>CM040120.1:443203235-443762254 GCA_022559845.1 Amorphophallus konjac
ACGTGGAAGTAGCTTGATTTATACTTGAAGATGCGATCGAGTACTGATTGTGTTCAAAGGCTCTATGCTAGTCCCCTCGGCTGATTGCCGGAAACATACTATTATAAACCATGGGGTATGATGCTACTGGCATCGCATTGCGCTGTGAGTACTTTCTCTATAAATAAGTGAAGATCCACGGGCATCATGAAAATACTTGTACATGACTTTCTTGCTTGATACATGATATTCCACAAAAATTCACTAAATACTTGCTCATAAGCAAAAGATGTTTGCGTGATGACTACGTGGTATTGCTAGTACATTCTCGTTACATTCTTGTTCATGAAAGGCCATATCATGTTCCTGTTACATTCTTGATAGTTCATACTTGCTCCTTCTATCTTACATGATCATCATGTTACTTTGGTTTAATCGCATGATTGATCGCATTCGCATGATTTTACCTTATTTCTTTAGAGCTAAAATGCTAATTATTTAAATATTACTAATCATGTTGATGCGAAGATACCTACTAGGTAAGTGTGCTCATTACCTATTTCTAATCTTTTTAGGAGATGGAAGTGAGTCGGGATCGGATTCGGAACGTTCAAATAACGTGTCCGAGAGTGAACGAAGAATGAGTGAAGACTTAGGAAGTCTACATTGTTTAGATTGAGTTTATGTAATTTTCTTATTTCTTGAGTCTAGTATGATGAAGAAAGTTGAAATAGTGATTGTATTAGAATATTTGATTTGATTATTAATGAAAATTGAAGTTTGAGTAAATATTGTGCAATTACATTTATGTGTGTGATTGTCTTGCGCTCTGATCGTTCTTGCTTGCAAGAGGCTTGCCATGCCAGCTGTTCGCGTTCCTCGAGCTAGACTTCCGCTGTAATAAAAGGCTCGGGGCGTGACACAAACAAACACAACAAATAATGATTGATGCTTACATGAATGCTTTACTCTGATGACTAAACAAGTTCTGCTTTGACGTTATACATGCATGCCAGGCCTTCCATTTCACGCTTTTTATACTATCCATGATTGAATGTTTAAATCAATGTTATTCATGCCTTTCATGATATGCTTCACATGTTCAATGCTTAAAGCTTTTATATTATAACTATCCATGCTACCTATGCTATCCATGCTATTCATGCTTTCCTCAATGCTATACATGCTATGCTTTGATGCTATGATACTTCTCATGCTATGCTTAATGCCTTAAATTCATTGCTTGTTTCATTATATCTTGGCTAACCAAATTTTGAGCGCAGGAAGAAGCTTTGGTCCCACCGTCCGGACATCACTTAGGTCCCACGGTGCTCGCACATCATTTCTCAGTGCCCTTATACTTTTTGCCTTCACCATCTTCCCTGTATGCATTTTTACTATATGTTATTACGCTATTAGGTTATATCAAAGATCTTGTGGCTTTGATAAATCTGGAATATGAGTTCCCCTTCATCAAAAATAATGATAAATTCAGAGGAATCTTAGTCGCATGGATAGGTCATTGCGCCGTCTAAGACTGGGACGACGGTTCTCTTTTGTGAGTTGGTGAGCGGATGAATGGGCTTCGGCTTAGTTTCAGCTCACAAATCGGTATCTTGACTCAATCTGGACAGCTTGATAATATTATCCTTGATTATTTTATATTTTAATTTATTTTAATTTTAAACCCAGTATGCATTCATGTAGGGTTTTGGATTAACTTAGGGAAAATCATTCTAATAAGACGTTTTGAGAGCCAATTGATCCTTAATTTCCAAGATATGAGATATTCCATTCCGAATTGAGTCGTCAACTCGCCTTGTTTCCGTTTTAGGCTATTTCCTTGAAAACTCCTTATTTGGATTTCAATCCCCTTATTTCAATCCTTTTCCTTTGATCCACCTTGGTTGTAACACGTCCACATTGGCTGGTAACCGCTCTCCAATAGGGAAACCTACAGATTTGTGACTTGGGGTACTTCCACCGCGCTGGAAGTTGATCGCTCTTTTATCTCCTTCGTTCCCATGTGCACCCTCCTTCTTCTCCAAACAATTGTTGCTTTCATTGAATCTTCTCAAGATTACTTCATTTCGATCTTTGGATCCAATTCTTATCTGGTGGTGTTGATCACGTGTCTCGTCACACCTTGGCATCTACTTTTCAGTTCGCTCCACTTCATTTCACTCCATTCCACTTCATTACACTTCATTTTATTCTGTTCCATTTCATTCCATTCCATGTCACTCCCTTGTAAAGCAGACGCCAAGGCGGGACAGCTATAGACACGCCAAAATTGACATCATTTTGAGCACATCTCCTATGATATTGCGATGCCCCAATTTGACCCTCAAATCGACTTATTTGAGTGATTTTTCTCATTTTCTTGATCATTCAGCTTTCCCCCATTTTTTCCCTATTTTTCCAGATTTTTATTGGGCTTTTCTCCAATTTTTTGGGATTGTTTTGAATTAGCGTCAGACCAGTGACGTCAATTTCCTTCCCAAAGAATCAACGCTTGCTCTAACGAACGATAATTTTTTTGAGTTGACACACCAAATTTGTTGAGTCGATACACTATCTAAATTCGTGTCCACCATGGGGGGCACGTATTCATTTTTCTACCCTTTTTGGCCTGATTTATTTCATGATTTAACGTCTGTTTGGAAAGTCGCCCATTCAATAACGCGTCTTGGATGGTGGATGCATATTCCTTTATTCCTTTTGCAAAAGGGCGCTAATTTCCTTGAACGCGTCAGCTTCTGGGACGCCTATTTTAAACTGCGTCCGCTACCCTAAACGCATCTTCTTCTTTTCTTCGAGTTTGTGCCAACTTCGTATTCTTGAAGAATTAACGCCTCCTTACAAAGTCACCAATTCCTTAATTGGCATCCATCTTCTTGACGTTAATTACCTTTCCTATTTACCAAAATTCATAAAATTCTTAATTCGCATCTATCCAGGTGGACACGATTCCTTTTCTGATTTTTTGTAATATTTGACTTCTAAAATATTCAAGAAATGGCGTTGTCCATACTGATGCCAATTTTAAGGCTCGTCCAGTATCCCGGACGCGTTTTTAGTTGCCTTTTTAGTGATTTTGAATTCCAACCAAAATTCGTAAAATTTCTAATTCGCGTTAGCCATGGTGGACGTAATTTTCCCTCGAATTTTAGAAATTTCTAATCTTTCTAAAAATGGCTCAGAATTGGCACCTCTTTGAGTGGACACTATTTTAATTGGCGACCACTGTGTCAGACGCCAATTCTTACAGAATTTTGAACTTGGCAGAACCTCTTTCTTTTCTCCTTTTGAGCTTTTTTTTCACTTGGGAAAGGGTTCCTATTCCTTTCTAAGGTTGAGAGGACACTTGTCCATGGAATATATTTTTCCAAATCCCATTAAGAAAGGTTTTCCTATTTTATATGGAATTAAACCCACGAATTTCTCTCCGATAAGTAGGGACCCTCTCTCCCTTTGGTTTAAGGCTGCTCAATTGATCAAGGGGAGGTGCTGTTGGACCAAGGGCTCAAGGGAAAGACTCCATGCACTCAAAGCTACATCCATTGGTGGGCTTCTTCCCCCTTGCTACGTTGAAGATCTATTCATTGGAGAAAACCCATAAGCCTTCTTATTTACCTCTTCTTCTTATGGTTATTTCACTTTAGCATTACATGCATCAAACTTCTCTTTTCTTATTTTTATTATCTCAACATTGAGATCCTCTATTATGCAACACTTGCACCCTCCTCTTCATTCATCATCTTTTCCTTACCCATTTGCATAGGGGTTTTAAAACCAACACAAACAAGGTGTGTTTGTCTTCATGTTTTCATATTTATTTATACTAAGAACTTGATGCTACACACTTCAACTTGCTAATCATATCTTTATTGTTGGTTGTTTTCTTTATTTTGCAAGGGTAATCTCAAAGAAAAACTCTCTTCATCGGACAGCCGATTGGAAGAGAAGGTGGACCTCACAATCTCCCCGCATTTTAATGTATATATTCGCGATCCCTCCTTTGCTTTATTGTTATTATCCTTTGAGGCCCACGCATCTCTGGCGATCACCTTTCCCTCTAGCATCCACGCATGCTCCCCCTTTTCTCTCTCTTTTCATATTAATTAATTAATTCTTCTTTTTTTAAGTTGATTAATTCTAATAATCAACAAATTGACGATCACGGTGGGACTCCTATCGTTTTTCTTTTGGGTAGGGTGCTTTCATCAAGCAACATCCGGTGGTGTACGATCATGGAGGCAGGGACCGGACATGGTGCTTTCATCAAGCAACATCAGGGTCGTGCATGATATCGAGGTAGGGACCTGGCAGGGTGCTTTCATCAAGTCACATCTAGGGCTGTGCATGAACATCGAGGTAGAGCCCAGGTAGAGTTCTTGCATCAAGTAACATTAGGGTCGTGCACGAATATCAAGGTAGAGACTAGACATGGTGCTTTCATCAAGCAACATCTGGGTCATGCATAAACATTAAGGCAGAGATCGGGCATGGTGCTTTCATAAAAGTAGCATCTGGGTTGTGCACGAACATCGAGGCAAAGCTTGAGCACAGTGCTTTCATCAAGCAACATCTAGGGCCGTGCATGAACATCGAGGTAGAGCTCAAACATTGTGCTCTCATCTAAAGTAGCATTTGGGTAATGCATGATTATCGAGGCAAAGCTCAGGCAAGGTGCCTTCATCTAAAGTAGCATCAAGGCCGTGCACGAAGATCGAGGTAGAGCCCAGGCATAGTGCTTTCATCAAGCAACATCCAAGGGCGTGCATGAACATCGAGACAGAGCCTGAGTAGGGTGCTTTCATCTAAAGATGCATCCGAGTAATGCATGACGATCGAGGCATAGCCTGGGTAGGGTGATTTCATTTAAAGCAGCATCAGGGCCGTACATGAATATCGAGGCAGAGCCCAGGCTGAGTGCTTTCATCAAGCAACATCCAGGGTCATGCAAGTGTTAGTATTGGTGTGCTACAGGCCAATTTCTGGTCGGGTAGACCCAATAGTTGCTTGATCTTGTTCATTATTAATAAAGTGATATTTGAGCGTAAATATATGATTGTATATTACTTTACGATGTCCCTTGGATATGTGGTTGTAAAGTCAACTCGAGATGGGATCTCGATCATGAGACTGACTTTACATGGACACATACCTTAAACTGTTCCTGGTTGGAGGGTAATCACTCGGGGACTTTGATTACCTATTAAACCAGTACACATGATGTGTGACTGACAAGTCTCATGGTCATTGGTGCGGGGCACCAACACATATGTGTAGGTGTACGTCCTGGGAGGAAGTGCACTGAACTGATCTGCTATTGGATCTTCAGATGGTTGATTATACCTAATGTCAACTGAAGATCCAACGGTCTCAGTAGCATCGTTGGTCCTTTGACCTGAGACATTGATCGGATCTTACATGAGGACTGGAATGATTTAATTACTTGGTTAAGTGACTTTAACCATAAGTAATGAGTTGCCAAGTCATTAACCACTCTAGGATACGTGTGAAGATCATCAATGGTCAAGAGGGGATCGCTCATTGTCGGGTATATATCAGACAATTAATATGTCATGACATTGACGCTCTGTTAAATCTCTGGCCAGGGTCGTGTGAGTTCGTTTAGAACGGACGTCATACACTTTAAGGAGGTCATGGTCAAAAGGCACGATCATGGGGTTTGACAGAAACCATACCCTCGATCGAATCAGACTCATAGAATGAGCGAGGAATTATAGCGATGCGGTAACTGTGGACTTACAGGTACTAGACAGGCTGGTTTAAACCCGGTGTCCTCTAGGATCACGCGGATTTGCTTGACCCAACGTGATCAAAGGTTCAGAATAAATTAAACTAGTATTCGGCTCTAGTAGAAGCGAATAATAAGTTTAATTTACTTCTAATTGGGAATTAGAAATTAATGGGCCTTAAACTAGAGTGACTATGGGCCTAGAGGATCACACACAATGGATTCTTGGTGATGAATTATTATTGTACAAATGTATATATTAATTCCCTTTCATTCCTTTTGGAAAGGCATATAAAAGGGGCTTAATATATATGTACAATAATGGGAAGGACATATATATAATATTGGTCCTTATGGGTTCTTTTCAAAAGGGGCCAAATCCTATATATATGGGCCTTACGAGAGTTCTCTTCCCTCTTGGCCTAATCAAGCATTAAGGCAAGGGAAGAAGAGATTGACTCTTCCCCCCTTCCTCCCTCTTGCTCTCTCTCTCTCCAGAAGGTGAAAGGGTTGGGCAAGGTCAAGCCGGGGGGTACCGTCGCTGCGCAAGGAGCCGTGTGGATCTGCTATAGAGGTCGTGCATCTGTGTGGCTCGGTATTCGTAATATTCTGCATCGGACATTGCGGACAGCATCGTTCCACGCAAGGTATAAATACGCAACCCGTAGTTAGGGGTTGGGATGATTAAAACGTCGATCAGAGCATGGATATGGGATTCCATGAAGCCGGGTTTGGGCAAATAAAATTTTTGTTATCCGCTGCGTTGTCCGAGGGTGCTGTGTGGAACCTTACAGTGGTATCAAAGCCAAGTTCGCGCTCTGGTCGGTGTTTTATCGCCGTATAGAACCATGTTTGTAGGGGAATTAAAATCTTCAATTATTATTTGTAGAAGGGGATACTGGGCATCTCTGTTCTTCCAGGATGCTGGGCATCTCTGGAGTAAATTTTTTATATTAAAAAAAAATTGCACTGGGCGCACTGCACCGCTCAGGGCGTAGTGCGCCCGCCCGCGTGCGCGGGCGACGCACGCACGCGGAGCAGCCGCGTGGCGGGCGCGCGGGCTCGCCACGCAGGCGGGCGCGTTCGCCCTCGCGTCCCGAATGGGCGGCACGCCCGAAAGGGCTGCTGACGTAATTTTTTTATTTTTTATTAAAAAAAGTTTGCTTTCTTATAATTAATTTATGTGTGCTAATATATTTATATATTTGATATATATATATATAAATGCATAATAAATTATTCTATTTTTTTATCTTAAATAATAATTGTGTTATCTCAATAGTAAAATTCAAATGGTAAATTTTATTTAACCCATTTGAATTTACTAATGTGAGATAATTACTATTTATCTTGAGATAAAATGGTAATAATTGAATTTACTTCAGTAAAATTTAATTTTCAAAATTTTAATTATTAGATAATTTGTAAATTCAGAATTTGAATTTCATTGAAGATTAAATATATAAAAATCAAATATTTGATTTTCAATTATTAGATAATTGTTAAATTCAAATTTTAAATTTTAGAATATTGATAGTGGAAGATAATTACATTATTTAAATTTACTTTCAAACAAAACTATTAGATAATTAGTTTGAATTTAAATTTAAATGATTGTCATGTTTAAATTTTTATTTTAAATTTAATTATTAGATAATTAAATTTAAATTTAAATTTAAATAATTATGTCAATTCTCTAACTTATTTGAATCAGATTCAAATATGCATGCCCCTATTATGAATGATGGTTCTTTACGTTGTTTGCTTAATTTACCTTACATTGGCTTGCTTATGTGTTTAATTTTAATTAATCCTACTTCGATTTTTAAAATTAAACAAAGCTAGCATATTTTTGTTTGCACATCCTGTTTTTAAATCCAAAAGTAATGATTATTTTTAGAAAATAACCCTTGATTGATTTTACATGAATGGGTTGGCAAGTGATCATGGACTTGGTTAATGTAATTATTGGGGTCTGCGAACGTCCTTTCTCTCTCTGTTAAAATTCCTATGTACTTCTATCTCCCTTTACAGTTGTACTCGCCCTAAGGGCTGCTGGAATTTGAGTCACATGTAATTTAAATTTTACTGACATGCGTGCCGTGTAAAAGTTATAATTAATGCGGCATCGGAGTTTGAAAGCGTGAAGCACACTCGACAAGGACGATCCAGCTGCTTCGGAAGCGGGCCGGATGTCTTAGTTACATTAGGAATACAGTCTATGATCACTTGTGATTTAATTTTACATTGGATGCATTTACTTTGTTCAAACTACTAGGTATAGTAAATATATTGGATATATTTATATTACCACCTAGGGTGAGATCAAGATAAAATCAAATTCCCTCAGGATTAAATTTTAGATCTGGTAGGCGTGGCTCTAAGAGTCGCCGTGGCCCTCCATCATTATGGAGTGAATGAACGTCTTCATTTCATGGATTTGTTGTACTTTCCCCAAGGTCCATGAGTTTGGGGGCGGGATAAAACACCAAGGCTCGGCCTCAATGGGGTGAGGAATTGAACTCGGCCTTGTTGTGCTTTCCACAAGGGTCGGGTCATGAACTCATTGCTATGTAGTAATGATGGTTAGATCTAACCGAGAATATCCTTTGTTGTGCTTTCCACAAGGAGATGATTTCTCGGGGGCCGAATATCGGATATTGCATTAGATGCAAGTGCCTGTTGACTGCCCTTGAGATGGTGTATGGCTTGTTGTACTTTCCACAAGGTCGTACCTTAGTCTCGTTGGGATTCTGACCCACTAGGTTGATCTCGCTGATCTCCCATTCTATATACTGAGGGTTATATAGTTCGATCGAAAAATAGTGGGACTAACTAAGATAGAAAATCACATCTAAGTTAGAATTTGAACACATGTTAAGTTATCTTTTATTTCTTATCCAGATTACAATGTCGTCGTCCAACCCCCTCCGCGGCATCTTGGATGCCAACAGACTAACTGGACCGAACTACTCGGATTGGCTATGTAATCTACGCATAGTCCTCACCGCCAAAAAAATAGCTTACGTGTTGGACACGGTTCATTCTGAGCCAACTCCCGATGACGACGAGGGCGAGTTAATGACTTATGCCAAATGGTCTGAAGACTCTTCCCTTGCCCAATGTTACATGTTGGCCTCTATGGCTCCCGAGCAACAGAGGCAATTCGAAAATACTGATTGTAGAAGTATACTTCTTAATCTACGCCAGCTCTTCGGGGAGCATAGTAGGATTGAGAGGTATGACATCTCCAAGAAGCTTTTCAAGACACGGATGTCAGGGGGTGCTTCAGTACAGGCTCATATACTGAAAATGATGGAGTGGATTGAGAGACTCAATGCACTGGGGTTCAAGTTAGATCTTGAACTGTGCATTGATATTATACTCCAGCCATTGCCCGATTCCTTTTCTTCCTTCATCATAAACTTTAACATGAATAAGATTGATGCAACTCTCCCGGAGCTGCTCAACATATTAAAGAGTGCTGAAGGAACTATGCAGAAAGATAAACCATCTTCTTCTGTAATGATTGTTGGCCAGGCCAACAAGAAAAGGAAGGCCACCCAAATATCCACCAAAGGTGACAAAGGGAAGGGAAAGAAGAAGGCATTGGGTAAGCAACTCGGCAAAGTTGACAAAGGGAAGGGCAAGAAGAATGAAAAAGAAGACAAGTATTTTCGATGCGGGGAAACATGGCATTGGAAAAGGAATTGCAAGGTAATTCTAAATGAAGGTATTTTTATCATAGATCTTAATTTGTCATATATGGAATCTACATCATGGGTATTGGATACTGGATGTACATCTCATATCTGTAATTCTGTGCAGGTGCTGGCAAATAGAAGGCGGCTGGGCAAAAAGGAGATTGAACTGAGGATAGGCAATGGAGCTTTAGTTTCTGCCAAAGCTGTCGGGACTACACGCCTCAGTTTACCTTCAGGAGTCATTCTGAAGTTGAATGACTGTTATTATGTTCCTAATATTATTAAGAACATTATTTCAATCTCTGGTTTGTATAATATTGGATATACATTGGATTTTAATAGCACTGGGTGCTCTATAATGAATAATGGTTTGGCTATAGCCAATGGTTCGTTAGTCAATGGTCTTTATGTATTAGATACACGTTCTAATGTTATGTAAGTTTCCAATGCTGATGAAGTGAATTCTGCATATCTATGACATTGCAGGCTTGGTCATGTAGGTGAGAAAAGAGTATCTCACCTACATTCAAATAGGTATTTGAATACATTCGAATACAAGCCATTTGATACCTGTGAGTCGTGTCTCATGGGGAAGATGACCAAGGCTCCCTTTAGTGGACATGGTGAGAGGGCTGTTGACCTTCTCGAGCTCATACACTCGGATGTCTGTGGACCCATGTCCATGGAGACAAAAGGGGGTCACCTCTATTTCATTTCTTTTATTGATGACGTCTCGAGATATGGCTATGTGTATTTAATGAGACATAAATCACAAGCCTTTGAGAAGTTTAAGGAATACAAGAATGAAGTAGAGAAATAGACTGACAAGAGTATTAAGGCTCTTCGATCGAATCGAGGAGGTGAATACCTTAGCCATGAATTCACTTCTTATCTTAAAGATAATAGAATTGTTTCTCAGTGGACTCCACCATATACACCACAGCATAATGGTGTATCTGAAAGGAGAAACAAGACCTTGTTAGACATGGTCTGATCCATGATGTCTATGTCAAGAGTACCCTTTTCTCTGTGAGGCTATGCATTAGAGACTACAGCTTATTTATTGAATAGGATATCAAGTAAATCTGTTCCTTCTATACCATATGAGATATGGAAGGGTAGGAAATCAAATTTTAATCACATTAAAATTTGGGGGTGTCCTGCTCATGTAAAGAAGAACGATAGTGATAAGCTTGAGTCGAGAACCGATAAGTGTAGGTTTGTGGGATATCCAAAGAAGACATTTGGATATTATTTCTATCACCCTTCTGAGCAAAGGGTCTTAGTGGATAAGGGAGCTGTATTTCTAGAAAGAGAATATCTACTCCAAAAAAATAGTGAGAGCCAGATAGAATTGGACGAGGTCCAAGAACTACAACCCATAGACACAAACTCATTAGATGAGACTGTATCGGTTGATCCTATTCAGAGTGAAACATAGACACTACGGAGATCTGGTAGACTACCGAGAGAACCTGAGAGATATGTTGGACATGTCTCAGAGGGGTCCTCTAAGGTATGTATCGATGAGGATGCAGATCCTCAATCGTACAAGGATGCAATCCGTAGTGCGGATTCCAAGAAATGACAAGATGTAATGAATTCTGAGATCCAATCCATGTACACCAATAAAGTTTGGAACTTAGTTGATGTACCCGAAGGGAAAGTCCCTATCGGCTATAAATGGATTTTCAAAAGGAAAATTAGTGCAGATGGACAGATTGACACATACAAGGCCAGATTAGTGGCGAAAGGGTATCGTCAAAGACAAGTCATTGACTATGACGAAACATTTTCACCTGTGGCCATAGTTAAGTCAATCAGAATCCTCCTTACCATTGATGCATACCTGGATTATGAGATATGGCAAATGGATGTGAAGATAACTTTTCTTAATGAAAATCTGTCAAAAGAGGTGTATATGGTACAACCTGAAAGATTCACTTCCATGCTTCATCCTAATAAGGTATGCAAATTTTAGAGGTCTATTTATGGATTGAAGCAGGCATCTCGAACCTGTAACTTAAGATTTGATGAAGCTGTCAAATCATTCAACTTCATTCGGAATGAAGATGAACCCTGTGTTTACAAGAAGGTCAGTGGGAGCTTAGTGACCTTCTTGGTACTATATGTTGATGACATCTTACTCATTGGGAATGATGTAGAGATGTTAACATCAACTAAGTCTTGGTTATCCAAGACCTTCTCAATGAAAGATTTGGGAGAAGCATCCCATGTGTTGGGTATAAGGATCTACCAAGATAGATCAAAAAGGATGCTAGGATTATCCCAATCCATGTACATAGACACTATCCTCAAAAGGTTTAGGATGAAAAATTCAAGAGATGTCTCATTCCCATGAAATATGGAATTTGCCTATCCAAGGGGATGAGTCCTAAAACTTCTTAGGAGGTGGCACACATGAATAAGGTACCCAATGCTTCGGCGATAGGGTCAATCATGTATGCAATGCTATGTACCCGTCCTGATGTTGCCAATGCTTTGAGCATTGTCAGTATATATCAGGCAAATCCAGGTGAAGAGCACTGGAAGGCAGTAAATGGCATCCTTAAGTACTTGTGAAGGGCTAAGGATCCTTTTCTACTTTATGGAGGAGAGGACCTACAGCTTAGAGCTTACACAGATTCTAGTTTCCAGTCAGATTCAGATGACTGCAAATCTATGTCAGGGTTTATATTCATGTTGAATGGAGGGGCAGGCAGTTGGAGAAGCTCCAAGCAAGATACGACTGCAGACTCGATGATGGAGGCAGAATATATTGCAGCAGTTGAAGCTGCTAAGGAAGTCATGTGGATGAAGAAATTCATCTTGGAACTTGGCGTAGTTCCCGAGATATCAGCTCTAGTCACATTATTTTGTGATAATAATGGGGCCATCGCTCAGGCAAAGGAACCGAGGTCTCACCAAAGGTCGAAGCATATTCTGAGGCGCTTCCACCTTATTCGGGAGATTGTTGATCGTGGAGATGTGGCGGTAGAGCGTGTACCGTCAGAAGACAACATAGCAGATCCACTAACTAAGGCTTTGACACAGAATGCATTTGAGCGCCATCGGGATAAGATGAGCCTCAAAGTTGTGGGCAATTGGTTGTAGTTCAAGTGGGAGATTGTTAGTATTGGTATGCTATAGGCCAATTTCGGGTCAGGTAGACCCAATAGTTGTATGATCTTGTTCATTATTAATAAAATGGTATTTGAGCATAAATATGTGATTGTATATTACTTTACGATGTCCCAAGGATATGTGGTTGTAAAGTCGACTCGAGATGGGATCTCGATCATGAGACTGACTTTACATGGACACATACCTTAAACTGTTCCTGGTTGGAGGGTAATCACTCGGGGACTTTGATTACCTATTAAACCAGTACACATGTGATGGGAATAAACTCGGAGCATGTACATTTTATTTTTGTATTTGTGTCCTTCTATTTATTTTTATATCAGGGGGGAAGTAGATTCGCAATTGTAAGGCTTTATGAGCCTATTTGTTCCTCCTTAGGATTGTGTGGGTTTATGTGCAAAATGCCAGTAGGACCTGCTAGGGGGCCCCCACTCCTTCCCCATTGGTCCACCTCATCCATGTGGGGCTGGTCAAAAGCCAAGGTGGCATCTAGAAGGTTTGACAAGTCAATTGGACACATGGGGAGACAAGTGGTTTCAAATGTCAAGGGTAGGCCACCTACCACCCCACCTAGTCAAAGGGGCACCCCTCCCCATTTTATTCCATTTTATTTTTTGTAAAAAGGCCATTAGAACTAATTAGTTCTATACCTAGATCTGAGGGCATTAGTGGTCAGTTTCCATTTATTATATAAGGCTTGTATTTCCCTTTTTCAAGAATTAATGAGAAGAAAATTGTTGAATTGTCTTGAGCCAAGGAAGCTTGCGCACCCCCCTCTCTCCCCTCTAGTTGTCCTTCTCCATCCTCTGGATTTCAGGGTTGTGAACCCTTCTATCTTAGCCCCTCCACATCTGAGTTCATTCTGTGCCGCCGCCGTCACCGTTTGTGCCGCCATCGAGCCACCGCGAGCGATCTACCGAAGTGCTATCCAGGTTCTGTTTCTTTGGACAGAGGTCCACTCTGTGAATTTTGGCTCCCCACTCCGACATCATCTGGAGTTGAGATTTTCAGAGTTGGTTTCCCTCTTGATTCCCAACCTCCAGTAAAAAAATCACGCCATTCAGAGTTCGTTTTATGTTTTTCTATTTTCGTGTCTTTCTGTCTTCCTGATCTGTCCCTTTTCAGATCTGTGTAGCAGAAGCCTAGTTCTTCCCCCTTTTGACCCCCTTTTTATTTTTGTTGGAATCTCCAAATTTATTGTAGGTTCTGTCCACCATCCCCTTAACCACAAATTTTCATTGAATTTCAAAATCCCTCTACCTATTTTTAGAAATTGAGTCTTTCCCCAAATTCAGATCTGTCTCTGCTATCCAGATCCGACCCAGGGCCAGTATAAAACCCCCAAAAAATAGAGACTTCCACCAAATCTTGCATAAGATATATCACCTTTTTTCTCTCTTCAGTATCTACAACATTCATGAAGGGCTCAAAAGCTGAATCGAAGGTCTACATCACAGTCAACGCCAACTCTCAGGAAAACTTGGTTCTGCCCTAAGTTTTCAGATCCTGTGAGCCAGCAGCTTGTAAAATCGATTAATACCAGATACGTGAAATTCAATTTTATTTCTCTGGCCCTAGATCGAAGTACTTCGAAAGAGCTTTCCAACGGTATCTCTTGCGCGTCGATCCGACGTCGGGAGTAACCGCAGTAGTAGATCTCTCCGGGTCGCGCGCTGTAAAATAGAATTGCAGATCCGTGGCCAGCAACTCCGGCGGGTGACGATCGGGGCCGCCTGGCCTCCGACCGGCGAACCAGCACACCGCCGTCCCTGGGAGCGCCCCTACAGCTGTCCCCATTGTAGTGGTGCCACCCCGGTCCATCATGGCCCCTCGGACCAGCACGTGGGTCCTACGGTCGCGAGTACGAGTGCCGCCGAAGCTACACAAGAAGCTACCCGTCAACCTGAACCCGCTACTCTCGGGTCCCACTTGTGTCACCCTTTACCTCCCTACGTGGAGTGGGCAGTAATTTGTTGTTATAATTATTGTGTAATATTTGTTTCGGGAGTACGAGATCGGTCGGGATCGTCTTCCCCACGCCAGGCGTGTGGAGGTATCGTATTCGCTCCTTTACCCGGCATTTGCTTTATTCGTATATACTTGTTTATGGCACTGCTAGAGATCATGCTAGGATCGTAGCCCGCTTTACTTTTATATCATCGCTGCTACGAGAGCGAGAGAGTGACCATCCCGTGACTCGACCCGAGTTAACGCGGAAAGGCCGATACCCGAGACTCACTGCCGGTTTCTCAACCGCGCACGGTCCACGTCTTCCCTCGCAAAGGGACAATCGCGAGCTAGAGTCCCAGATCGCGTGTCCGTCCCACATCAGTTTGGTATCAGAGCGAGGTTGAGTCTAGGGTGTTTAAAACAAAAAAAGTGTCATTTACGTCTAGTCATTGTCTAAGTCAGTCTAGTTGCATTTGCATCCCTTTACTCGGTATATCAAAAGGTGTTGTCCGAACGTTAGGCTACGCCTATCGGGAAGGCCGCACACTTGCGCGAGTGATCTTCGGATCGATTAACTCCACCACGTACCGAGTCTTGGTTAAGTCTAGGTGCATCATCTTTGCTTTAGTCTGTGTTTGCATTAGTAGGTATCTCCGTGTGTCTTTGTATGCCCACTCGCAGAGGTACACAGTACTCACCCCCACCACCAACTATGGCGGATCCCCGAGCCCCTAGTCTCGATGCGTCGTCGGTGGCCGAAATGTTCCAAACCCTTATGGGGCTAATGCAAGGGTTGACTACACGTATGGAAGGGTTGGGTACACGCATGGATGCGTTGACTACATGGGTAGATCGGATGGATGGGTTGAGTACGCGGATGGATGGCCTAGGCACACATCTGGGAGAAAGGATGAAGGTCTTAGAGGATAAGGCCGTCGAGTCGGACCAGTCTGTTCGGGGTCTGGTAGGGAGAGTTGCCACATTAGAGAGAGCCCCAGCCGAGGAAGCCCCGAGAGCCCCAGTTGAGGCACCCCCTCCACCTACTCATGGTCAACAAGACCCAGTTTAGCAACCCGCTGCTCCACGGGTTCAAGGGATAGAGGTTAAGAGGCATCACATCCCCGAGGTGCATGATTATGAGTCCGATAACCAGCATAGGGGATATGGTCGTGATCGTCGTCCCACACAGCGGACCCACGATCAAGATGTGGATGAACAAGCCCTTAGGACCGTTCGCGCTGACCCTCCCACCTTTGACGGGTCCTTAGACCCGAAGGTCTATCTTGATTGGGAGGCTGGCATGGACCGATATTTTGAGTGGTTCGAGATGTCGGACCAACGGAAGGTCAAGTTCACCCGAATGAAACTCTTAGGCCAAGCACAAACCAATTGGAGGAACATGGAAAACATGTTGTTTCATCGTCAAGAGCCCCCGATAGAGACTTGGACCGAGATGAGGGACAAACTTAGAAAGAAGTACCTTCCTGCCACTTACCGCCAGCGTCTCATAGACAGGTGGTAGAGTCTTATCCAAGGAGATCGGTCAGTCTCCGAGTACATCACCGAGTTTGATGAATACTATTTGTAATGTGACACCACGGAGGAGAGCTCCCTTACTGTTTCCAGATTTCGGCGTGGTTTACAACTGCACCTACGGTATGAGCTTCTCCGCCGCAAGGTGGATAAGTTGGAGGATGCATACAAAGTTGCTCTCGAGATGGAGCAATTTGAGGGAGAGTTCGAGTCTATCCAACGGTAGGGCTCCGTCCCTCACCGTAGTGCCGAGTCACGTAGTTCGTTAGGTCCATACTCGAGGGGCCCCATGGCTCGACCTCATGAGCCCGCCCGTCAGGAGCGCTTCACTCCTAGATCTCGTCCTCCCCCACCACGGGATCTACCTCCACCCCAACCACCGGCACCCATTTTCCACCCTCCGGCACCCATTGTCCGCCTACTGGCACCGGCACCCCCACCCTTGTTGCCCACGGCACCTACACCTCCACCCCTATTGCCTACACCCCTACCCGTCGGGAGGATAAGGGTAAAGGCCCTCTTATCAGGGAGACCAGTAGGTCACGGCTGCAGTGTTTCCACTGTCATGGATTTGGCCACATCGCTATCCAATGTCCTACTCGTGCCACACTAGCCCTAGGGGTTGGTGAAGCCACGCCTTCTAGACTTGTGGCTGTCAGCTACGAGGCCAATCCGGAACTAGCTGATGAGTACTATGCAGCGGAAGGTCTAGAGGAGCATACCGATGCTCAGGATGTGGCTCTCGGATGACGGCCACTTGGTGGGTGATGTCATTGCATTAAGTCTAGGGTCATGCATGAGTCAGTAATGTTTCTTCTTTGTGTGGTTTGATTGTGTGGCTTGTTTGTGTGGTTTGTGATTTGTTGGGAGTCTGCATGTGTCTTGTGCAAGCCTGTTAGTGTCAGTCCCTTAAAAGGCGAGTGGATTCGCTTGATGAGTATGAGATCAGCTCTACATCTATACCCGGATCTAGTCACCTATAGGGACCCAGCGGTGATTCCTAGTGAGTCTTCAAGCCGCCTCCTCCCCTTGAGAGTGACCCCACCCCGGAGTGACCACGTCTAGCCTCGTTTCCACAGCAGTTTGTACATATCGAGTATATACGGAATGAGTAGGTGACGGTCACGTGGAGTAGAGCATACCCACGTTACTTGGAACGGTGACGGATCCGCCGGAGAGACTCGAGCAGCCGTACCCCTACTCGACGGGGTCGAGTTCTTCGAACCCGGGAAGAATTGATGGGAATCAACTCCGAACATGTACATTTTATTTTTATATTTGTGTCTTTTTATTTATTTTTATATCCTGGGGGAAGTAGATTCACATTTGTAAGGCTTTATGAGCCTATTTGTTCTTCCTTAGGATTGTGTGGGTTTATGTGCAAAATGCCAGTAGGACCTGCTATGGGGCCCCCACTCCTTCTCCATTGGTCCACTTCATCCATGTGGGGCTAGTCCAAAGCTAAGGTGGCATCTAGAAGGTTTGACAAGTCAATTGGACACATGGGGAGACAAGTGGTTTCAAATGTCAAGGGTAGGCCACCTACCACCCCACCTAGTCAAAGGGGCGCCCCTCCCCATTTTATTCTATTTTAATTTTTGTAAAAAGGCCATTAGAACTAATTAGTTCTATACCTAGATCTGAGGGCATTAGTGGTCATTTTCCATTTATTATATAAGGCTTGTATTACCCTTTTTCATGAATTAATGAGAAGAAAATTATTGAATTGTCTTAAGCCAAAAGGAAGCTTGCGCACCCCCCCTCTCTCCCCTCTGGTTGTCCTTCTCCATCCTCTGCATTTTAGGGTTATGAACCCTTCTATCTTAGCCCCTCCACATCTGAGTTCATTTTGTGCCACCGCCGCCGCCGTTCGTGCCGCCATTGAGCAACCGCGAGCGATCTACCGAAGTGCTGTCCAGGTTGTGTTTCTCTGGATAGAGGTCCACTCCGTGAATTTTGGCTACCAACTCTGACATCATCTGGAGTTGAGATTTTTAGGGTCGATTTATGTCTTGATTCCCAACCTCCAGTAAAAATATCACGCCATTCAGAGTTCGTTTTATGTTTTTCTATTTTCATGTCTTTCTGTCTTCTTGATATGTCCCTTTTCAGATATGTGTAGCAGAAGCCTAGTTCTTCCCCCTTTCGACCCCCTTTTTGATTTTTGTTGGAATCTCCAAATTTATTGAAGGTTCTGTCTACCATCCCCTTCCTCCACAAATTTTTGTTGAATTTCAAAATCCCTCTACCTATTTTTAGAAATTGAGTCTTTCCCCAAATTCAGATCTGTCTCTTCTGTCCAGATCCGACCCAGGGCCAGTATAAAACACCCAAAAAATCGAGCCTTCCACCAAATCTTGCGTAAGATAAATCCCTATTTTCCTCTCTTCGGTCTCTACAACTTTCATGAAGGGCTCAAAAGCTGAATCGAAAGTCTACATCATGGTCAACGCCAACTCTTAGGAAAACTTGGTTCTGCCCTGAGTTTTCAGATCCTTTGAGCCGGTAGCTTATAAAATCGACTAATACCAGATCCGGGAAATTCAATTTTATCTCTCTAGCCCTAGATCAAATTACTTCGAAAGAGCTTTCCAATGGTACCTCTTGCGCATCGATCCGACGTCGGGAGTGACCGCAGCAGCAGATCTCGCCGGGTCGCGCACTGTAAAATAGAATTGCAGATCCGTGGCCAGCAACTCTGGCGGGTGACAATCGGAGCCGCCCGGCCTCCGGTCGGTGAACCAGCACAATGCCGTCCCAGGGAGGGCCCCTCCAGGCGTCCCCACTGCAGTGGTGCCACCCCGGTCCCACACGGCCCCTCGGACCAGCACGTGGGTCCCACGGTCGCGAGTACGAGTGCCGCCAAAGCTACACAAGAAGCTGCGCGTCAACCTGAACCCGCTACTCCTGGGTCCCACTTGTGCCGCCCTTTACCTCCCTGCGTGGAGTGGGCAGTAATTTGTTGCTGGAATTATTGTGTAATATTTGTTCCGGGAGTACGAGATCGGACGGGATCGTCTTCCCCACGCCAGGCGCGTGGAGGTATCGTATTCGCTCCTTTACCCGGCATTTGCTTTATTCGTATATACTTGTTTATACTGCTGCTGGAGATCATGCTAGGATCGTAGCCCGCTTTACTTTTATATCATCGCTGCTGCGAAAGCGAGAGAGTGACCGTCCCGTGACTCGACCCGAGTTAACGCGGAAAGGCCGATACCCGAGACTCACTGCCGGTTTCTCAACCGCGCACGGTCCACGTCTTCCCTCGTATAGGGACGATCGCGAGCTAGAGTCCCATGTCACATGTCCGTCTCGCATCAACATGATGTGTGACTGACTAGTCTCATGCTCATTGGTGTGGGGCACCAACACATATGTGTAGGTGTACGTCCTGGGAGGAAGTGCACCAAACTGATCCGCTATTGGATCTTCAGATGGTTGATTATACCTAATGTCAACTGAAGATCCTACGGTCTCAGTAGCATCGTTGGTCCTTTGACCTGAGACATTGATCGGATCTTACACGAGGACTGGAATGGTTTAATTACTTGGCTAAGTGACTTTAACCATAAGTCATGAGGTGCTGAGTCATTAACCACTCCAGGATACGTGTGAAGATCATCAATGGTCAAGAGGGGATCGCTCACTATCGGGTATATATCAGACAGTTAATGGGTCATGACATTGACGCTCCGTTAAATCCCTGGCCAGGGTCGTGTGAGTTCGTTTAGAACAGACGTCATACACTTTAAGGAGGTCATGGTCAAATGGCACGATCATGGGGTTTGACAGAAACCATACCCTCGATCGAACCAGACTCATAGAATGAGCGAGGGATTATAGCGATGCGGTAACTGTGGACTTACATGTACCAGACAGGTTGGTTTAAACCCAGTGTCCTCTAGGATCATGCGGATTTGCTTGACCCAACGTGATCAAAGGTTCGGAATAAATTAAACTAGTATTCGGCTCTAGTACAAGCGAATAACAAGTTTAATTTTCTTCTAATTGGGAATTAGAAATTAATGGACCTTAAACTAGAGTGACTATGGGCCTAGAGGATCACACACAATGGATTCTTGGATGACAGATTATTATTGTACAAATGTATATATTAATTCCCTTTCATTCCTTTTAGAAAGGCATATAAAAGGGGCTTAATATATATGTACAATAATGTGAAGGGCTTATATATAATATTGGTCCTTATGGGTTCTTTTCAAAAGGGGCCAAATCCTATATATATGGGCCTTACGAGAGTTCTCTTCCCTCTTGGCCTAATCAAGCATTAAGGCAAGGGAAGAAGAGATTAACTCTTCCCCCCTTCCTCCCTCTTGCTCTCTCTCTCTCTAGAAGGTGAAAGGGTTGGGGAAGGTCATGCCGGGGGGTACCGTCGCTACGCAAGGATCCGTGTAGATCTGCTCTAGAAGCCGTGCATCTGTGCGGCTTGGTATTTGCGGTATTCTGTATCGGGCATTGTGGACGGCATCGTTTCGCGCAAGGTATAAATACGCAGGTGATTAAAACATCGATCAGAGCATGGATCTGGGATTCCATGAAGCCAGGTTCGGGCAAATAAAATTTTTGTTATCCACTGTGTTGCCCGAGGGTGTTGTGTGGAACCTTACAGCAGGAACATCGAGGCTGAGCCAAAGCAGGGTGCTTTCATCTAAAGCAGCGTCCGCGTAATGCACGACTATCGAGGCAGAGCCCGAGTAGGGTGCTTATGGATGAACTTTTTTCTTTATATATATATATATATATCATTTTATCTTTTATTGGTTTATCAAGTGCGAGGGCGTGCCAGTCACATAGTGATGATATGTTCAGGATCCGAGACTGGAGTGGTCCGGAGCCTGTGGTGCGCGCTGTCTGACTAATCAGACGATAGTGGGTATCATGTCAGGACTAGAACGCCGTGCCATGAAGGTCACAACGTTAATGCATCCCCTCGGAGAGGAAAAAACCTTTGATTAATCGTCAGGAAAAGGCACCCTATGGCTTGAAATCATTGTTAATGAAATAGATGAATAATATCTTAAATTACGTAAGCGCACCCTGTATCAAGGGCTTAAGACATTCAAATCATGTTGATCATCTGTCGACCGTTTCATATTCGGACAAAGTCCGAGTCAGAAGCATAACGGATAAGTAAATAATCTTCAGGCAAATGTCTGCCGGGACACGGCACGGTTGATATTTAAATGATAAAGAGTCGGGGGTAGACCCCAATATCTGCCGAAGCACGGCAAGTTTGATATGTAAACGGTGAAGAATCGAGGGTAAACTCCAATGTCTGCCGAAGCACGGTAAGTTTGATATATGTTTATATAAAAGAATCAGGGCCTAGCCCTAGTGAGAGTAGGTTGTATTCGGTGGGTTTATCGGCCCGAGGGCAAAGTCGGGCTATTGCCATTATAGGGGTAGTCCCCGAGGTCCAAGCACGACTAGCCGACGCATCATTGATAGATCCTTCACACCGGATTTAGAGAGGCGAGGGCTCCAGAACGGAAGTCTTTCATGCTTATTGTTATATTATTATTAATATTATTATTATTATTATTTATTGATTTTTTTACTCTATTTGAATGCATGTGTGTGTTTTTTATTATTATAATTTTTTACCTATCGCATATATTCTTGCCCATCATTTTTGTTATTATTATTCTTTTATCATTAAATATATATATTTAGGTTATTTACCCCCCCTGTATATGCATGTATTATTACCATTTTATCATTTATTATTATTCATTCTTCACTGCTTTCCACTTTCTTTTTTTTAAACCTTTCCGCACCCTTTTTTATTTTTGTTACTATCTTAGTGCATTACGTAGGTGTATGGGTGTGTGCGTCACACAGGTGTGTGAGTCATGTGCATTGTTTCTTTAGCCTGAGTGTGTGGGTGAGTGTGTGTTGTTTTTTATATATACAAGAGGGAACGAGAGAGGGGGGGGGGTGCCGCCGGATGGCACCCCACCCCACCCCCGCCAGATCGCCACTTTGCTTCCCTCTTTTTTTAAAAAAAAACTCTTATTCTTTTGTTTTTTTAAGGGGGGAATGTGGCGACGGCTCCCCAACACGTGCCGGATCGTCGAGTTTATATTTTTATACGCTCGATGAGTGATACGGTGGCTATATTAGGGATAGGGTTGATCCGGCACGTGTTCTTTGTCGAATCAGTCCCTGAATCATTTTTTTTCTTTATTCTTCTTCTTCTTTTTGTTTTCTTATCTTTTGATCACATCACTTTCTTTTTTTTAATCAGTTAATCATGAATACATACATTACTTCTATTTTTCTTTCTTTTTTTATCTATTCGTTCCCTTTCTGCTGGTTTACATATACATTTTTTTGTTACATTTTTTTTGTTACGTATTTTATTTTATGAATTATTTTTGTCATTTCATCATTCATTTTCAATTTTTTTAATCACCGGTCCTGTAATTAGTCCAAGTGTCTTGGTCAAAATCCAACAGTCCCCTAGACTCGGAATGTTTGGGGGAGTAAATCGGGTGCTCGTCCACAGAGAATCTGAGACGGTCCCACAATAACAAGATGCGCGCAAAAGCGGCAACATCCGTATCGACCTCCTCATGAGCTCCAAGGACACAACCGGTATAAATCAAAATATTTATATCCCACTTGCCGATTAGGGATCATGATGTGAGGACTCAGCAAATCCCTGTCGGGACCGGGATTAATCCGACCCAAACAGAAATCCAGAGAGCTATGGGATCTAAAGGTGATATGGCGGCTAAAGAAAAATGAAATGAACTAACAATAACAACATGGTAATACGGCGGCTAGAGGGAAAATGAAAATGAAAATCACAAAACAAAACCAAACAAAGCATAACACAAAGAAAAGAGTGATCTGGCGGCTAAATGAGAAGAAAGCGAAAAACAACATGACAAAAGGGGTGATCTGACTGGTGTGGACGCGGATTTTTATTTATTTATTATTTGTTCATTTATTTATATTTATGGATTTATTGGCGTGCCAGTCACATGTGTGACGATTTCATTGTGCGCTCGGTCTGACATGGTCAGTCGATTGTGAGTGATCGTGTCGGGACCTGAAGTCCGTCATACCATGAACGTTATGACGTTAATTACGTCCTTCCGGGGAAGGACAACCCTTGATTAAACGCTAAAGTAAGAGGCCTCGAGAGGCAAACAGATATTCACATGCTTAACTTTAAACTTCATACCAGGGCCGGGGAGGCAGGTAAGATGATAACATCAACCACAAAAACCGACTAGATCGTGTGGTATGCGGTTCAAAACAGTTATACTTGGTGGAAACAAGGAGATATAAGTTATTCATCACGGGAAGGCAAAGCCATGGCCATGATATAGGTTTAAAGCTTCGATCGGTATTTCGACGGCCTTTTCTCTTAATCTGGGTTATGCCCAGGGGGAAATAGACTATCACCTACGGAATGCCGAGATGAAAGCCGGGAGCTAGAGAGGCCGAACCTCCCAACCCGTGTACATATGGGCTATGGGGCAATTTGTGATTTTCCCTTTGAAAAGCTAGCGGGATTCATGCAGTGGCAAGACCCCCCCCCCTGAGCAAAAGGGCTATTTGTAAATCTGTTGTAGTTAGGTGGGGTTATGACTCCCCTTCAATTTTATCCCCGGGACATATCGGGTGATCCACAGATATCCCTTGTGTGGGTTCGCTTTGGGTATTGGAATTCATTGGGTGGTAGATCGGGCTCTCGGCACGCTCTGAATGGACGCAGGCTCTCGGCACGACCCAAAAATGGGAAGGCCAGAGCTCTCGGCGCCAAAAACAAGAAGGCTGGGGGTTCCCGGCGCCAAGACGAGAGGGCTTGGGTTCCCGGCGCGACGAAGAGAAGCCAAAGGGGAGAGGGCCTTCGGCGCAGGCTTCCCGGCGCGAGGAAGAAAGGCTAGAAGAGGGTCTCGGCGCGGGACGGTTGAGGAAGGCTCCCGGCGCGACGCGGCTGCAAGGGGGGTGGCTCCCGGCGCGCTCAGCCGAAGGGGAGGAAACCTCCAGGCGCGGCCAGAGTGCAGGGCTCCCGGCGCGACGGCCAGAAAGCCAAAATCAGGTCTCGGTGCCTGAAGGATGGCACCGAGAGCTATTCACCGTGTTTACTGTAGGTTGATCCGAGAGGTATGAGGGCGCCGGGACCAGAACAGAGCTTACGGTACTCTGTTTTGGGTTTCTGATTGATTCAGGTCAAGGGGAAGGGTTTCTTTGGGGTCAAAAATAGGTCAGGGCATCAAAGTTGAATTAGATTAGGCTTGGGCTTCATAGGAACATCAGGATCTGGGAGGACTTTGGGAAGGCCAAGGCGTAGAGAATCCCTGTCACCAGTGTCATACAGAGTCCCGGGGACAGTTTAATGTCGACTTTCGTGGTCCTGGGAGAATTTTGACAGCATCTCCCCTGGACTCAGCATTTGCCAGGGAATGATAGACGATCACCCACGGAGTGCCGGGGTGAAAGCCAAATAGAGGGGTATTGGACCCCTGATCATGTACATGCCTGCAGCACTGCTCCGATATCCCTTTAGAGGTCAACGAAGCTTACGCAGTGGCGGAGCTCCATTGCCTCGGAAGGTTATAAAAACCGATCGAGTCCGGAAAACCTCGTAGAAAAGGGGAGGGTTATCCCCATTAATTGTCACCCCCGAGGTGCACATGATGGCCCAGGGCATCCCTTGACATAACAAGAGTATTGATGGGGCTTCTTCAGTGGTAGCAGAGGTTTTACGACTTGGGGTTTACAGGTTGGCTTTTCGGCATGGATGGCAAGGATGCCAGAGAGCTCCCGGCGAAGGATTCTCGGTGCGCTGATAGGATGGCCTGGAGGGTCTCCCGGCACACGAGGAAGAAAGAGGGCCTCCCGGCACGCGGGGAAGAAAAAAAAAGGGGGGGGGGAGCTGATCCTGATGGTTCTCGGCGCCTGAAGAAGCGGCGCCGGGAACTATTCACCAAGTTTACTGTAGGTTGATCCGAGAAGTATGAGGGCGCCGGGATCAGAACAGAGCTTACGGTACTCTGTTTTCTGGTCTTAATGGTAGTTTGGGCTGAAAGCGACGGACTCTATGGGCTCTGAGCTGCCCGAAGCATCCACTTTGAGTTGGATTAGGTCTAGAATCCAGAGGAGTATTGGGATTTGAGAGGCATCTGGGAGGCCAAAGTCTGAATACCCCTGTTCATCGCCGTTATCATGCAGAGCTTGGGGACAAACTTAATATGGTCATTCGTCACCCTGGGAACCAAGAGATAGCTGTCTCTGGCCCCAGAGGCGACTTCTGTGACATCAACGAAGGAGACACATGGGCTCGGAACCCCGGAGTTTCTCAAGCCTCAATCATTGCACAGCGCGGTTTCATCCCAGCAGCCAAGGAATAGTCTGTTCCGGGCTCTGGGGTGAGCAATAATAGTGCTACGAGGCAGAGAAAAGACACAGACGAAACTGATCATCATGCTATTGATTTACAGATAACACGGGGAATAGCAATAGGGCTTAAGAAGAAGAAGCAAAAATCAAGCTCAAACTACAGCCCATCATACATATATATCCATTCGTTTGATGATGCCCATCACGGAAGGCACATGGTCAGAAAACCCATATGAAACATCATTCTCATACCCAAACCGATTACAGGGAGAGAGTGAGGGAAAGGGGAACAGACAGATGCCGAGATATTTCGGCTACATTGCATGAATCGAGATAAGATTCGAAAGTATTACATGAAATAGAAGAAAAGAGAAAACAAACATGGGGGAGGGCGGAGCATTGACTCCTCTCCCTCCCCCGGATGCCCACCTGGAGCTTCTTCCCTGGGAATGGGTCTCTTCTCTCTTTCTTTTTCAGCGGAGAAGGCTCTCTCTCTCTCTGGTCTCTTCTCTCTTTCTTTCTTTTTGATCGATGGTCTGGCTTCCGATCCTCCGATCCTCCGATCCTCCGATCCCCTTTTCTTTCAAAGGGGGTATGTTTATATAGGTCTCATCCTTCTGTGCTCTCGGTGGAGGGCAGTCGGTGTGTCCAGTTCCATTCGAGACATCTCCCGGCCCGACAAGTAGCCCTTCGTTGAGGCTCCCGGCGCCATTCTCAGAAGCCCAATCGGCCGGCCCATTTGGTGCTTTTAGGCCTCATAATTGCCTTGGCTCCTAAGACTTTTGAATTGACTTTCATAAGAACCGAAGGAGGCCCCTTTAATAGTGTCATAACTTTGTTGAGCTCATCTTGAGGTTCCATCAGTGGACAAACAGGGGTTTAATCAGTATTGCCGTCTGAATGACGACAAAACCGGATATGTTTCATCGGCATTGTCATCCGAACGGTGACAAGACCAGACATCAGCTTCAGTCTGACAGACTTCGGCCGGGTATGTAATCTGTGGAGAGGGTTGCTCTTCTGTTCTGACTTTGTAGGAGCCCTGACAATCTTTATCTGTCGGTGCCGGTTTCATCTTTATCTCATATTACATCCATCAGTAAGCTGACATCTGGCTTACCCTGACATATCATCCGTGGATCCTCGGACGAAGCAGTAGTACAGCTCTTCTTAAAAGGCTGGGAGGTCTCATCAGTCGAGTGACTGCGTCTTCATCGGTGCTGCCGTCTGAATGACATCGGCACCGGGCATCAGCTTTGGCCGACAAAGGCTTTAGCCGGGTGAATGGTTGACGAGCTTCATCAGTGGTCTTCCACTGTTGGTCTGATCTTTTTTTTTTCAGTTATGCTTCCACCCCTGTTGATTTTCTAGGTGTCAACAAATGCCCCCCACCTGCGGGCGGCGTAAGTGCAGAATAAGCGACACGGGGTCTGCAGGTGTTCTTCATCATTTGAGGGTATATTCCTCAGTTTTATCCTTGACATTGTCCTTCAGCTTGATCATGTTGCTGTAGTAACCCTTTTGCATATCCATCTTTCATTTTGATGTCTTCATTTTTGTATTTTCTTTATTTCCAGCATTTCGGAGCTTCTCGGCAAGGACCTCCCGGCGCGAAGGATATCGGCGCGGCCGTCTCGGCAGGGGCTTCTCGGCGCGCTCGCGCTCGCTGGGCTTCCCGGCGCGAGGGCTTTCGGCGGTTGCTTCTCGGCGCGTGCTGCTCTCGGCGCGCCTTTTTCCTTTGGTGAAGGGGAGGTTCCCGGCGCGCATTTCTTCGCGCCGAGAAGCACCTCCTCCTCTTCTTTTTAAACCTGTGAGAGGGCTTTTACCCTCATTTCTTACCTCCCTTTCTCTCTCTTCATCTCGGCGGTGGCGGTGAGCTGTGAGCTTTCCCCCCCGAGAGCGTCATTTCCCCCCCCCCCTTTCTTTGCCGATTTTTTGGGGTAGGTTCGCTACATATATGGGATTGAATCCCATTTTATGCTCGGGATCACTCCCTCTTGGTGGGTGACTCCCTATTCTTATTGGGCATATCTCGGACAAGAGGAGATGCTGCCGAAATTTTTTGAGAATTTGTTCGTCTTATTGTTTCATGCCCATTCATCTTTCTGATGCTTCTTTTCTTGTCTTTTCCTGACTGCAGGTGCTGACATGGCTTCCAGTTCTGCTGTTGCATCTTCCGGAGCCGTTGGAACAAGTTCATCGGCTCAGTCGGACATATCTCGGGCCAAAGTCAACTGGTTGAATGTATACAGCCTGAGCTTTGGCTATGACCAGATTGCTAGTGTCGACGAATCTTCCGATTCTGAAACTGACACCGTATCGACCGCTGAAGTTTATTCTTCCCTGGAAGGTACTGAATTCAGGAGAGCTACTGACTACCGCCCGGACTTGCCGAAGGATCGTCATTTGCTACCGTTTGTTCGGACTTTCACTATACGCGGAATGCGGGATGTTATTATTGCCCGTTCCGTGGAAGCGGCAATACTTGCCGATAGAGACAGCATGAAGGGCTCTGTCTATCGAGCCCGAGCCATATATCTCCCAGGTGAACAGAGGGACTGGAATGCTGTGCTGGGCATTTCTGATTTAGAACCCGAGAAGAAGATGCTGACCCGGGCCCCAAAATTCACCCCTGCAAGGTGGGACCATACAACTGGCCGTGTCCACCGAGAGAAGACCTTATTCGGACTCTTTTTGGCGCCTGCGAAGTGGGGTTATAGGGACGAGCCATTTGTTCTTAACTGCCTGGCCATTCAGTTTAAATATCAGATGGCTGTCGGCTGGTTTGGAGATGCCAAATTGACAGATGCCCATCTTTTTAGGGTTGGAGCAGTGGAATTCACAGAATATGTTTTGAAGGAATATGCCCCTCTATTGGTTAGAGCTGGGGTATACCACAGTGTGTTTGCCTCCAGGTTCCGCTATCCCGTCTCTCGGGGATTGTGTTGCGGCATGCTTGAAGTGTTCTGCCCGCAGTTCAATACATTCTATACGGCGGAAGGCGAGACATCCCTCGACCTCTGGAGTTTATCGCAGCTTTCTGGCCTACCCATGGACGGAGAGCCATATGAGGAGGTCTGCTTGGACGATTCCATCAAGGACGCCTCTAATGGAGAGGGCCGCTATTCCTTCGGTTATGCATACCGGTATCTGATGAAAGCTTACCGGTCCATCTGTTTGGCCTACAGTAGGGGGTCCTCCAAAGGCTATCAAGCCAGGGAAAAGAGCAGCCGACTGAGAGTCCGTGTGGGGCAGTGGATACAATATTTCTTCGGGGGTCCCTTGAGGTACGCAGACTTTCCTTCCGTAGGGCTGACTTCCGATAAACAGGTCAGGGCCCCCCGTTACAAGTCAGCACTGCCAGCTTCATTGCGCCGGACAGACGCGGATGGCCCGAACCCAGCAGGGGTTGATCCCATCACCCATTGTGCAGCCTATTTGACTTTCTGGCTATGCACTTTCGCTCTCCCTCAAGGGGACGAGACGATTATTAGACCAGAGGCTATATATCAGGCATGCCAGATGGCTTGGGGGATGCGATTGTCTTTGTGCCCAGTGGCTCTGTGTTTAGTTTACAAATCCTTGGGGGACTTGCATAGACATCGGACTCCCCGCTCTTCGAGGACCGTGGGTCCCTTTCATTTCTTCAATGCCTGGGTTTGCAGCATTTTCCCTGAGCTGGCCCCGAGAACTTTGCAGTCAGACACACTGCTCCCTCGTATGATTGAGTTCGCTAGCGCTGAACCTGGTCCTTTCTCGGAACAGCTGTTCAAGATGAGGGGTAGATTAATAAGAGTGCCTATAGATGCACCCGGCAGCATTCACTTTTGGAGCTTGGCAGCAGGTTCAGCTCCCTTGGTGGACCCCCAGAGGGAGTGCAAAATGGAGGAGGTGGAGGCTTATGTCCATCCTGTTTCGAGGGTCGCCGCCACCCGGCCTCTTTTAGAACCAGAATTGGTGAGGTGGGCCATGGCCATACGGCCCAGTGTATTAGTTTTAAGGAAGGGAGGCCTGCTCATTTTGGAGCCCTATTATCCCTTCCGCTTTGGCAGAAATTTTGGTTACGACCAGCATATCCCTCCATCGACTGCTCAGTTTCCTCTGGAGAGCCGGGCCAAGCACGGGTCCAGTATTGCCGGCGACGGTCGGATATGGTGGGATTTCTTTCATCGTCGGGAAGACACAACTTTCAGGGTCCCGACCGTCTCCAATCGTCTCCCTCGGGTCTCATCAGACTATATCAAGTGGTGGAACATATGCACCAATTTTTATAAAGATGGCAGAGGCGCTTTCTGGGATGTGGCCGAGCGCTCCTTTTTGAAGCGGCAATCAGGGCCTGTATTTGATATTGACGAGCTTCATCTGAGGAGACTTTATTCCCAGCACCAAAGGGAGGCAGAAGCTTATATCGCTGCCCGCCGATCTTTGAAGGAGGCGGGTGCGGAACTACCCACTCCTGTCTTTTCTGAAGTTGATGTGGACACTTTCACCAGAGACTTGAGACAGCTGGGCCACATAGGGGACACTCATTTGGAGGTGCAGTATCCATTCCCCTCGGAGGAACCACTTTCGAAGGCTACTTCTTGGAGGGGTCCGACAGACAGGTTTCATCCTTATAGGACCTTTGTGCAGAGGGAGGACCGCACCCAGTCATATTATCAGCACACCTCCTGGATTTTTGTACTGTTAAATGTCCACGGGCTGACAGTGGAGAGCCCGGTAGCTGTTATTCTAAATAAGCAACTTTTTGTTTCTTTTCATTATGTTGACGCCTGGTGCATAGATTACCTCGGCCTATTTCATTGCCTTGATTTCCATGGCCATAAGGACTTGGCCGCCCTGACGGAGAAGTGTCAGACTATTGGCGATGTATGCTGGCTCGTGAAGGAGGCCGCCTCCCGATCAAAGGAGGTAGCTTATATGTATTGGCCGCTTTCCACATTTTATGACGGCCCAGCAGGTGTGCTCCTTGTTTGTTTGATCATGGCTTCTTTCTTCTTATTGTCATGTTTTGCATATGTTGACTATGACTGCCTTTCTCGCGTCTCGTACAGATAAACCAGACATAAAGCGGCAGGGGCTTTACAGGAAGATAATTGCTCAAGCTGAGAAACCTGCCCACTTTGAAATTCCTGAAGCAGCACCTACGACCACTCCCCTGCCTCCGGGCAAGAAGAGGAAGCCTTCTGTGGTGAAGGTTGTAGTCGCCAAGGCTAAGAAGGCCAAGGTTGCTCGGTCCCGGAAGTCGGCTTTGACTGCGAAGGAAGCTGGAACCCCTCTTCCGGATATCCCTTCATTTGACGCATTCGCATCTCAGAGGGAGACCGCACAGGCATCTGCCGAAGGTGACGGTGATAGCTTGTAGCTGGAACTTCCTTTGTCATCTTGACCAATCTCCTAGGGAGTTCTTTGAGGCTGAGCTTCTTTTTATCTGATACAGCCCAGGAGCAGGTTGAAGCGCCTGTGGAGACGGACACAAGACTGCCTTCTCCCACCCCGGCTGGCGAGGAGGAGGGTAAATGTGCTTTTTCCATTTGTCTCATACTTCCGTTATTTTCTTTGCTATACTTCTCAGAAGTTTTCTTTTCTTGTAGCAGTGGCAGTCGGGGAGCAAGCCGAGGCCATGATAATGACAGAAGAGCTGCCTCGACCATAGGAGGGTCATTAGACTCGGCCAAAGCAGAGTACTATTCCGGCCAGACGCATAATCACTCGATCTACATCCCGCCATACTTTAGAGGTACCGGCCCAGCATATAGCTAGTGTGGAAATATCTTCGGGCAGCTCCCAGGTCGCCTCCCATGAGGAGGAAGTAGATTTCAGCGACAGCGAAGGAGAAGGTATTGCCGAATCAGAAGCCCCTCCTGCATTTGCGAAAGGTGTTCTGTCTCTTCGACCCGCCGAACTATCAGTGTTATCCCCTGAGGAAGAATTCCAGGAGGAGTTTGCCGGGCTCGATACTGAGATTGACATAACTCCACCACTCGCCATTTCGACTATGGAACTTTCTTCTCTTTCGCCCCATTTTGAGGGTGCAGACCCTGCTCCAAAGGTGGGTTGTTCATCATATATGCTGCTTCATTTGTTTCTTTTATTTAGTGCTGAAGGTCGCTTTGCTTTGGTCTCAGAGTATTGTTGCTGCTACCTCGGCCACCTCCACATCCTTCATGGACATTTCCCTTGTAGATTTGGCTATTGTTCCTTTTCTGCCTTTAACTTGCACGGGGGCTCCTGAGATCATTCGCCCTGTGCCAGTGCGGATACAGTCCTCGACAGACTTGGCATCATTAGACTTGGGGGCTGCAGAAGAAAGCATCATCCCTGCTAGGGCTTCAGATCTTAGAGCCGAAACAGATCCGGCTAGGAGCTCTGCTTTCATACCGGCCGCAGTAATGTCAATTGCGCCCGAGTTAGCAATTCCTGCCATAGTGGCTGCAGAGTCCGAATTCCTGCCTACACAGTCTAAGGCACCTCTGTCCCCATCACCAGAAAGAGCAGCTGAAGGTGCAGCCTCCATTGCAGAGATAACCCCATTACTCATTGATTCTCCTCCCGCGGATGTTCAAGGTGTAGCTCCCGAGGCAGCAGCAGAGGAGGAGTCTTCAGTCCAGCAGGGGAGTACAGAGAGATACCGGCTAGCTCCTTCGGCAGATTTGCCTTCTTCGTCCTCCCAAGCGGGCATTGGACTATGGGCAGATATTGACGGAGAGGTGACTTTCGAAGTCGTCGCATCTGCTTCCTTTGGCTTTACTTCTCCTGACAGCTTCGTCTGGCAGCATCTGGACATGTTACGCCAGCTGGTAGAGTCTCAGCTTGGCTTGACATATCTACAGCTGAAGGAAATTGCCAATCGCCTCACCGCTGGGCTGCAAGCCATGGGCTGCCCTTTGGACATATGGGCTCAGCGGGTCTTACTTTTATTGAAATTCGTGCATCGGAGAGACTTCCTAGCACGAATCATGGTTGACAGGCTGACGACGTTGAAGTTGCAGAGGTCGGAATGCAAATCCGAGGTGGAAAAGCTAACGCTGACACTTGATGAACGCCAGGCCGAGCTACAGAGTATTATTCAGCGGGAGGAGGCTATCCAGAAACGGGTAGCCGTTTTGGAGGCGGAGCTCACTGAACTTCGGGCCGAGCTGCAGCAATTATCTTCTGTTCGGCCACAGTCAACCGAGGAGGTGGCTTCACTGGAGGGTCGGGTGATGTCTTTCCAGGACCTGTCCATGAGGCTTCAAGAGGAGGAAGCGCGCCTTCATGAGTTAGGAGCCGCCCCCTATGTTGGTCTTCTGGCCTTTGAAGATATCTTTCGACGGCCATGAATTATCTTCACTTTCTTTTCTTTTCTTTCTTCTCTTCCCATCTTTTTTGTTTGTGACACAGCGTCCCCTCGGGGCCCCTTATGTACTCACTTCGTAATGAAATGAGAAGAGATCTTTTGGCTTCATGTGTATCCATCTTGTCTACCATGTGGTTTCATCACTTCGGGAAGTGGGGTAGTGGTTTTAGCAATCCCTCATGTGAATGGCTCGTACCTAGCAGGAGAGCGTCCACCCCTTCAGAGAAAGGATGGGGAACTCGCTCCACCGCGTGACGGGCATCCGAAGAGGTGCTTAAACCGGATTGTGTTGGTATCATCAAACGTCCCTCTTGGCGACATGTGCTATGAGGGAGACAGTTTGCAGGGATGTGACAGAAGGGGTTTCATCAGAATAGACGGAAAGTCTAGACTAGGTAGAGGTTATGGCAGGTGGGACATTTGAAGGGGGCATAGTTTTCATCAGAACAGACGTAGGGTCTGAACTGGACAGGGTTTTATCATTGATCGGGCGTGGCGCCGGTCGATCAACGGTGGTTTCATCATCGATGCAAAGGGTTTTATAAGTTTCATCAGAATAAACGAAAGGTCTAAACTGGGTAGGGTTTCATCATTGATCGGGCGAGGTGCCGGTCGATCAACAATTGATTTCATCATCGATATTGGGCTTATATCGATGCAAGGAGATTTCATAAGTTTCATCAGAATAGACGAAAGGTCTAACTGGACAAGGTTTCATCATTGATCGGGCAGGATGCCAATCGATCAACGGTTGGTTTCATCATCAATATTGGGTTTATATCGATGCAAGGAGATTTCATAAGTTTCATCAGAATAGACGAAAGGTCTAAACTGGACAAGATTTCATCATTGATCGGGCAGGATGCCAATCGATCAACGGTTGGTTTCATCATCAATATTGGGTTTATATCGATGCAAGGAGATTTCATAAGTTTCATCAGAATAGACAAAAGGTCTAACTGGACAAGGTTTCATCATTGATCGGGCAGGATGCCAATCGATCGACGGCGGGACGTATGTGAAGGTGTTGGTCTCGTCAGGACAGACGTAAGGTCTATTCCAACAGGTTTTATCGCATATGGGGCTTGCCAAGAAATGCGTAGGCTTCATCAGGACAGACGTGAGGTCTGAGCTGGATAGGCTTCATCAGGGTGGTGATGGGTTTCATTGTCGGTGGGACGTTTGAAAGTGGGTATGTAGGTTTCATCAGGGTAGACGTAAGGTCCACCCAGGAAGGCTTTATCATCGGTGGGGCATAGAGCCAGATGACCGACGGAAGGCTTCATCAGTGAAGGGGAGGCAAAGGTAGCGTGCCAGTTGGCATGGAGCTTTTAAATTACCACATTACTGACCCAAGTGCCCTTTCGGGTTTTCACCGGAGCCAGCCCCCTCTTGCTTTTGCCCAAGCGCCCTTTCGGATTTTCACGTGGCGGGGTACCCGATTTTGCCTGCGGTGCCCTTTCGGGTTTTCACCACAGCTGGGTTTTTGGCCATTTTTGCCCTTATCCGGGATGTCCGAACAAGTCTGGCGGGGTATCTCTATTTTTAACCCCCTCTTTTTTTTTATATATACATAGTTTCCTGAATTAGGACTTCAGCACGGATCTGGCGATGTGCTGCTTCATTAGTGCATGTTCTTATCATCGGTATTGGGTATATACCGACGCAAGGATTCCATAGGTTTCATCAGGGTAGACGTAAGGTCTACACTGGGCTGGTTTTATCATTGATCGGGCAGGGTGCCGATCGACCAATGGTAGGTTTCATTACGGCGGGACGTAAAGGGATATGCAAATTTGATAGGACGGTTTTTTTTGTTGATCGGGCAGGGTGCCCATTGACCAAAGGTGGGTTTCATCATTGGTATTGAGTTTATACCAATGCAAGGGTCTTATGAATCTTCATCAGAATAGACGTAAGGTCTACCCTGGGCTGGTTTTGTTGCTGATCGGGCAGGGTGCCAATCGATCAACAGCAGGTTTCATCATCAGTATTGGGTTTATACCAATGCAAAGGTTTCATGGGTTTCATCGGGATAGACGTAAGGTCTAAGCCGGATAGGTTTTATTGCTGCTCGGGTAAGTGTGCCCATTAATCAGCAGCAGATTTCATCACGGTGGGACATAGCGAGACACGCAGCTCTAGTCGGAACAGATGTAAGGTCTAGACCGAATAGGCTTCTCCGCCGATCGGGCAGGGTGCCCTATCGACCGAAGATGGGTTTCATCATCGGTATTGGGTTTATACCAATGCAAGGATATCATGGATTTCATCAGGATAGACGTAGGGTCTAAACTGGATAGGTTTCATCGCTGATCGGGCAATGTGCCAATCGATCAAAGCAGGTTTCATCATCGGTATTGGGTTTATACCAATACAGGGATTTCATAGGTTTCATCGGGATAGACGTAAGGTCTAAGCCGGATAGGTTTTATCGTTGACCGGGCAGTGCGCCAATCGATCAAAGCAGGTTTCACCATGGTGGGATTTTGGCAAGGTATGAGGGTTTTATCAGGACAGATGTAGGGTCTGAACTGGGTGGGTTTGATCATTGATCGGGCAAGGTGCCGGCCGATCGACGAGAAGTTTATGACGGGAGGTGAGGTTTCTTTAGGATCACCATATTACTGGCCCAAGCGCCCTTTCGAGTTTTCACCGGAGCCAGCCCCCTCTTACTTTTGCCCACGTGCCCTTCCGGGTTTTCACGTGGCGGGGTACCCGATTTTGCCTGCAGTGCCCTTTCGGGTTTTCACCCCAGCTGGGTTTTAGCCATTTTTTGCCCTTGCTCGGAAAGCCTGAACAAGACCGGCAGGGTATCTCTATTTTTAACCCCATTTTTATTTATTTTCATTCTTTTATTCTCTCTTCCCCTCTTTTTGGGAGGGTAACAAGTCGGACTGTCATTAGATCATGGTAAGGGATGGCTCGGCCAGGGCGGAGTGCCGCTAGACCAAGGAAGAAGGGTAGCTTGGTTAGGGACCAAGGAAAAGGGTAGCTCGGTTAGGGCGGAGTACCGCTAGACCAAGGAAAAGGGTAGCTCGGTTAGGGCAGAGTGCCGCTAGACCAAGGAAATGGGTAGCTCGGTTAGGGCGGAGTGCCGCTAGACCAAGGAAATGGGTAGCTTGGTTAGGGCGGAGTGCCGCTAGAGCGGAGTGCCGCTAGACCAAGGAAAAGGGTAGCTCGGTTAGGGCGGAGTGCCGCTAGACCAAGGAAATGGGTAGCTTGGTTAGGGCGGAGTGCCGCTAGACCAAGGGAAAGGGTAGCTCTTAGCCTGATTACTCAGGGAATATTGGTTGGGCAGCATGATACGGCTTTAGGTGTCTACCGTTGAGTGGTGAGAATTGGATCTCCCCTCGATGGTTAACAACCATGTAGGCCCCTCCTTCGTAGACCCTATAAATCACATAAGGACCTTCCCAATTAGGATTCAACTTTCCTTTTGGGTTGGACGCCATGACTTCTCTTTTCTTGACCATGACGAGGTCACCTTTCTTAAATTCTCGTCCTTTTACGAGTTTGTTGAATGCAATGGCCATGCGGGCCTGGTACATCTGGATATTCTTCTGAGCTTGGAGGCGCTTCCCTTCCAATTCAGCCAATTCTTGTAATCTTCTTTCTGCATTGGTTTGTTCGCCATGGGTCAGGTCATATTGAACTGCCACCCTGAGTGACGGGACTTCCAACTCCAGTGGAACTACTGCCTCCGAGCCATATACCAGTGAGTATGGCGAGCACCCTGTAGGTGTCTTGAAGACAGTGCGGTATGCCCATAGAGCTTCATACATCTTTTCTTCCCAGTCCTTCTTATTAGAACTGACGACTTTAGCCAACAAGGTGCATAACGTTTTGTTGAAGGCTTCTGCCAATCCATTTGCCTGTGGATTGTAAGGAGTGGAAGTCCTCCATTCGATCTTATACTTCTCGGCAAGCCGATAGATCTTTTGATTTCTGAAATGACTTCCATTATCAGATATTATTCGGCTGGGGATCCCAAACCGGAAGATAATGTTCTGTTTGATGAATATGGCAACCAGCTCACCAGTCACTTCTCGTAATGCTATAGCCTCCGCCCATCGGGAGAAGTAATCTGTTATTTCCAGTATGTACTTATGTCCGGCTGAGGAGGTCGGTAGTGGGCCGACTACATCGGTTCCCCATTGTGCAAATGGCCAGCTAGGGATTGTAGGGTGCAGAACGGCAGGTGGCTTTCTAGGCACAACAGCATGCTCCTGACATTTCTGACATGACTTCGCAAACTTGCAGAAATCTTCAAACATAGTGGGCCAATAGTAGCCCAGCTTCTTGATTTCTATCTTCATCTTAGGGCCAGCTTGGTGAGCACCTGTCGTCCCAGCATATATTTCTTTCATCGCTTGCCAAGCTTCCTCAGTGGACAGGCAGCGGAGCAGAATCTTCTTACGTGCATCTGCCATTATTCGGAACAGCGTTCCATTTCTGAATTCATAAGAATCTTTAATCCTTAGAAGTTTCATCTTTTCTTCTCTTTTCTGTGGCAGCTGTTGGTGTAAAAACCATTGTAGCAGGTGCTGTCTCCAATCAGATGCATGTTCTGTACTGATCGTGGCGACTTCATTTTCTTCGGGGCAGCCTTCTAGCATGCTGGGGACTTGCCGCCGATTTATAACAACAATGTTCAGTGTCTCATCCGGTGGGACTGCTATTGAGCTGGCTAGCTTTGCCAATGCATCAGCCTGGGCATTATGTGCACGGCCCACATGCTTGAGCTCGATATGATAGAATTTCGCCATGAGGCGCACAGCTTTTTGGTGGTAGGGGTTCAACTCTGGCTTTCGCACTTCGAACTCACCTTGGATTTGCTTTATTATCAACATTGAATCCCCGAATACCTGAAGCATCTGGATACCCATGTTGAGGCTGATGTGCAACCCGATTATCAGAGCTTCATACTCGGCTTCATTATTAGTGCAGGGCTTGTTTATAGAACAGGAAGTATGCACAACCTCCCCCTCTGGCGATCTTAGCACAATACCGGCTCCGGCCCGTATTCTGGTCTTTCCATTGGAGTCCGTCTCTGTCCTAGATGCTCCATCAAAGAATAGCTGCCACATAGTTGACTGAGCCTGGCAGGCTTCTAATGTTTCATCATCGGGTAACTCAGTCCCCAACATATCATTCTCTGGCACAGGGTGCTCTGCGAAGAAATCAGCCACGGCCTGTCCTTTTATTGCCCTCTGGGGTATATATGTGATATCGAATTCCATCAGAATTACTGCCCATTTGCCCAACCGGCCTTTCAGTGTTGGCTGAGTCAATATGTATTTGAGCGGATCTGCTGCAGATATCAATCTGATTTCGTGTGACAGCATATAGTGCCGGAGTTTTTTAACGGCAAAGACTAGTGCCAAGCATGTCTTTTCTATATAGGTGTAGCTTTCTTCAGTTCTAATCAGCCTCCGACTCAGGTAGTATAGAGCCTGTTCTTTGCCTTCTTCATTTATCTGTGCTAGCATTGCCCCCAGGGAACAGTGTGTGGCTGCAATGTATAGTATCAGGGGCTTGCCCTTAATAGGTGCCCCCAGCACTGGAGGGGTCTTGAGATATTCTTTCAGCTTCTCAAAAGCTTCCTGACAGCCTTCGTCCCAGAGGAACGGTACATCTTTCATCATGAGCTTGTGAAAAGGGTGGCATCTCCCCGACAGATTTGATATGAATCGTCGGATATAGGCCAAACGCCCTTGCAGAGATCTCAGCTCGTGGAGATTCCTTGGTGGAGGGAGCTCCTGGATAGCTTTAATCTTGGATGGGTCGATCTCAATGCCCCTATGACGGACAACGAACCCAAGGAATTTTCCACTGGACACGCCGAAGGCACATTTCATAGGATTCATCTTGAGTTCATATCTGCGCAGCCTCTGGAACACTATCCTCAGATCTTGCAGATGATCTTCTCTTCTGCTGGTTTTCACCACCAGGTCATCGATGTAGCACTCCACTTTCTTGAAGAGTAAATCATCAAAGATCTTTGTCATAGCTCTTTGATAAGTAGCGCCGGCATTCTTAAGGCCGAACGGCATCCTTTTGTAGTGAAATATCCCCTTCGGGGTGCGGAATGCAGTATGCACTCTGTCTTCTTCAGCAATCCAGATCTGGTTGTATCCGGATGACCCATCCATGAATGACAGGGCTTCATGGCCAGTGGTTGCATCGATCATTACTTCAGTGATTGGCACTGGGAAATCATCTTTTGGGCAAGCCTTATTCAGGTCCCTGAAATCTACACATATTCTGATCTGCCCATTTTTCTTCTTCACGGGCACTATATTGGCCAGCCATGTAGTATATTGGTTCTCTTCAACAAAGCCCACATCGATCAGCTTGTCGACTTCTTTGTTGATCTGATTTATCAGTTCGGGACGCATTCTCCTGGCAGGCTGCTTCACAGGGCTTGCCTCTGGGTTTATCGCCAATCGGTGCTGTGCCACATCGGAACTCAGTCCCGGCATCTCATCATATGTCCATGCAAAGCAGTCTCGGAATTCTTTCAGAAACTGAATATACTGTTCTTTGACAGCTGGCTCCAGCAGTGCACTGAGGAACGTAGGCCTTGGTTCATCTGCTGACCCCAGATTCACTTCTATCAGCTCATCGACGGTGGCCTGGCCTCCGTCCTCAACTTCGGGCGGGGCTTCTTGCAAATCAATGAAGCCTCCCGGGATATAATCTTCTTCATTCTCATGACTTTCTGTTTCATCACACCGATCATCAGCAGATGTTGGTGCATCGTATAAGGCCAATATGGCCGGATTCTGTCCAGTCTGCCCCGAGGACGTGACTGGCTCAGCGGAAAACTTCGACGTGGAGTCTTCTGTGCTTAGAGGCTCTTCTGATGTGGGCTCCCCTGAGAGGTTATCATTATGTAGAGCTCGGAACTCTTCAAGAATGCGCCCAAACTCCAGGCACTCTTGCAGCTCTCTGGCTACTTGGTCTTCATCCGGGGTTCCGGTGTCGAATTGTGCTTCGGCCTGGAACAGATCCTCTTTGCAGGACGGATTCTCCCAGCACCAACCCTTCTTGGTCTCATCAGACGCCCTTGCCTCCGGCTGATTGTCTTGGGCTTCATTGTCTGTTATGGATTGATACATAATCTCTTCATCTTCAAAGGGGTATTGGTCATACCCTACTTCTGGGGAATCTTCATTCGGGTAGAAGGCTGAGATGACGTCCACCTCGGCTTCATAGTATTCTTGCAGGGTATAACCCAGTCCCGGGTGCTGTGTGATCTTCCTCAGCTCCTTGCTATCTCGAGGCGGATCCCATAACTCCTTGAATGCTTTCTTCTGAGCAGCAGGCTGTATCGATGGCATTTGCATCTTGGAGAACATTTGTGAAACCCGTTGGGTAGTATAATCCAGGCCCGTAATTGGTACCATCAGGTTTGCAGCTTCTTCAGGGGCCATGCAATCTTGATCATCTTCTTCGACTGCCTCCCCGGTGTAGAATATGATAGGGGGTTCGCCAAAGCGAGGGATTTCCATAGTCTTTAGGGGCAGCACTGTCTGGTATTCTGTGCTGGCTATGGGCTTGACTAGACCCTGAGGAACTTCCACCTGTGTGTATTTTTCTTTCATCTTTTCTTCAGTATCATCTGGGTGTATGCCGGGAGGAGTGATCCGAGCAAAATCACCAGCATGGGAGATGTGAGACACCCCATGCTTTTTAATGTAGCCCTTTGGCGGCGGCGGAGACCAATTTCTTGCTTTCGTCGCCGGCTTTTCTTGGCTGACCACGGTTTCTTTTCCTTTATCCCTTTGTGACGCCTCGGTGTAATAGGATGCATCGAGCATATGGCACTCGAACACTTCGAAGGGATGTAGGTCTGCAAACACCCTTTCCTCTTTTCCTTCATGGCAATATTTTATGCATTGGTGTAGCGTGGATGGCACTATCTGATATTCGTGCAGCCACGGTCTTCCCAGCAGGGCCTTATATGTGGTGTTGGAGTCGATTACATAGAATCGTACCACTGTAGTGAGGTCGCCCAGTGTGAGATTGAAATCAGCCACCCCGAGAGGTGTTTCACATTTCTGGTTGAATCCTGCAATTTTCATGTCTCTGACCTTGGTGAGCTGCAGATCAAAGTAATATTTCTGATAGATGCGGTATGGGAGAATATTCACAGCAGCCCCTGGATCTATTAGTATTCTGCTTATCGGCTGACAGTTCAGGGAACCCCTCATATATAGCGGTCTATTATGGTCGGAATTTGGGATTAGCATATCATCCTCTGTGAACGTGACTGATGGCCCAGCATTCACCTCTGTTAAGAGTGCTTCACATTGTGCCGGAGACTGCAGGGCATCCACAATCGCTTGGCGAGCTTCTTCACTCAGAGAGAGAATTTCCCAGATGGAGAATCTGGTAGGGAGCTTCTTCAGCATTTTCATGACTCGACTGCCCACCCGGACATTAGACAGTCTCATCTCCTCTGCCCATCGGGGTCTTGGAGGTTCATGTGGTGCCTGTGGCCTTGGCTGCCCAGTCCCAATTTTATCTTCTTCATCGGTCTCCCGGGAGGCTTCTTCTGTAGCGACTGCCCCTGCCTTTGCTGGAGGGTTACCTTCTTCATCTTCTTCATGCTGTTTTTGCTTTCCAGCCGCCGTCTGCTGGCATTTATTGCTTTTATCTGGAGCAGTATGAGCCGGTTGCTCGTCTTCTAAGCTGGACAAGAACTCCAGGAATGAAGGGGCTTCATCTGCCTTCTTTTTGTCTTGGTACAGACTGGCAGGGGGAGGAACCTGGACACCTCGAATCTCTGGTTCCGGGATTTGATAGGGTTGCTCCCCTCTGAACATGATATTATGGTTGGCTGGTGGTGGGCGCCCCCATCTTCTCCCAGAACGTGTTGCATGGGCCGAGGTAGAGGCTTCGGCATGGTTAGCTTCTAGCGGAGCGTTGGATGCTTCCGGCTCATCATCCTCCCCGGGCAAGGAGAAGAGTACTGACAGAGTGTTACATTGTACTGTCGTGACCTTCTTTCCTTTCTTGGATTTGGGCCGTTTCTTCTTTTTTTGGGAATTTGACTTTGCTGGCTCCTGCCCCCAGAAGGGCTCATTTTCAGCTTTTTCTTGTTCTGCCTCTGGCTGTTCTTTGATTTTCAATTCTTCGAGCTGTTCCAGAGTATACAGTCTTTCATCAGCAGATGCTTGGGCTTCTTCTGCTCGTACTCATCGAGCTCATTAATGTATTACTGCAGACGCCTGGCTGTAGGGCTTACTTCTTTATGTGTAGGGAGGGGAGTTTGTCTCCTCCGGTTGTGAGTAGGGATCCGGATGACTGGTCCAGTCTCAGTTGTATGCCATATTGACATTATTGGAGGCGGCTCAGGCCTTGGCGTAACACCCCAGATAACTGCTCCGCTGGTACTGGCTACAGGAGTCTTCTTCTTTTTGCTTTTTATGGGTATCATCTGCCATCCTTCCTGATCTTTCTGCGGGGTGAGGAAGCAAGCTTCATAGGTATTCTTAGTGCATTCTTCAACGGCCTCTTTGGGCAGCTGTTGGTAGACTGAGATCATATTGGCAGCCACTCTCCAGGGTGGAGGCTCATGTGGGTGAGGCGGCTTTACCTGGTAATCTCCCAACTGCAGCTCACCTTTCTTGACCATTCCTTCCATGATATCTTTGAAGACATAACAATCTTCAATTGCGTGCCCCAGCGCACGGTGAAATGGACAGAACAGCGGATCATCTTTCTTTGCTGCATCTGCTGGTCTTTTGGGTTCAGGCAATGTTACCTTATTGAACTTGTATGCCCAGTTGAACAGTGCGGCCGTCTTATCCTTTGGGAAGGAATATGCCTTTCTCATCTTGTCTCTCAGAGAGACTTTATCCTTCCTTTCTGCTGTATCTGCCAGCGGGGGAGCTTCATCTGCCCCTTTCTTCCCCTTCTGTTGCTCGAAGGTTCTGAAATCGACGGTGTTGGCCTCAGAGTGTGATGGCCGTCGTTCATTGGATTTTCCCTTCGGCATAGTGAGAACATTGGCGGTCGGACGTTTGGACAAGAACGTCTCGACCTCTGCCACTATATTGTTCAGTCGGTCAAATGTTCTGACATCTGCACCGATCATTTTTTCTAGCACCTCCCTCCTGAGGCTCTGCTTGCATATCTGCACCGCATCTTCTTGATGAGGAGGCCTTCGGCATCTCATGGCTAAGTTCCTCCATCTTTTGATGTAGTCCAGTGCGGTCTCATCTTGTTTCTGCCTAGTTGCATACAACTCTGCTATCGTGATTTCCCTTTCCGTGACATGAAATCTGTCGCGAAATTTTCTTTGCATATCAGGCCAATCAACCACTGACCCAGCTGGCAAGCTTGAGTACCATTCAAAGGCCAACCCAGTGAGGGATGAGCCAAAGAACTTGAGCAGATAAGCTTCATCGACTGCTAGGTCGCCCATGATTGTAGTGTAGTAGGCTATATGCTCCCTAGGGGAGCCTTGGCCATTAAATTTCTCAAACTTCGGCGGCTTACTGACGCCTGGGGGTAGTTTCTTAGCAGCATATTGGGGAGGATAGGGTACCCTGTACACATCATAGGTACCCGTATCACCACCAGTCTTTTCTGACAGCTTCATTTCCACAATTCTTTCAATCATCTGCTTGTGGGCCACAGCTGGATCTATCTCTTCTGGGAAGAAGTGAGCTTGTTGCTGGCTGTGAGGAGTTGTCATCACAGTGGCGCGCAAGATGGGCGCGGTAGGCTGTGTCTGAGACACAGAGGGCTGAGCTGCCGTTTGCTGTGGAACAGGTTGGCTCGGTGTCTTGCCCTTATCAGCTAGGAGAGGATTAGCCAGGATAGTTGTTTCTGTGGAGCTGGATGTCTGCCCCGTAGGTTCAGCTTGCTTCGAGACTGATGTAGCTTCCTGTCTCTCATTGAGCTGTCTTCGGAGAGCGCTGATCTCCTGCTGATATCTCCTGAACATCATCTGGATCATGGGATCCATAGTTGATGGGATTTGTATATCTTCAGAAGTCCCTTCAGCATCATCAACAAAGGGGTTATCTCCATCTTCTGTTGTTACCACATTAACTGTCATAGTGGTAATCCTGCGGGCTTCATCATCAATTTTCATTTTATCCTTTGCGGCCTGGCCTCTTCTTGTGACAGGACCAGGTCTAGTTGCCAGTCTGAGCAATTCATCTGGCTGAGTTGGTAGTATATCCTGTCCCCTGGCCAGTCCAGCCATGTTGCAGGCGAAGATTTGCATCTTTCCTTTTCGCCTGTAGACCTTTCTTTTTATTTGGCTAGGATATCTGAGCCGGTCAAAGACCGATATTCTTTCTTTGTCTTCTTCCCCGTGCAGGTCTTCTTCATTATATCTGGCCCTGAGGCCTTCTCCATAGTCATTTGAATCGGAGGAGGAGGCTCCGATCATCATTTCTTGGAAGGTTTCTTCTTCTTCATCATCTCTGGTGCCCAAGGCACGGGATAGTCTTCGTTGACCTAGGGCAGAGCTCCCTAGGTAGTGGAAGTAGTCTTGGACTACTTGCTTTGTCTCTTCAGAGTTGTGCCTTTGCGGCTCAGGTTGGAACATCAGTCTTTCCTGGCTTCTTTGCTGATAGGCCAGTCTTGTTATCTGAGCATTCAAATGCTCGGCCTTGGAATATTTAAAGATGTCGGCCTGTCTGGCACAGGCCCTCGCTCTTCTTGGGACGGCAACCATGACTGGTTCACACATTCCCGCATCGTTATTCCGGCAGCAGTTGGCAGCAACATCATGGTTCTTTCTCTGCCATCTTCTGCCCCCGGCCCTGGGATGGGTGACAGCAAGGTCTTCTTTCTTCTCAAGTCTCCTACCCCTCATTATGGGGCGAGCAGCAGTCAGTTTTCTTTCTCCATTGTTTCTTTCATCTCTCCCACCCCAGGCTCTGGGGTGAGCAGTAATAGCATTTCCTGTTTCTTTTCCCTCTCTTCTTTGGCTTCCCGCCCTGAAGTGGGTGACAGCATCATTGGTAGCCTTCTCCTCATCTTGAGCTGGAGCCCAGCTCTGCATCTTCTTCGGTCGCCAGACCTGTTTGTATTTTGCTGGCTTGGGCGCCAGTGGCTTCCTCTCATCGGCCTCCCAGTTGGCATGCCTGGTGGCCAGAGTTTGGAATCTGTTCGTAGTGGGCACTCGCGGGACGATCACGTCTGGGTTGGCCTCCCTCGGGCGGCCGTTGAGGTTCGTCCGGATCCCTCCGATCATCATGGTCTTTCCGGAGTTGGAAAGACAACGGTCAGCAGTGACATACCGGCTCCTCCGGTTGGTCCTCCTCCCCTTTTGAGCAGCAGCGGGGACCGTGCCCCTTTTCTGGACGTGGTGGACATAGCAGGCGACGGTCGTGGGGGCCGTCTTCTCTGGCAAGCTGTCCTTCTGGACAGTGGTCTCCATTGGGGCACTCGCAGCAGTGCCTTGCTCGTTATCGTTGACCTGTAGAAGGTCAGTGAAGATGACGCCCAAGCAGTTGGGCAGCCCAACGGCAGGCGGCAGTGATCCGAACGCAAGGGGTACCGCCAGGTAGCCTTCGCGCACATGCATGTCAATCGGCTGCTGGTCGAAGCAGACGGACATGATTCCAGCTGTCATTGTAGATTCCTGGAAATAAGGAAAGTACACAGAATCAGAAGTTTCAGGGGGGCCCGTCGGGCCTCCTACTTTAGCGTAAAGATGAAGGGAGACTAAGTCCCACCGGGCGTGCCAGACTTGTGGACGCGGATTTTTATTTATTTATTATTTGTTCATTTATTTATATTTATGGATTTATTGGCGTGCCAGTCACATGTGTGACGATTTCATTGTGCGCTCGATCTGACATGGTCAGTCGATTGTGAGTGATCGTGTCGGGACCTGAAGTCCGTCATACCATGAACGTTATGACGTTAATTACGTCCTTCCGGGGAAGGACAACCCTTGATTAAACGCTAAAGTAAGAGGCCTCGAGAGGCAAACAGATATTCACATGCTTAACTTTAAACTTCATACCAGGGCCGGGGAGGCGGGTAAGATGATAACATCAACCACAGAAACCGACTAGATCGTGTGGTTGGCGGTTCAAAACAGTTATACTTGGTGGAAACAAGGAGATAGAAGATATTCATCACGGGAAGGCAAAGCCATGGCCATGATATAGGTTTAAAGCTTCGATCGGTATTTCGACGGCCTTTTCTCTTAATCTGGGTTATGCCCAGGGGGAAATAGACTATCACCCACGGAATGCCGAGATGAAAGCCGAGAGCTAGAGAGGCCGAACCTCCCAACCCGTGTACATATGGGCTATGGGGCAATTTGTGATTTTCCCTTTGAAAAGCTAGCGGGATTCATGCAGTGGCAAGACCCCCCCCTGAGCAAAAGGGTTATTCGTAAATCTGTTGTAGTTAGGTGGGGTTATGACTCCCCTTCAATTTTATCCCCGGGACATATCGGGTGATCCACAGATATCCCTTGTGTGGGTTCGCTTTGGGTATTGGAATTCATTGGGTGGTAGATCGGGCTCTCGGCACGCTCTGAATGGACGCAGGCTCTCGGCACGACCCAAAAATGGGAAGGCCAGAGCTCTCGGCGCCAAAAACAAGAAGGCTGGGGGTTCCCGGCGCCAAGACGAGAGGGCTTGGGTTCCCGGCGCGACGAAGAGAAGCCAAAGGGGAGAGGGCCTTCGGCGCAGGCTTCCCGGCGCGAGGAAGAAAGGCTAGAAGAGGGTCTCGGCGCGGGACGGTTGAGGAAGGCTCCCGGCGTGACGCGGCTGCAAGGGGGGTGGCTCCCGGCGCGCTCAGCCGAAGGGGAGGAAACCTCCCGGCGCGGCCAGAGTGCAGGGCTCCCGGCGCGACGGCCAGAAAGCCAAAATCAGGTCTCGGCGCCTGAAGGATGGCGCCGAGAGCTATTCACCGTGTTTACTGTAGGTTGATCCGAGAGGTATGAGGGCGCCGGGACCAGAACAGAGCTTACGGTACTCTGTTTTGGGTTTCTGATTGATTCAGGCCAAGGGGAAGGGTTTCTTTGGGGTCAAAAATAGGTCAGGGCATCAAAGTTGAATTAGATTAGGCTTGGGCTTCATAGGAACATCAGGATCTGGGAGGACTTTGGGAAGGCCAAGGCGTAGAGAATCCCTGTCACCAGTGTCATACAGAGTCCCGGGGACAGTTTAATGTCAGCTTTCGTGGTCCTGGGAGAATTTTGACAGCATCTCCCCTGGACTCAGCATTTGCCAGGGAATGATAGACGATCACCCACGGAGTGCCGGGGTGAAAGCCAAATAGAGGGGTATTGGACCCCTGATCATGTACATGCCTGCAGCACTGCTCCGATATCCCTTTAGAGGTCAACGAAGCTTACGCAGTGGCGGAGCTCCATTGCCTCGGAAGGTTATAAAAACCGATCGAGTCCGGAAAACCTCGTAGAAAAGGGGAGGGTTATCCCCATTAATTGTCACCCCCGAGGTGCACATGATGGCCCAGGGCATCCCTTGACATAACAAGAGTATTGATGGGGCTTCTTCAGTGGTAGCAGAGGTTTTACGACTTGGGGTTTACAGGTTGGCTTTTCGGCATGGATGGCAAGGATGCCAGAGAGCTCCCGGCGAAGGATTCTCGGTGCGCTGATAGGATGGCCTGGAGGGTCTCCCGGCACACGAGGAAGAAAGAGGGCCTCCCGGCGCGCGGGGAAGAAAAAAAAGGGGGGGAGGAGCTGATCCTGATGGTTCTCGGCGCCTGAAGAAGCGGCGCCGGGAACTATTCACCAAGTTTACTGTAGGTTGATCCGAGAAGTATGAGGGCGCCGGGATCAGAACAGAGCTTACGGTACTCTGTTTTCTGGTCTTAATGGTAGTTTGGGCTGAAAGCGACGGACTCTATGGGCTCTGAGCTGCCCGAAGCATCCACTTTGAGTTGGATTAGGTCTAGAATCCAGAGGAGTATTGGGATTTGAGAGGCATCTGGGAGGCCAAAGTCTGAATACCCCTGTTCATCGCCGTTATCATGCAGAGCTTGGGGACAAACTTAATATGGTCATTCGTCACCCTGGGAACCAAGAGATAGCTGTCTCTGGCCCCAGAGGCGACTTCTGTGACATCAACGAAGGAGACACATAGGCTCGGAACCCCGGAGTTTCTCAAGCCTCAATCATTGCACAGCGCGGTTTCATCCCAGCAGCCAAGGAATAGTCTGTTCCGGGCTCTGGGGTGAGCAATAATAGTGCTACGAGGCAGAGAAAAGACACAGACGAAACTGATCATCATGCTATTGATTTACAGATAACACGGGGAATAGCAATAGGGCTTAAGAAGAAGAAGCAAAAATCAAGCTCAAACTACAGCCCATCATACATATATATCCATTCGTTTGATGATGCCCATCACGGAAGGCACATGGTCAGAAAACCCATATGAAACATCATTCTCATACCCAAACCGATTACAGGGAGAGAGTGAGGGAAAGGGGAACAGACAGATGCCGAGATATTTCGGCTACATTGCATGAATCGAGATAAGATTCGAAAGTATTACATGAAATAGAAGAAAAGAGAAAACAAACATGGGGGAGGGCGGAGCATTGACTCCTCTCCCTCCCCCGGATGCCCACCTGGAGCTTCTTCCCTGGGAATGGGTCTCTTCTCTCTTTCTTTTTCAGCGGAGGAGGCTCTCTCTCTCTCTGGTCTCTTCTCTCTTTCTTTCTTTTTGATCGATGGTCTGGCTTCTGATCCTCCGATCTCTTGATCCTCCGATCCTCCGATCCTCCGATCCCCTTTTCTTTCAAAGGGGGTATGTTTATATAGGTCTCATCCTTCTGTGCTCTCGGTGGAGGGCAGTCGGTGTGTCCAGTTCCATTCGAGACATCTCCCGGCGCGACAAGTAGCCCTTCGTTGAGGCTCCCGGCGCCATTCTCAGAAGCCCAATCGGCCGGCCCATTTGGTGCTTTTAGGCCTCATAATTGCCTTGGCTCCTAAGACTTTTGAATTGACTTTCATAAGAACCGAAGGAGGCCCCTTTAATAGTGTCATAACTTTGTTGAGCTCATCTTGAGGTTCCATCAGTGGACAAACAGGGGTTTAATCAGTATTGCCGTCTGAATGACGACAAAACCGGATATGTTTCATCGGCATTGTCATCCGAACGGTGACAAGACCAGACATCAGCTTCAGTCTGACAGACTTCGGCCAGGTATGTAATCTGTGGAGAGGGTTGCTCTTCTGTTCTGACTTTGTAGGAGCCCTGACAATCTTTATCTGTCGGTGCCGGTTTCATCTTTATCTCATATTACATCCATCAGTAAGCTGACATCTGGCTTACCCTGACATATCATTCGTGGATCCTCGGACGAAGCAGTAGTACAGCTCTTCTTAAAAGGCTGGGAGGTCTCATCAGTCGAGTGACTGCGGCTTCATCGGTGCTGCCGTCTGAATGACATCGGCACCGGGCATCAGCTTTGGCCGACAAAGGCTTTAGCCGGGTGAATGGTTGACGAGCTTCATCAGTGGTCTTCCACTGTTGGTCTGATCTTTTTTTTTCAGTTATGCTTCCACCCCTGTTGATTTTCTAGGTGTCAACAACTGGCTGGGGAAAAGTAAATGAGATAACGCAACAAAACAACAGAAAAGGTGATCCGGCTGGGGTGATATGGCAGCTAGCATGCCGGGTCTGGGAAATAACAAATCTAGCGTGTGTTTGCCGCCGGATCAACCTCTTTTACCCCTAGATTGTTTGTTTATTTTTTTTGACGAATAGACACTAACAGACCTATCAGGGTATGTCACGCCCCGAGATTATGCAGCGGAAATAATCGGGAACATGAATAGTCGGCTAGTATGTCTCGAGCAAGCAATATAATCAGAGCGCAAGATAATCACACTAAAGTAATTGCACAAGTAATTTTTTTCAAACTTCACTTTATTCCATAATAATAATATCAAAGTACACAAGATCTTTGACTCTTAACACTCTTACATCATAGACTCAAGAAAAATAGAAAATTACAACAAGACTCGACTAGACATCTGGTACTATGGCTTCTCTCGATTCGTTTGACCTTCAATCACTCTCGGACCCGTTACTTGTATAATCCGAATCCGATTCACTTGTACTTCCTGAAACATTCAAAAAAATAGGTAATGAGCACACTTATCCAGTAGGTATCTTCGTATAAACATGAAAGAAAATTTAAGTGATTAACATTTTAGCTCTAAAGAATAAAATAAATCATGCGAATACGGCAAAGCATATGAATAAGCCAAAGTAACATGTTATGATCACGACGAAATACGAGAATATGATTGATCAAGTATATGACAAAATGTAAATTTGGACCTTCCATGAACAAGAATGTAACAATAATGTACTTTTCACAACCATGAAGGATATGCACCGAAAGTCATGTACCAAGCAAGAAAGTACTTTTCGCTTAATAGCAAGTACTTCATGAATTTACGTGGATCTTTATTCACATCCGTGGATTTTCACTTATTTATAAAGAAAGTACTCCCGACGTAATCCAACGCCAGTAGGATCATACCCCATGGTTTACAATATATTTCCGACAATCAGCCGAGGGGACTAGCATAGAGCCCTTGAACACAATCAGTGCTCGAACTACATCTTCAAGTATAAATCAAGCTACTTCCTTGATTATTGTAACGCCCTGGGTTTTTCGGATATTTCTCGAATCAGGATCCGTGGGTTTCGGATCACTTTCGGGCGCCCCGGATTGAGTTTTGCGGTTCACGTGTGTTTTCATCCGTCGGACCTTCGGAACGTCGTGCAGGGTGCTCCGGTGCGTTCTCCGACTCCGGGACAGTGCCACTGAGTTGTGCATTTTTCGAGGATCGTGGGGAGCATTTTTCCCTATTTTTGGTATTTTTGACATTTTCAAAATTTTTCGGATTTTCTATTTAAACCACCCTAACCCCCTCTCTCTCCCCATTCTCTCTTTCTCACTCTCTCTCGTCTCTTTCTCTCCCCCTCGCCTCCGGGCGGCCGATGGAGGCGATGGCGGGTGAGGCGGAGATGCTGCAGGGGCGTGGGGCAAGGACGGGTCGAGGATCGATGCGTGGTGGCGCAGTGGAGCCTGTTCATGAACGTGGGGCACCGACGGAGTTACGTGGGCATTTTCACATGGAACGGCATCCACAGAGCACGGAATCTTCGGTGGAGGTAGAGGGATGGTTCCCTAACCCGCACACTACATTTCCCGGGGGTTTTGTAGGCCGTGGTGAGTTGAGCAGGGCATATTGCTTGTTTTGGGGAAAATCATGTTTTTGGGGCGTGAGACGGTTTTGCCCGATCTAGCGAGGTTTCTCGCTTTTTCTTCCTCCATTTTTGGGTTTTGGGGTCAGGGGGTTGATCCCCTATGTTTTCCCTTTCGCTTGGGGTGAACGGGGCGTGGAACCGAACCCACGGCGGGGTTCGGCCCATCCACGGGTGGTGCAAAGGGCGGCCACCTTTATGGTCACCCAGCCCTGGTCTGGGTGGCCAGCAGTCTGGACGCTCAAGGGGGAGGGCGACTAGCAGTCTGGCCGCCCTCCTGGGGATGTCTGGCCTGGGCGACCATCGCCTTGGCAGCCCAGCCTTCTGGGCGGCCAGGTATGTGGCCGCCCAGCCCCTTTGGCTCCCAGGTCATCTCATTTTGTGTTCCCTTCGCCCGTGGTGTCCGTGTGTGACACGGATGAATGGGCAAGGTGTCCGGGTGATTCTCCGTGATCCCGAGAGTTCCATGTTACCTCGAGCTATGTGCTTATGTGTTCCGGAGCGTGCGAGTGGCCCAATGTATGCCTTGGGTTCTGTGAGATACTCTAGTGAGTTCTCACGAGCCAGTGTGTGTGCGGAGGGTCCTTCTCGGACATCGTGGGTTTTCCAAGTCAGTGGGCCATGTGCGTGGCCTTGGGCTATGAGTCCAATCCCCCAGCTTGTGGCTGGAGAACCTTTGTGTTCCCTTGTCGAGGGAAGAGTCTCGACAGTCTTAAACTGCCTCATGAATCATGCTACCGTGGTTTCAGACCTCGTGATTAGGCCAGATTGACGGCTCCGTGCTGTCGTGTGCAACGGTCTTGACCTCGAGTCTCGTGACTTAAGGACTGTTGTGATTAGTAGGTCTAGTGGGCTGTCCAGAGTCTAGTGGCCTCGAGCCGCCTGTACTCTGCATTACTCACGATGCGTGTGTGCGTGGTTTTCTCTGTCCACGTTCTGTGAGCCCCCACTTGTCGTAGCCTTCTTACGGCACGCGTGTGCTGACCCACCCGGGAGTGGTGGAGCGGCTTACCCGAGAGAGAAGGTTTTTAAGCTGGTTTCCGTAGGGCCCCTTGCCTTTGCAGCCCGAGTCCAGCTGGGGGGAAAACCGGCTAGAGGACCCGACCTAGAGCAGTTGGTCTGTGTGTGCACGCGTAGTTGGGGGCAGAGGACATGCGCTGATGAGCGCGACCCCAGCTAGTCCTTGTTCGTGGTTCCTGGTTACTTTAGTGTCTTTGTCTCCGCCTGGGGTGTCGTTGACGGGATCGTCATCGACATCGGACTTGATCTTCCATCTTAAAATATTTATAATTTTTTTTATTTTACATAAGGGTCTTTGAGGTTTGTCTTTTGATATACCTAAGTGTCTTTAAGGGAGTTATAATGAGTCATAGGTGTCTTTTCATATTTCTAGGCATCAAAGAGTCTTAGAGTTTTTAAGGGAGTTATAATGAGTCATAGGTGTCTTTTCATATTCCTAGGCATTAAAGAGTCTTAGAGTTTTTAAGAGAGTTATAATGAGTCATAGGTGTCTTTTCATATTTCTAGGCATTAAAGAGTCTTAGAGTTTCTCCTTTGATCTTCTTTGTGAAGTCTATAAAAAGAGTCTTGTAGTCCTTATTTGAAGCATTGAGAATGAAGAAAAAACCAGTTTAGCTATGGCTATGAGTGTTCTTTCATATTTTTGGAACCCCAGGTGAGAGGCCCAACCCCACTTCGCCCAGCCATGGAGGTCGTCCGTGAAGCTCCGGTGCATCATCTTTGAGAAGAGGATGGGTGTGAAGCTGCATCGAAGCTCCACGATCTTCCTCCTTCACCGTTCAACTGCCGTCGTCGTCCATCACCACCGCCACCACCGCCATGCCAATTGCAACGCCTGCAACCGCCATCACCGAAGAGAAGAATTGAAGAGTGCGACTGCGTCGTCCCTGAGATGGGGATGGGTGTGAGGCCCCAACCGAGCTCCTCCGTTCTTCTCTAGTCACCTCGCCTTCCTGCTCTCTGACTGACAGTTTGAAGTCCTTCCTCGACCTCGTCTCACATCAAATGGTATCAGAGCAAGTCGTCCGATTTATCCCAACAAGCCGGGGTCCTGCGATTCGAGTTTCGAGGTTCGAGGTCGAACCTTCTCCAAGCGGAGGGGTTTGACGGGATCGTCATCGACATCGGACTTGATCTTCCATCTTAAAATATTTGTAATTTTTTGTATTTTACATAAAGGTCTTTGAAGTTTGTCTTTTGATATCCCTAAGTGTCTTTAAGGGAGTTATAATGAGTCATAGGTGTCTTTTCATATTTCTAGGCATCAAAGAGTCTTAGAGTATTTAAGGGAGTTATAATGAGTCATAGATGTCTTTTCATATTCCTAGGCATTAAAGAGTCTTATAGTTTTTAAGAGAGTTATAATGAGTCATAGGTGTCTTTTCATATTTCTAGGCATTAAAGAGTCTTAGAGTTTCTCCTTTGATCTTCTTTATGAAGTCTATAAAAAGAGTCTTGTAGTCCTTATTTGAAGCAATGAGAATGAATAAAAAACCAATTTAGCTATGGCTATGAGTGTTCTTCCATATTTTTGGAACCCCGGGTGAGAGGCCCAACACCACTTCGCCCCGCCATGGAGGTCATCCGTGAAGCTCCGGTGCATCGTCTTTGAGAAGAGGATGGGTGTGTAGCCCCATCGAAGCTCCACGATCTTCCTCCTTCACCGTTCAACTGCCGTCATTGTCCATCACCACCGCCACCACCGCCGTGCCAATTGCAACGCTTGCAACCGCCATCACCGCAGAGAAGAATTGAAGAGCGCGACTGCGTCGTCCCTGAGATGGGGATGGGTGTGAGGCCCCGGCCGAGATCCTCCGTTTTTCTCTAGTCACCTCACCTTCCTGCTCTCCGGCTGATAGTTTAAAGTCCTTCCTTGACCTCATCTCACATCAGTCATAGCTAGACACGAGGGCGCGGTGTAAGACGTCAGGGGACGCATCCGGTCTGTTCTTCTGGTAGGTGGTAGTCCTGTCATGTGACGTGAGTTATCGTGTCCCGGGTTTCTATTTGCTGTCTGCGAGACGGGACTGCGTGTGTTTTTTCGGGAGCATTCCCGTAGTGTAGGTATGGGGTTTCCGGTGAGCGTCACCGAGGGCTTTTCCCTAGACGGTGTTGTGTTCACGACGGCGAGGTCGTGACCGGGTGGTTTCGGCTTGGGCCCTTCTATAAGGGCAGGCCTCCACGACGGAGGTACCGTGGCATTTTCCTAGTAGCGTAGCTATGGCGATTCGCATTATGGTCGTCTCCCGACCGTGGGATCGGGATGTCAAGTTCGTGGCTTGGTTGTCCCCCGACTGGGATACCGGGTCGTGTTTTCTAGTACAGTAGGAGTAGCTATAGAGCCGAGGTTTACCGACCACCGTAGTTACCGTTCATGCTGTTGTTGTTGTTCTCATAGTTACTACTTTCCGTGCCGCCATTGTTTTCGGTTGGGGTTCTACGGGACCCCTACTGGGCCAGTGACTGGAGGCTCACCTCTGCATTTCAGGTGCGGCGGCTCTTCCTTGTGGTTCGAGGGCGTTGCGTGCAGGTTCTTAGTTGCTAGCTCGTCGGGCCGAGTGTTCACTTGGCATTCGGTACGTTTCTTGCCTTAGACTGTACTTTCTGTTGGACTGGACTCTGTTGTAGTTAGTTGTTTATTTCAGTTATTATATCTGTTGTCCTACTTTTTTTCCTATTTCCTTGTACCTCTACACTCCTTTTAGCCCTTTCGAGCCCCGGCTCGTGGGCAGCGGGCCAGGATTCGAATGGTATCGGGTTCCTTTCCTGATATCTGGATCTCGGGTCGTTATAGTTGGTATCAGAGCGTGGTTGTGAAAGTACATGGGAATTCAAGATATTGCAGTGATCAGAGTCCATAAGGTCCAGTACAGTCGGCAGTTGGCATAGGGTTTTGTGCATGTTTGCCGTTTGGTTTCTCGCATAAGAGCTTGGGGGCGTGGCGTTGGTGCTGTGAAGGTGGTTGCCGTTTTCGTCAGAGTGCCAGTGTGGGGCCCGAGGGATGTGATGGAGAGATTTCTTCCCGATGTGTTATGACCCCCGGTTGTGCTACGTTGAGCAGAGGTTGTCGGCAGGTGCGTTGCTGCGTTGCTGTGTTCGAGGAATTTGCAGCGAGGTCAGGTGGCTGGCGAGCATTGTTCATGGTTAAGTGGCCGTGAGCGTGCTCTGAGAGAGCTGTTGTTGAGTTTGGCCACTCCAGCTTGAGGTTTATCCAGCCCTTGATGTGTTAAGGCCGTGGTTTTGATAAGACTCTTTAGATGATCTAGAGGGGGGTGAATAGATCAGTCACCCAATAAAACCAACTACAATATCTTCAAGTGCGGAATTAAAACAAACTGTTGCTGGATGGCAGAAGGATAAACAAATAGTATCACATAATACCAACTCTAGCAGATCTGAACTTAAACGATCCTAAACATGCATCTACTGTGGATGGAAGAGATGAACAAGATGCACACAAGTCACACGACAATCGCACAGTAGATAGGGATTTTTAAGGTGGTTTGATCTCAAACCCGAGATCTACGTCAACCCCACACTCCAAACCGAAATGTGGCTTCTACTGCTGATACACAGCTTTGCTAATCCACAGCTTCGGGGTCAAAACCCTACAGCCCGCTGGGCGTTATAGCATATGCCGTTCATAGGAATCCTCCTCTACAAACCGCTGGGGACTTACAGCTTCACCCGTCCAGAGGAATCCTCCTCTGCCCACTGAGCATCACAGCTTGCTCTGCTGACACACAGCTTGAATGCAAGGTTTCAAAATGTTGGGTTCGGTGCTATGTATTCAGAGGGGGGGTGAATGAATATAGCCCTTTAAAACCTTCACCCAAATAGAATTTTGCTCAAACAAGATTTCGCTCACTCAGAACAGATTAAAACACTCTAAGAAAACTGATCAACTCTTCTGCTCAACCAGAAACCAAATACTTAGAGCGCCCCTATGCAATCATCTAGCGGAAGCAAACAGATAGAAACATCAAACCACTGCACAAGGGGTTTTTAGGTGGTTCAGTCCAACAGACCTACATCCACCCCACACTCAACCCGAGTGTGGCTTCCTGCTGACTCACAGCTTGAACAGCTGGGCATCACAGCTTGCCATACATCTGCTGGGCCTCACAGCTTGCCATCCACTGAGCATCACAGCTTGCTTCCGCTGGGCAATACAGCTTAGCCATCGCTGACTCACAGCTTGAACCCGCTGGGGATTACAGCTTAACCCATCCAGTGGAATCTCCCACTGCAAACGCTGAGCCTCACAGCTTGCTCCGCTGACTAACAGCTTGAAGAAATGTATAAAGGAAAATGAAAGATAGAACAAGACAGCAACGGAAAGCTGAAACAATAAAGCACAAAATATAGCTCTCGATGAGCACTTCTGGCTTGGATTTGATCCAAAAAGCCAGACAACCCAATCTCTCTTTCTCTTCTTTCTCCTCTTTCTCTTCTTCTTCTCTGCTCTCTCTCTCTCTTTCTTTTCTTCACTCTTTTCTTCTTCTCTTCTGCTGGATCGAAGTCTCTGCACTCTGCTCTTCTACTTCTGCTCTCTAGGCTTCGATCAGCCTTCTCTTGATGAAGAAGACTTGTATATATAGCAGCAGCAGCAGCTAGGGCGCGTGTGGCTTCCACAGTTCCCGCCCAGAACTTTTGGCCACGTGTCAACATCCTGGTATCTCGTCCATCCTTGGATCACGAGCCAGGCACCTCGGATCACGTGCCCTTCTTTAGACTTCACGAAGGGTGCCTGTCACACAGACAAACATCTTATCAGTTTAAGTATATGCATTGCAGTGTATAGACTTCGCTGTATAGACTTGTGAAGGCGAAGCTAAAGCAGTGTATATACTTCACAATGTATAGACTTCAGAACAGATGCATGCAATACACTTAACAATGTATGGACTTGGCCTATGCAGACTCGTCTGATGTATAGACTTTGCGAATGTCTAGACTTGCAGATGTGAACGACACAATGTATATACTTCAGAACATATGCACAATGCAGACTCGTCCAATGTATATACTTAGCTGAACAAGACACACAATGTATAGACTTGCAGCCATGAACAAATGCAATGCACTCTGATGTGTAGACTTCATCTTAAAGCCAATGTATAGACTTGATGAGCGTACAGCAATGTGCAGACTTTGCCGAAGACACTTGACGATGTAAAGACTTGAACAAGGTAAAGTCTGTCCAGACTTGAACGTTCACAATGTATAGACTTCATGAAGACACTGTGAACTCGAGTGCAGTGTATGGACTTCACTATGCAGACTTGCCAAAGACAAGGCTGTACAGACTTTGATGTCCAAGGGCAATGCAGACCAATGTACAGACTTTGACAAGCAGAAGCCTGTATAGACTTTACTTAGAAGATGCCCGATGTACAGACTTCAATCAACAACCATTGTGAAGACATCACGATGTATAGACTTTCTATATGAAGGGCTGTACATACTTGAACACGGGAGCTTTGAACATACTTGATCAAGGCAAAGCTGAAGCAGTGTATAGACTTGCGTTCAGTAGCAATGTATAGACTTTGCAAACTGAGACGCAAAATGAGACGATGCTTAACCTGCACTGACTGTACAGACTTATGCATGAGACGCTGAGGAAGACGGTGGATGTACAGACTTCTAAATGTACAGACTTTCCACCGACCAATGTATGGACTTGCTCAGCCTGAGGCACTGTATAGACTTTATGCGTCTCTGCCCAATGTATAGACATCATGTATGCAGTGTTGTGCAATGTACATACTTCATATATGAAGGCACTCGCTGTACATACTTTCTGAAGAGAATGCAATGTGCAGACTTTGACTCGATGTACAGACTTCACAACTGATGAATGCAATGCAAAGCAATGTATAGACTATGCCTTAGAACTAATGTGCACACTTGAAGAGCATTCAGTAATGTGCAGACTTGAATGCATATGATGCAGCCAATGTATGGACTTGAGCAGTCTACTGCTGAACAACCGATGTATAGACTTCACAGTCTGCTAAGCAAGCAATGTATGGACTTGGCCGAGGCAGACTGAAGAAGCAATGTACAGACTATGCAATGTTCAGACTTCATCTTAAAGCCAAGAGAAACTCTGTACAGACTTCCAATGAACGGACTTTAACCCAAGGATGCACAATGTATAGAGTTCGCCTTTGAAACAAATGTACAGACTTTGAGGCCGAAGCCACGGCTGTACAGACTTCAGAAGAACAATACATGAGCAAGCCTAACGGATGTACAGACTTTAAGATGTGTAGACTTTGACAAGGCAACGTCGGTAAAGATCCCAATGTACAGACTTTCAAAGCTGATCGTAGGTAAAGACTCCAATGTGCAGACTTGGAGTTGCAACGTAGGAACAGATGCCAATGTATAGACTTTGGCGAGCAACGATGTACAAACTTTACCTATTAGTTCAATGTACAGACTTCGAAGCAAATGTGAAGCCAATGTACAGACTTGCCACCTACCAATGTATAGACTTGGTGGAAGTCATGCAATGTACAGACTTCACGATGAAAGCATGAACAGTCCGATGTATGGACTTGGCAAGCCTAAGACGCTGAATGAGACGGTGGGGTCTGTATAGACTTTACTCAAAGCCTTAGACACTAACAGAGACGGACGCTGTACACACTTTAAGTCGAGTGTATAGACAATGCCTTAGACTCTAAATGAGATGCTAAGAAGATGCATTGTATGGACTTTGAGAAATGCTTCAAGTGGATGGCTGTACAGACTTTATGAATGTGCAGACTTGACAACGAGATGCACAATGTATAGACTATGCACATGCATGAAGAGCCCTGATGATGTATGGACTTGCTAATGTAATCTAGGGCGATGTGCAGACTTTGTCCACAAACTGTGCACATGCATGAACGATGTAAAGACTCTGAAATGCTTTACCCTACAGTGTATAGACTTGCTAGTCATCAAACTACATGCAGACAGAAAAGCAACGCACATGCACAACCAATATATCAGTCATACACATGCATTCTCCACAAAACAAGTTATGTTGCTAACATCAAAACACAATCTCATAAAGCAGTCACTGTGTTGCTATCATCAAAACAAAACATCATTGCTATCATCAAATCAACATAGCACATGCTTGTGCCTAAGAGGCACAACATTCTCCCCCTTTTTGATGATGACAACACACTGTGACAGTGAGTCACACACAAAATTTTCTCCCCCTTTGACATGATCAAAAAGAGAAAAACAGTATGAACATGTGTGCAACATAGCAGTATGCATGCAAATACCCTTAGAGCACCTCATTCTCCCCCTGAATGTATAACTCCCCCTGAATTGGTTCTCCCCTTAAATAATTGCTCCCCCTTTGAGAAGGAATATGAACATATAAACAAGGGTAGAGAAGGTAGGAGGGTCACTTGACAACAGCTGAATCATTGGTTCAGAAAGTAAGCCTGATTATAAACAACAGTTAAAGTATAAGAATCAGCAACGTACAGTTTTGACAAAAATTCAGGTTTAACAGTGATAAATCTAGAGCAAAACACCTGACCCCTGAAAAAGAGTTTATAGAATCCATTTATAGCAATGAATCTAGGGCACATGGTATTAATAGATAAGTCAGAAATAATACCCTTTTGTGATTAAACAAGGAAATTCAAGAAAGGCAACTTGAATATGTATTAATAAAAACAATTTTCACTCATTGACTTTTGATTTCAAAGGGTTACAGTAGTTTGTTTTTCATTTTTCAATTTTTCTGAAACTGAAGTAAGTGAGTAGATCAGTGGAATTTATGCTGTTGACATTAGGTGTACACCTTGATTAGAGACAAGTACCCTCAGTTACTAGGCATAAACTACTAGATCTATTTCAGATCAAGACCTACAAGGAACAGTCTTCACTTTTGACATTAAGGGTACACCTTGATTAGAGGCCAGTACCCCCAGTTACTTGGTGAAAAACTCCCCCTATAGATATGACCCTATTAACAGAGTTAGCTTGAAGCACTTCATGACATGTGAATTTTCCTGCTTCATTGGAGGAGTTCACAGTTTCTCAGTACAATCAACCATTGCTCTGTCACAATGTTCAGTTCTTTACTTGAAGATCTTATTTACTGCTGCCATTATTTCTTTTAGAGTGATTGTTTGAAAAACATTACACACTCTTGTTCACCTGTTCTAGACATTTCTAGTTCAACACATTTAGGCATTACAGAAAACTTTTTCTATTTTAACCATGAGTCAAAGATTAAGAGCTATAAAAGTTTTTCTTTTATCTCAGATTCTGAAGGCAGACATTTGACTCTTCAATTTATAAAGGTTAAACCTTTAGTTCTTTTCAATTTGTAAGAGTGATTCTTATAAAAGAACAATTGAAATAATCACAACTCAATATACTAAACCAGAAAAAGAATTGTTGTCCAGTGAAGGTTAGGGAAATGATAGCAATAGGCATTGAGTTCCAGGAGCATCTGATGTCAAAGGATATGAAAGAACTAAATGGGGACAGTGAGAAGTAGCAAGGATTCAATGAATTGAACAGAAAAACTCTCAGCTCCCCCTGACATCATGATGCAAAGATTATGCTATGCACTAGGCTGTTCTACATGCAGACTATGCACCAAGGATACATGAGACAAGTATGCAATCAATTCAAGTTTATGCATCCAAGTCATGAACATTTTTATCCTTTTTCAGATTTTTCAAAATATGATGCAATGCACTGTTCTACATGAAGACTGGGCCCATGGTACTAGGCGGAGAACCTGGTCTCAAAGATCATCTCACACATGGTAGGAACCTCTGGGCAGATTTCCCTGCCTTTTAGTAACTTACCATATGATATACCAGGGTTAACAAGACAATGCAACATAAAGCAGTCCTACATGCATTGAACAGCATCATTGACAGTCATGCAAATGATGTATGTAGACATAAGACACATGCATTGACTGTGTACACTAAATGAACCATTCACAATCAGCAAGTTATGCATTTAACAGCAAGCATGCAATGCATTAACACAAAACACATGCATTGACACAAAGTCTATATAGTGCATCAACTGAATACACTAAAGAAGCATTCAAATTCAGTTCAACATATAGCAAGAGAAGAGCATCACATATGCAAAATTGAATTCAATAGCTGAGTCTGGAATGCAGACTGATCAGCTAGACATGAAGAGATCATCATAAATCAAGCAGATAGTTCAACAACTTCAGTTAATGAATTTAAAGCAAAGTTCAGAACTGACCTGAAATATAGAATCCTGGGGTTTTCTGTTGAGTGCCTTGGATCATAAACCCCTTTTATTTCTCCCACCAAGGCACACCTGCAAGATAAAATCAAGTTGATCCTGCAGGAACCCAAAAGGTCTTGGGTCCTGAATTATCCCTATCAGGTGTTCTAAATAATTTCTTAGCAATATTGTCATCAAATTCCATTAGAGAGCAATCAGACATAGAATGTCTAAAATTTCCACAATAATGACATGAACCAACAGATTTTCTGGTCCTATGATGCATATCTACAGCAACATGGGACCTATGAAACTGAGCATGAAACCTGCCCACCAGTATTCAGAAGCTCGGTGGCTAGGTTTTCCACATTCATAACAAACAAGAGTCTTTTCTTTAAGACCAGCTTTATTTCTGCCCAAGAAATTTTTGTTTGGAGGGAATCTTTCAAATTTGGAATTAAAATGATTTCCCTGAGCAAACTAGCAATCCTTGACTGCATGCCCATACTTACCACATTCAAAGCATTTAAGATGCTTGCTGTTTGATTCATTTTTGCCCCTGTGATTTCCTGACCAGCATTCATTTGCCTTATGCCCAGGCTTGTTGCAATTGAAACAGATAGTATGCTGGCCTGAAGTAGATCTGTGTCTATGTGGGTCATGAGCATGTGTAAAAGATCTAGAATTCACATTGTTATCTTCTTTCAGTTTGAAACATGCATTCATTAAATGACCACGCCTACCACAATAATAACAGGATGCATTAGATTTCTTAGTGGCATGGTTTCTATCAAAAGATTTCCTTGAATGCACTGTTTTACTAGCATGCTCATCTTCTTTCAGTATTCTGCAATCATCCATGATATGCCCTTTCTTGCCACAATAATAGCATGATAATTTCTTCTCTGATGCATGTGAGTGAGTGGATGAATTGTGAGTGACATGTGTCAGTCTATCAGACTCCACACTGCTAGCAGAATTCACATTACATGCAAGGACAATTTTAACTTTATTCAATTGACCATTCTTTTTCAATTTATTGCCCCCTTTCACAATTTTTGTTTGCTTTTCATTTTTTTGGGCTTTGAACTGAAATACAAATGAAGATGATTTCAGATTTTCATTTTGTTTTGGGGATTGCATTGAAGTACTAACTACATCTGAACCTTGCACAAAGGTGTTATATAACTGGCTTTTAGTGATGTTATTGACATCAGAAGTGCAATTTGTTCCCCCCTTTAAATCCTTATCCTCACTTTTCACAACAATTTTTATTTTTCTTTCAGTTTTTACACACTTGGATGCTGACTTTTCCAGGTCATGAATTTTATTTTCCAAGGATGCTATATGAAGCTCATAACTGGCTATCTCCTGTTCACTGCAATTTACACATTCACTTAAGACCTTATTTACAATTTTATACTTCTCAACTTCTTGTTCCAGATTGATCAAAGTTTGTGATTCTTCATCATGGACACTTTTTCCTTTTTCTATGGTGAGAATTCTTTCAGACAAGCTAGTGTTTAACAACTTTAGTTTTTCAATTTCATCCTTCAGTTCATTGTTTTCTTTTCCAGACATTTGCTCCAGTTTTTCAATCAGTTCCTCTTCCCTTTCTTCTGCTTTAATTTTCTCAGCAAGTAGATTTTTGTGATCTTTTTTAAGTGAGGCAGTTTGTTTGTTTAACCATTCATTCTCACTAAAGAGATCTTCATTACGTTCTCTTAATGCTGAGCACATTTTACAATTTGATTTAGCAGAAGAAAACTATGAAACCTCCTCATTGATTTCATTCATTCTGACCATAAGAGTTTTATTTTTCTTTTGAAAATCTTTATTCTCCAGTTTTAGTTTGTCCATTTCAGTATTAACTTCAGTAAGTTCCTGCATGCCTTTTAGATGTTCCTATTTCTTATCATTCAATTGATTCTCTATTTCTGACATTTTATCCAAGCATGTTTGTTTTTCAATTTATAGAGAATCATTTTGTTTCTTAAGATTCTGAACATCTAGCATGCATGCATCATAAGACTTTTTCATATTTGGACAGTTTTCACAGGAATCTTTCAGATTTATTCTATCACATTTCTTTTTCAACTTTTTATTCTCAGATTTAAATTTCTTGTATACTTCTAACAAATTTTCATACATCTCTATCAATTCATCGAAAGAGTATCCATCTGATTCAGAACTTACCTGAGATGAGGTCTCATCTTCATCATCCCGGTTCGCCATCAAACAGCTATCATTCTGTTGGTTATGCGTAGAGATAACTTTGTCATATATCTCTTTTTCAGAATTGCACCTGGGAACAAAAGAATACATATCAGTATTAACTACATCTCTCAAGATATTAAGAACTATGGCATTATCGCGATTCTTAGAGCTGTCCTCACTAGACCAATTGGTCTGATCTTTAGGTAAACGGTGTGGGCCTTTAGATATAAGACTCCACAAATGTGGACCAATTGAGTCTATGTACACAGCTAGGCCTCCTAGCCAACTTTCAAAGTTAGAACCATCATAAACCAGAGGACGACCCATTTGAACAAGTGGCAGACAGATTCAGCGCAGTAAGAAAAATGACAGGAAATGCAGCAAAATCAAATAAGCAAAGTAAAGCACTAACAGTGAAACAAAACAACGAGCACAAGAGATCCACTCTGAAATGCACCAAAACTAGCAGGATCCTCTACAGATTGTTAGATCTGATAGATCAGAGACCCGCTCTGATACCAAGTGTTGGGTTCGATGCTATGTATTCAGAGGGGGGGTGAATGAATATAGCCCTTTAAAACCTTCACCCAAATAGAATTTCGCTCAAACAAGATTTCGCTCACTCAGAACAGATTAAAACACTCTAAGAAAACTGATCAACTCTTCTGCTCAACCAGAAACCAAATACTTAGAGCGCCCCTATGCAATCATCTAGCGGAAGCAAACAGATAGAAACATCAAACCACTGCACAAGGGGTTTTTAGGTGGTTCGGTCCAGCAGACCTACATCCACCCCACACTCAACCCGAGTGTGGCTTCCTGCTGACTCACAGCTTGAACAGCTGGGCATCACAGCTTGCCATACATCAGCTGGGCCTCACAGCTTGCCATATGCTGAGCATCACAGCTTGCTTCCGCTGGGCAATACAGCTTAGCCATCGCTGACTCACAGCTTGAACCCACTGGGGATTACAGCTTAACCCATCCAGTGGAATCTTCCACTGCAAACGCTGAGCCTCACAGCTTGCTCCGCTGACTAACAGCTTGAAGAAATGTATAAAGGAAAATGAAAGATAGAACAAGACAGCAACGGAAAGCTGAAACAATAAAGCACAAAATATAGCTCTCGATGAGCACTTCTGGCTTGGATTTGATCCAAAAAGCCAGACAACCCAATCTCTCTTTATCTTCTTTCTCCTCTTTCTCTTCTTCTTCTCTGCTCTCTGTCTCTCTTTCTTTTCTTCACTCTTTTCTTCTTCTCTTCTGCTGGATCGAAGTCTCTGCACTCTGCTCTTCTACTTCTGCTCTCTAGGCTTCGATCAGCCTTCTCTTGATGAAGAAGACTTGTATATATAGCAGCAGCAGCAGCTAGGGCGCGTGTGGCTTCCACAGTTCCCGCCCAGAACTTTTGGCCATGTGTCAACATCCTGGTATCTCATCCGTCCTTGGATCACGAGCCAGGCACCTCGGATCACGTGCCCTTCTTTAGACTTCACGAAGGGTGCCTGTCACACAGACAAACATCTTATCAGTTTAAGTATATGCATTGCAGTGTATAGACTTCGCTGTATAGACTTGTGAAGGCGAAGCTAAAGCAGTGTATATACTTCACAATGTATAGACTTCAGAACAGATGCATGCAATACACTTAACAATGTATGGACTTGGCCTATGCAGACTCGTCTGATGTATAGACTTTGCGAATGTCTAGACTTGCAGATGTGAACGACACAATGTATATACTTCAGAACATATGCACGATGCAGACTCGTCCAATGTATATACTTAGCTGAACATGACACACAATGTATAGACTTGCAGCCATGAACAAATGCAATGCACTCTGATGTGTAGACTTCATCTTAAAGCCAATGTATAGACTTGATGAGCGTTCAGCAATGTGCAGACTTTGCCGAAGACACTTGACGATGTAAAGACTTGAACAAGGTAACGTCTGTCCAGACTTGAACGTTCACAATGTATAGACTTCATGAAGACACTGTGAACTCGAGTGTAGTGTATGGACTTCACTATGCAGACTTGCCAAAGACAAGGTTGTACAGACTTTGATGTCCAAGGGCAATGCAGACCAATGTACAGACTTTGACAAGCAGAAGCCTGTATAGACTTTACTTAGAAGATGCCCGATGTACAGACTTCAATCAACAACCAATGTGAAGACATCACGATGTATAGACTTTCTATATGAAGGGCTATACATACTTGAACACGGGAGCTCTGAACATACTTGATCAAGGCAAAGCTGAAGCAGTGTATAGACTTGCATTCAGTAGCAATGTATAGACTTTGCAAACTGAGACGCAAAATGAGACGATGCTTAACCTGCACTGACTGTACAGACTTATGCATGAGACGCTGAGGAAGACGGTGGATGTACAGACTTCTAAATGTACAGACTTTTCACCGACCAATGTATGGACTTGCTCAGCCTGAGGCACTGTATAGACTTTATGCGTCTCTGCCCAATGTATAGACATCATGTATGCAGTGTTGTGCAATGTACATACTTCATATATGAAGGCACTCGCTGTACATACTTTCTGAAGAGAATGCAATGTGCAGACTTTGACTCGATGTACAGACTTCACAACTGATGAATGCAATGCAAAGCAATGTATAGACTATGCCTTAGAACTAATGTGCACACTTGAAGAGCATTCAGCAATGTGCAGACTTCAATGCATATGATGCAACCAATGTATGGACTTGAGCAGTCTACTGCTGAACAACCGATGTATAGACTTCACAGTCTGCTAAGCAAGCAATGTATGGACTTGGCCGAGGCAGACTGAAGAAGCAATGTACAGACTATGTAATGTTCAGACTTCATCTTAAAGCCAAGAGAAACTCTGTACAGACTTCCAATGAATGGACTTTAACCCAAGGATGCACAATGTATAGAGTTCGCCTTTGAAACAAATGTACAGACTTTGAGGCCGAAGCCACGGCTGTACAGACTTCAGAAGAACAATGCATGAGCAAGCCTATCGGATGTACAGACTTTAAGATGTGTAGACTTTGACAAGGCAACGTCGGTAAAGCTCCCAATGTACAGACTTTCAAAGCTGATCGTAGGTAAAGACTCCAATGTGCAGACTTGGAGTTGCAACGTAGGAACAGATGCCAATGTACAGACTTTGGCAAGCAACGATGTACAGACTTTACCTATTAGTTCAATATACAGACTTCAAAGCAAATGTGAAGCCAATGTACAGACTTGCCACCTACCAATGTATAGACTTGGTGGAAGTCATGCAATGTACAGACTTCACGATGAAAGTATGAACAGTCCGATGTATGGACTTGGCAAGCCTAAGACGCTGAATGAGACGGTGGGGTCTGTATAGACTTTGCTCAAAGCCTTAGACGCTAACAGAGAGTACACCCTTTATGTCCAGTGTATAGATAATGCCTTAGACTCTAAATGAGATGCTAAGAAGATGCATTGTATGGACTTTGAGAAATGCTTCAAGTGGATGGCTGTACAGACTTCATGAATGTGCAGACTTGACAACGAGATGCACAATGTATAGACTATGCACATGCATGAAGAGCCCTGATGATGTATGGACTTGCTAATGCAATCTAGGGCGATGTGCAGACTTTGTCCACGAACTGTGCACATGCATGAACGATGTAAAGACTCTGAAATGCTTTACCCTGCAGTGTATAGACTTGCTAGTCATCAAACTACATGCAGACAGAAAAGTAACGCACATGCACAACCAATATATCAGTCATACACATGCATTCTCCACCAAACAAGTTATGCTGCTATCATCAAAACACAATCTCATAAAGCACTCACTGTGTTTCTATCATCAAAACAAAACAGCATTGCTAACATCAAATCAACATAGCACATGCTTGTGCCTAAGAGGCACAACACAAAAAATAAGGAAGAAACAAACGAAAAACACGAAATCCCCAAAGGGAATGTAGCTCACAATGAGCAATCTCAGCTCTGGTATCTGAACCGAGAGACTGAGGAGCAAACTCTCTAAGTAACTCTCTCAAACTCCTCTCTCTCAACTCTCTCCTTCTCTTCTTCTCTCTTTCTTCTCTTTCTCTTCTCTCTGGATCGTGCAGGCTCTTTATGCTTCTGCTCTTCTTAAGTATTTTCATGATCATCACACTTCACGATCAGTCTTCTCCAGATGGAGAAGTCTTCCTTTTATAGCAACAGCATACAGGTGGGCGTGTGCCCTCCACGAATTCTCGCCCTAGCGCCTAGACCACGTGGCAACATTTCAGCTCACTGCTTTACACGAATCACGATCCTGGCACATCCTCCATTCTTGGATCACGTGCCCTTCTTGAACTCCTCGAGCAGATATCCTGACAAGGTCAGACTTAGTATCAGTTAGAAGTAATATGAGGATAGTAGAAAGATGCACAGAGTTGGTTCGAGAAAGTATAGACTGCCACCAAAGAATGTACAGACTTTGTGTGCATTATACAAAAGATGCACAGACATGCCACTAAAGAATGTACATACTTTGTTGTGTAAGATGCATACATGCACGGACTTAGTCGCGTGCAGCAACGAAAGTTGCATCGACTTGAGTTATGCATGCACAGACTTAACTGAAAAGGTGCACCAACTTTCTATATATGAGAGGCAGAACACGCACCGACTTTACATGAATCGAAAGGAAAACATGCACTGACTTAACCTAAGTGTGCTACAGTGCATTGCACCAACTATGTCCCTTGAACATGGATGTGCCTAGATATGCACTGACTTGGAGGTATGCTGCAAGACAAAACTTGCACATACTCTAAGTGTGCTAAGACGTATATGCTCAAAGCAAGGTTTGCACCGACGTGATCTGCCTAATGCAAAGTATGCATCGACTTGTGCTTGCAGCAAAAGCTGCACCGACTTAGACTAACACCAAATATGCACTGACCCTTACACGCACAAAAGTTGCATCGACTTAGCACGGGCCAAAACCTGCATCGAGTTGCTATGCCTTAGACACACACACAAGCACTGACCTAACACTAGCCAAGGCTGCCTGTAGAGAATGGAATGCACGGACCTTAATGCCCATGAGCGATGATATGCACGGACTTTATGCACAACATGAGCTTTACTCATATGCACTATTTAGTAGATGAAGCTAATGGTGTTTGCTATCATGAAAACCAAGGGGCACAACTCTAATGGTGTTTGCTATCATCAAAACCAAGGGGCACAACAATCTCCCCCTTTTTGATGATGACAACACCACACCAATGGACAATGCATATGCAGACTAATGCATCTATAAAATGCTCCCCCGGAATGTATTACTCTCTATCCCCTTTTGACATAATCTCTCCCCCTAACTCTCCCTCATAGACGAGAAATAATAAATCTCCCCCTTTGACGTCAACAAAAAGGAGGAAGGTGAGGGATAAGGAAACCAGGGAGGATGAATGAGATAACATTGGATGCAATGGTTCAGAAAATGAGCAAGTTATAAATCAACCCTTGGGATATAAGAGTCAACAATGTGTTTGCTTGATTAAATCTAGGTTTAACAGTTGTAGAAAGTGGAGTAAAGCAATTGACTTCCGGAAATAGGGTTATAGACTCCAGTTATAGCCATGAACCTAAAACACATAGTCATAATAAACTGAGTCAGGACAGTACCGTAGTGATTTCAGAAACAATGAATATCAAAGAAAGTCACCTGAATTTGGATTGAAGTTAAACAGTTGACACTCAATGACTTTTGTTATCTAATCGTTACAACATTTCCTTTTTCGTCGTTGATTTTTCTGATTCTGAACTTAGTGAACAGATCAATGACATTTATACCATTGACATTAGGTGTACACCTTGATCATAGGTAGGTACCCCTAGTTACTAGGCATAAACTACTAGATCTATTTCATGTCAAAATCTCCAAAGACAGCTTGCACCTTTGACATTAAGGGTACACCTTGATTAGAGGCCAGTACCCCTAGTTACTTAGTGAAACTACCCCTGTAGATTTGATCAAGGATACAGAGTTAATCTGAATCACTTCATGACTTAAGGTGTTCTCCATTTCTTTGATGGAGGCCTCAGTTTCTCAGTGTAATTCAGTCATTGCTCTGCCACTTTGTTCTTTTCTTTTCTTTTAAGATCTTATTTCTGCTGCCCTTATGATTTTTTAGAGTGACTGTTTAAAGACAATACACACTCTACTCTTCTGCATCTTGACCTCACTAAGTCTGTTATGTTCAGGTACAGTGAAGACCTTTCTATTCTAACCATGCGAAAATAAACTTAAGAGCTATAAACAGTTTCAAACACCTTATTTTCTGATGGACAACCTCTGAACTCTCCAGTCTATTAAGGTTAAACCTTCAATTCAGTCAAGAAGCAACCATGATTCTTATAAAGGAAGAGTTGCAATAACTGCAGCTTATTGTAATGAACCGATAGAAGATTGTTATCCAATCAGAGTGATACCAAGTGATAATGATACCAATTGATAAATGGTGATATTGACGCATAGGAGCAGCTAAAAAAGGTTTGCAAGATTATATGGACTGATATCAATGGATAACTGTATCTGAAAAAGGAGGAAAGGATAGGAGAAGTTGAACAACGATCAGACATAACAGCACTCCCCCTGACATCATGATGCATCAACACTAGTTGCACCGACTCTGTATGCAGATGGAATAAAGATGCGCCGACTCTGACATATGTGATATGCAAGATGCACCGACCTACATGCAACTGGAACATAGGATGCACCGACCTTCATGCTATTAAAACATTAGATGCATCGACTTCATGCTGTTAAAATCGTGCATCGGCTATGTCTAAAGCATGCATCGACATAAAGTCTATACTGGGCAATTGATAGACTATATGCACAACCATGCATCGACTGTATGCCCAACTATGCATCGACTTCAGAGATAATACGTGCAAGATGTGCAGCAACTTATATACTCAGTGCACAAGTGATTATTCTACCACCAAACAACTTTATTCACAAGTTCAAAAATAGGCAGACACAATTATTTCAAGCACCCCAAAAGACAATTCAAGAGAGAAATTAGTCATTTTCCTGCTGAAATTTACAAAGCCCCAGTTCTCTTCTTAGATATCTAAATCTTTCATTTCTGAGGGGTTTAGTAAAAATATCAGCAACTTGTTTTTCAGTTTCAACAAAGACTAACTCAATTTCACTCTTGCTCACTGCATCTCTAAGAAAATGGTGTTTAATATCAATGTGCTTAGTCCTACAGTGGTGAACAAGATTTTTAGTAAGGTAGATGGCACTAGTGTTATCACATAGAAGTGGAATGCATCCCAAATTTATCTGATAATCTTAGAGCTGATTTTTAATCCATAGTACCTAGGCAGCACAGTTCCCTGCAATAACATATTCTACCTCTGCAGTGGAGAGTGCCACTGTGTATTACTTTTTAGAAGCCCACGATACTAGGCAACCACCTAGGAATTGGCAATAGCCACTAGTGCTCTTCCTATCTATCCGACACCCAGCATAGTCTGCATCAGTGTAGGCTAGAAGCTCTAACTCACACCTAGCAGGGTACCAAAGACCAAGTTCTTGGTTGCCTGACAGATACCTAAAGATCCTTTTCACTGCACTAAAATGAGACTCCTTAGGACTAGCATGAAATCTAGCACATAAACACACTGCAAATTGTATATCAGGCCTAGATGCAGTGAGGTACAAAAGGGATCCGATCATACCTCTATACAACTTTTGATCCACTGGGTGACCTTTAGTATCTTTATCAAGACTTGTGGAGGTACCCATTCGAGCTGCAATGTCCTTGATGTTTTTGAGCTTGTATTTCTTCAGGAGGTCCCTAATGTATTTGGACTGGGTGATGAAGGTTCCATCCTTGGTTTGAGTCACCTGCAATCCAAGAAAGAGTTTCAGCTCACCCATTGAGCTCATTTCAAACTCTTGTGTCATTAAATCAGAAAATTCATTACACATCTTTAGGTTAGTTGAACCAAAAATAATGTCATCCACATAAATCTGAACAATAAGTATATCAGGTTGGCTTACCTTTGTGAACAACGTTTGGTCAATCTCACCTCTCGAGAACTTCTTCTTGGTAAGGAATTTGCTAAGCCTGTCATACCAAACTCTAGGAGCTTGCTTCAATCCATAAAGGGCCTTATTCAATTTATAAACATGAGAGGGGAAATCTATGCATTCGAATCCAGGAGACTGTCAGAAATAGACATCCTCTTTTATTTCCCCATTAAGGAAAGCAAATTTAACATCTATCTGCTGGAGAGTTATTCCTAATGAGCATGCATAAGCCAAAATATTCTAATAGCCTCTAACCTTGCTACAGGGGCAAAAGACTCCTCAAAGTCAATTCCGAATTCCTGATTATACCCCTGAGCAACAAGTCTGGCCTTATTCTTAACTACATTACCTAGCTCATTAGTTTTATTTCTAAAAACCCATTTAGTTCCAATGACAGTCCCTTGATCAAGAGGTTGGACTAGGTGCCACACCTTGTTCCTATCAAACTGATTAAGCTCCTCGTGCATGGCATTGATCCAATGCACATCCTTTAGGGCACTGTCAATGGGCTTGGGTTCTACATGAGAAACCAATGCATATGTATTTAATTCATGCTGAGCTCTAAAGTAGCCTCTAGTCCTAGGGGGTTCATTTTAGTTACCAATGACATTACTTACTAGATGATCTCTTAAAAATATGATATTGATAACTTGGTTACCTTGATCTTCATTTACCTCCCCCTGAACATCAGGCTCTTCTGCATTGTTTTCTTCTAGTTCTTCTTCTTGATCTGATTGGTCTGCCGACTATCCTTCATTCAATATTTCTTCATCATCTTCTTTCTTGCACAGACCACTGTCACATTTAGTCAGGGACTCATCAAAGACTACATGTCGAGATTCTTCAACAGTTTTGGAATTTGAACAGTACACCCTATATGCCCTAGTGGTTTCAGAATATCCTAGGAACATACCCGGATCACTTTTAGGTTCAAACTTATCAAGGTTCCTTTTATCTTTAACATGGATAAAACATTCACATCCAAAGACCTTAAAGTGTGCAATTGAAGGTTTTATACCCATGAGGATTTCATAGGGTGTTTTCTGAGTGAACGAACTTACCATGGCTCTATTTATTACATGGCATGCAGTATTGACTGATTTTGTCCAAAATTTCCCTGGTAGGCCACCTTCAACTAGGAGTGTACGGGCCATCTCCACAAGAGTCCGGTTCCTCTTCTCCACCACTCCATTTTGCTCTGGTGTCCTTGGTGAGGAGAACCGATGAGTAATCCCATTGACTCTGCAAAATTCATCAAATTGTGAGTTCTCAAACTCACCTCCATGATCAGATAAAATATTTTCAATTGAATTTTCATTTTTCTATTTTATTTTCAAATAGAACTCCTGAAATTCTGTGAATGCATCATTTTTATGTGTAAGGAAAAAGACCCAAGTATACCTAGAGAAGTCATCAACTAAGACATATCCATATCTCCTACTTGATAAGCTGACAGATCGTGTGGGTCCAAAAAGATCCATATGTATCAACTCATAAGGTTTGGATGACATGTTTTCAGCTCTGGACTTAAATCACTTCCTAGTTTGCTTGGACTGTGTGCCTGCATCACAAACTTTGTTTTCCTTCTTGAATGAGATTTCAGGGAGTCCTCTAACCATGCTATGTTTATTCAATTTGTGCAAAATAGTATAGCTGGCATTGCCTAATCTACGATGCCACAAAAATGCTAAATCATCTTTATTTGCAGTAAGGCAAAGATTAGAATGAGCTAAATCATCTAAATCTACCAAATAAATGTTATTCACTCTTTTTCCTTAAAAATTAACTACATTGGAATCAGGTTCAAAGATTTTGCAATAATGAGAATCAAAGACTACCTTGTGTCCTTTATCACAGAGCTGGCTGATACTGAGTAAGTTATATGCAACACCATCAACCAGTAGGACTTCTTCAATGCAACAGGTAGTACACTTACCTGACCCGATGATTTTACCCTTTATATTTCCTCCGAAGGTGACAAGACCTACATTCTTCTCAGTCAACATGCAAAATTTGGCCTTGTCTCCTGTCATATGCCTCTAGCAGCCACTATCCAGGTACCACATATTGCTCCTAGCTGTCAGGCATACCTGCAATCACAATCAGGTAGAGAATTTTGGAACCTAAAACTGTTCGGGCTCCGAAGCTGCAATAGAACAATTTAAGCAAGACATCAATTGTTTATGAATCCACATTTGTCTAAACATGGTTGGCTTAGTGGAATTCCTAACATTCTTTTCATCATTTTTCTTTTTCTCAGCATCAACTGATTGAATCTTCTTCCTCTGGTGCTGTTGTTTTTGTTGAGTTCTGGCACCATATTTATTAGCAGCATGATTATTTTTGTGCCAGTGCCCAAGCCAATAGGTACTCAGATAATTGCGGCGCGCAGTGGTCCTAGGATGACCAAAGAAGACCTGTCTATTAGGACCCCATGTCCTAGACTGACCAACCCAGCTAGCAAACTGAGGTCTATGCTAGTGAGTGGGAAAAGATTGATATCTAGACCTCCCCTGGACTTGATTCCATCCAGACCTATAGAATGGTTGTGGCTGTTTCTGAGGATAAGTGTAATAGATCTGGACCTTAGGCTGGTGAGTATGGCTGGTCTTCCAGCCCCAAGCTGCATTAGGTCTCCCTTGCATTTTTGACCCACTAGACTTCCGTACAGGTTTATGTTGGGTCTTCTTCTGGACAGGTGGTGGTGGTGGAGACTTGGTGGCCTTGCCTTGGGGTTTAGATTTGCTTGGAGGCTGACCCCAAACCTGAGACTTGCTTTTGGGTGAAGGGTAGGATCTGCTAGGCTCACCAACCTTCTGTTTACCCTTGTCCTTGGCCATGGACATTTTTGAAATAACATTTTTAGAAACAGAATTTTCACTAACCTTTTTTATGAGAGGTCCCTTCCTTTTCTCTGCCACAAATGGTATTGTTTTCACGGCAAAGCTCTCTGTGGCAGTTGAGTTGAATCTGAGACCTTCTTTTCTGAAATTCACCTTCGACCCTAATAGAGCATTGAGATTATCTGAACCTTGGGTCATATTTTCTATTATTTTCCTTTTATCAACATCTTCTTTCTCTAAATTTTCAACAGTTTTTTTTAATTCAGAATTCACACACAAAACAACTTCATATTTCTCATTTGAAATTTTTGCTTCATTTTCAAGCGTTTGAATTCTCAGCTTCAAATCATCAATAACATTCTGCAACCATTCATTATCTTTTCTAGACTTTATTGAAGCATGCTTCAAATCATCATATTCAGCACATGAAAATTTTAAACTATCATTTTCAGATTGCAGACAGGCAATTTTATCAGACATGGTTTTATCATTCATAAGAAACTTTACTTTCTTCTTCAAATGCATGTTCTCCTTTCTAATATCATCCACTTTATCTAGCAAGTCTCCGTAGGCATCCTCCCAATCAGATATGGTATAGTGCTCAAAGGGAGAGGATACCTCATCGAAATCTTCTTCTTCTTCTTTGTCACTTGTAGCCATCAGGCAGACGGGCTTTTCTTCATCCTCGCTCTCTAAGGTGGTGCTCAGTGTGCCCTCGTCTTCTTCGCTCCAAGTACTAACCATGGCTTTTCCTTTTCCAACTTTCTTCCTTAGTTTCTCCTTTTGCTTCTGGAGCTCTGGACAATCTGCCTTAATATGACCGGCCTTCTTGTAGTGATAGCAAACATTAGTATTAGGTTTCTTCGCAGGGTTAGACCTATACCTGTTATGTCATCGGCCGCTGAATTGTCTTCGGCCGAAATTTCTACCTTCCTTTCTCAAGAATCGCCTGAACTCTCTGGTCAGCAAAGCAAGTTAGTCTACATCGATTTCTGACCCAGAGAGGCTGCTCTACTCGCTTGATCATCCACTGTGGCTGGATCTGCTTGTTCTGCTGGAGCTAGCCTTCAGGGCGATTGGTTTCTTCTTGTTCTTGAGCTCCTCAGCTTTGGGAAGGTTCATCTCATATGCCATTAGAGAACCTATCAGCTCGTCAACCTTCATCCTCTAAAGATCCCTTGACTCCTCGATCACTGTCGCCTTTGTGTGCCAGACAAGAGTTAGAGATCGCATGATCTTCCTTACAATCTCATAGTCGGAATAGCTATTTCCCAAATTCCTCAGATCGTTAGTTATGATCATCAGACGAGCATACATCTCAGTCACGGTCTCACCGGGCTTCATCCGGAATGATTCATATTCAGAGACCAACATATTAGCCTTGGTCTCTCTCACCTCTGAGGTCCCTTCGTAGATAACGTCCAGTGTGTCCCACATCTCCTTGGCGGTTTTGCAAGATGAAACTCTAGAGAATTCAGTGGGATGAAGTGCGCACTGAATAGAGTTGACGGCACTCCAGTTCAACATAGACTTTCTAATTTCCTCTCTCGTCAAAACCTCTTCATTCTCGTGCAGTTCGAACGGTCCCTTGCTCGCTACCCTCCAGATCTCGTAGTCATTCACCCTTAGAAAGACCTGCATTATGTTCTTCCAGTAGGGATAGTTGGAGCCGTTGAAGTACGGAGGCTTGGAGGTTGAATGTCCCTCTGCTGTCATTACCTTACCGTTCATGGCCATTTCTCTTTAGGATGTTAGTCCCTGAAAAAGAGTTAGGCTCTGATACCAATTAATAAGACTCTATAGACGATCTAGAGGGGGGTGAATAGATCAGTCGCCCAATAAAACCAACTACAACAGCTTCAAGTGTGGAATTAAAACAAACTGATGTTGGACAACAGAAGGATAAACAAACACGATCATAGAATACCAACTCTAGCAGATCTAAACTTAAACTATTCTAAACATGCATCTACTGCGGATGGAAGAGATGAACAAGATGCACACAAGTCACATGACAATCACACAGTAGACGGGGATTTTTAAGGTGGTTCGATCTTTAAAACCGAGATCTACGTCCACCCCACACTCCAAACCGAAATGTGGCTTCTACCGCTGATACACTGCTTCGCTGATCCACAGCTTCGGGGTCAAAACCCTACAGACCGCAGGGCATTATAGCTTATGCCGTCCAGAGGAATCCTCCTCTGCAAACCGCTGGGGACTTACAGCTTCACCCGTCCAGAGGAATCCTCCTCTGCCCACTGAGCATCACAGCTTGCTCTGCTGAAACACAGCTTGAAGACAAGGTTTCAAAAAACAAGGAAGAAACAAACGAAAAACATGAAATCCCCAAAGAGAATGTAGCTCACAATGAGCAATCTCAGCTCTAGTATCTGAACCGAGAGACTGAGGAACAAACTCTCAAAGTAACTCTCTTAGACTCCTCTCTCTCAACTCTCTCCTTCTCTTCTTCTCTCTTTCTTCTCTTTCTCTTCTCTCTGGATCGTGCAGGCTCTTTCTGCTTCTGCTCTTCCTAAGTATTTTCATGATCATCACACTTCACGATCAGTCTTCTCCAGATGGAGAAGTCTTCCTTTTATAGCAACATCATATAGGTGGGCGTGTGTCCTCCATGAATTCCCACCCTAGCGCCTAGACCACGTGGTAGCATTTCAGCTCACTGCTTTACACGTGTCACGATCCTGGCACATCCTCCATTCTTGGATCACATACCCTTCTTGAACTCCTCGAGCAGATATCCTGACAAGGTCAGACTTAGTATCAGTTACAAGCAATACGAGGATAGTAGAAAGATACACAGAGTTGGTTCGAGAAAGTATAGACTGCCACCAAAGAATGTACAGACTTTGTGTGCATTGTACAAAAGATGCACAGACATGTCACTAAAGAATGTACAGACTTTGTTGTGTAAGATGCACACATGCACGGACTTAGTCGCGTGCAGCAACGAAAGTTGCATCGACTTGAGTTATGCATGCACAGACTTAACTAAAAAGGTGCACAAACTTTCTATATATGAGAGGCAGAACACACACCGACTTTACATGAATCGAAAGGAAAACATGCACTGACTTTACGAGAACGAAAGGAAAACAAGCACTGACTTTACGCGAACGAAAGGAAAACATGCATTGACTTAACCTAAGTGTGCTACAGTGCATTGCACCAACTATGTCCCTTGAAAATGCATGTGCCTAGATATGCACTGACTTGGAGGTATGCTGCAAGACAAAACTTGCACAGACTCTAAGTGTGCTAAGACGTATATGCTCAAAGCAAGGTTTGCACCGACGTGATCTACCCAATGCAAAGTATGCATCGACTTGTGCTTGCAGCAAAAGCTGCACTGACTTAGACTAACACCAAATATGCACTGACCCTTACACGCACAAAAGTTGCACCGACTTAGCGCGGGCCAGAACCTGCACCGAGTCGCTATGCCTTAGACACACACACATGCACTGACCAAACACTAGCCAAGGCTGCGTGCAGAGAATGGAATGCACGGACCTTAATGCCCATGAGCGATGATATGCTCAGACTTTATGCACGTCCTGAACTTTACTCATATGCACTATTTAGTGGATGAAGCTAATGGTGTTTGCTATCATCAAAACCAAGGGGCACAACTCTAATGGTGTTTGCTATCATCAAAACTAAGGGGCACAACAATCTCCTTTGATGATGACAACACCACACCAATGGACAATGCATATGCAGACTAATGCATCTATAAATTGCTCCCCCTGAACGTATTACTCCCTATCCCCCTTTGACATAATCTCTCCCCCTAACTCTCCCTCTTAGACGAGAAACAATAAATCTCCCCCTTTGACGTCAGCAAAAAGGAGGAGGGTGAGGGATAAGGAAACCAGGGAGGATGAATGAGATAACATTCGATGCAATGGTTCAGAAAATGAGCAAGTTATAAATCAACGCTTAAGGATATAAGAGTCAACAATGTGTTTGCTTGATTAAATCTAGATTTAACAGTTGTAGAAAGTGGAGTAAAGCAACTGACTTGTGGAAATAGGGTTATAAACTCCGGTTATAGCAATGAACCTAAAACACATAGTCATAATAAACTGAGTCAGGACAGTACCCTAGTGATTTCAGAAATAGTGAATATCAAGGAAAGTCACCTGAATTTGGATTGAAGTTAAACAGTTGACACTCAATGACTTTTGTTATCTAAGGGTTACAGCAATTCCTTTTTCGCCGTTGATTTTTCTGATTCTGAACTTAGTGAATAGATCAGTGACATTTATACCGTTGACATTAGGTGTACACTTTGATCAGAGGCAGGTACCCCTAGTTACTAGGCATAAACTACTAGATCTGTTTCATGTCAAAATCTCCAAAGATAGCTTGCACCTTTGACGTTAAGGGTACACCTTGATTAAAGGCCAGTACGCCAAGTTACTTAGTGAAACTACCCATGTAGATTTGATCAAGGATACAGAGTTAATCTGAATTACTTCATGACTTAAGGTGTTCTCCATTTCGTTGATGGATGCCTCAGTTTCTCAGTGTAATTCAGTCATTGCTCTGCCACTTTGTTCATTTCTTTTCTTTTAAGATCTTATTTCTGCTGCCCTTATGAATTTTTAGAGTGACTGTTTAAGACAATACACACTCTAGTCTTCTGCATCTTGACCTTACTAAGTCTGTTATGTTCTTGTACAGTGAAGACCTTTCTATTCTAACCATGCAAAAATAAAGTTAAGAGCTATAAACAGTTTCGAACACCTTATTTTCTGATGGACAATCTCTAAACTCTCCAGTCTATTAAGGTTAAACCTTCAATTCAGTCAAGAAGCAACCATGATTCTTATAAAGGAAGAGTTGCAATAATTGCAGCCTACTGTAATGAACCGATAGAAGATTGTTATCCAATTAGAGTGATACCAAGTGATAGTGATACCAATTGATAAAATGTGATAATGACGCATAGGAGCAGCTAAAAAAGGTTTGCAAGATTATATGGACTGATATCAATGGATAACTGTATCTGAAAAATGAGGAAAGGATAGGAGAAGTTGAACAACGATCAGACTCAATAGCACTCCCCCTGACATCATGATGCATCAACACTAGTTGCACCGACTCTGTATGCAGATGGTATAAAGATGCACCGACTCTGACATATGTGATATGCAAGATGCACCGACCTACATGCAACTGGAACATTGGATGCACCGACCTTCATGCTGTTAAAACATTAGATGCATCGACTTCATGCTGTTAAAATCATGCATCGACTATGTCTAAAGCATGCATCGACATAAAGTCTATATAGGGCAATTGATAGACTATATGCACAACCATGCATCGACTGTATGCCCAACTATGCATCGACTTCAGAGATAATACGTGCAAGACGTGCAACAACTTATATACTCAGTGCACAAGTGATTATTCTACCATCAAACAACTTTATTCACAAGTTCAAAAACAGGCAGACACAATTATTTCAAACACTCCAAAAGATAATTCAAGAGAGAAATTAGTCGTTTTCTTGCTGAAATTTACAAAGCCCCAGTTCTCTTCTTAGATATCTAAATCTTTCATTTCCGAGGGGTTTAGTAAAAATATCTGCAACTTGTTTTTCAGTTTCAACAAAGACTAACTCAATTTCACTCTTGCTCACTACATCTCTAAGAAAATGGTGTTTAATATCAATGTGCTTAGTCCTAGAGTGGTGAACAAGATTTTTAGTAAGGCAGATGGCACTAGTGTTATCACATAGAAGTGGAATGCATCCCAGATTTATCTGATAATCTGAGAGCTGATGTTTAATCCATAGTACCTGGGCAGCACAGTTTCCTGCAGCAACATATTCTACCTCTGCAGTGGAGAGTGCCACTGTGTATTGCTTTTTAGAAGCCCAAGATATTAGGCAACCACCTAGGAATTGGCAATAGCCACTAGTTCTCTTCATATCTATCCGACACCCAACATAGTCTGCATCAGTGTATGCTAGAAGCTCTAACTCACACCTAGCAGGGTACCAAAGACCAAGTTCTTGGGTGCCTGACAGATACCTAAAGATCCTTTTCACTGCACTAAAATGAGACTCCTTAGGACTAGCCTGAAATCTAGCACATAAACACACTGCAAATTGTATATCAGGCCTAGATGCAGTGAGGTATAAAAGGGATCCGATCATACCTCTATACAGCTTTTGATCCACTGGGTTATCTTTAGTATTTTCATCAAGACTTGTGGAGGTACCCATTGGAGTTGCAATGTTCTTGAGGTTTTTGAGCTTGTATTTCTTTAGGAGGTCCCTAATGTATTTGAACTGGGTGATGAAGGTTACATCCTTGGTTTGAGTCACCTACAATCCAAGAAAGAGTTTCAGCTCACCCATTAAGCTCATTTCAAACTCTTGTGTCATTAAATCAGAAAATTCCTTACACATCTTTAGGTTAGTTGAACCAAAAATAATGTCATCCACATAAATCTGAACAATAAGTATGTCAGGTTGACTTACCTTTGTGAACAACGTTTGGTCAATCTCACCTCTCGAGAACTTCTTCTCGGTAAGGAATTTGCTGAGCCTGTCATACCAAGCTCTAGGAGCTTGCTTCAATCCCTATAGGGCCTTATTCAATTTATAAACATGAGAGGGGAAATCTATGCATTCGAATCCAGGAGGCTGTCGGACATAGACATCATCTTTTATTTCCCCATTGAGGAAAGCAGATTTAACATCCATCTGCTGGAGAGTTATTGCTAATGTGCATGCATAAGCCAAAAGTATTCTAATAGCCTCTAACCTGGCTACAGGGGCAAAAGACTCCTCAAAGTCAATTCCGAATTCCTGATTATACCCCTGAGCAACAAGTCTGGCCTTATTCTTAACTACATTTCCTATCTCATTAGTTTTATTTCTAAAAACCCATTTAGTTCCAATGATAGTCCCTTGATCAGGAGGTGGGACTAGGTGCCACACCTTGTTCCTATCAAACTGATTAAGCTCCTCATGCATGGCATTGATCCAATGCACATCCTTTAGGGCACTGTCAATGGACTTGAGTTCTACATGAGAAACCAATGCATATGTATTTAATTCATGCTGAGCTCTAAAGTAGCCTCTAGTCCTAGGGGGTTCATTTAAGTTACCAATGACAATACTTACTAGATGATCTCTTAAAAATATGATATTGATAACTTGGTTACCTTGATCTTCATTTACCTCCCCCTGAACATCAGGCTCTTCTGCATTATTTTATTCTAGTTCTTCTTCTTGATCTGATTGGTCTGCCGACTGTCCTTCATTCAATATTTCTCCATCATCTTCTTTCCTGCACAGACCACTGTCACATTTAGTCAGGGACTCATCAAAGACTACACGTGGAGATTCTTCAACAGTTTTGGAATTTCAATTTTACACCCTATATGCCCTAGTGGTTTCAGAATGTCCTAGAAACATACCCGGATCACTTTTAGGTTCAAACTTATCAAGGTTCCTTTTATCTTTAACGTGGATAAAACATTTACATCCAAAGACCTTAAAGTGTGCAATTGAAGGTTTATTACCCTTGAGGAATTCATTGGGTGTTTTCTAAGTGAACGGCCTTACCATGGCTCTATTTATTACATGGCATGTAGTATTGACTGCTTCTGCCTAAAATTTCCTTGGTAGGCCACCTTCAACTAAGAGTGTACGGGCCATCTCCACAAGAGTCTGGTTCCTCATCTCCACCACTCCATTTTACTATAGTGTCCTTGGTGAGGAGAACCGATGAGTAATTCCATTGACTCTATGAAATTCATCAAATTGTGAGTTCTCAAACTCACCTCCATGATCAGATAAAATATTTTCTATTGAATTTTCATTTTTCTATTTTGGTTTCAAATAGAACTCCTGAAATTCTGTGAATGCATCATTTTTATGTGTAAGGAAAAAGACCCTAGTATACCTAGAGAAGTCATTAACTAAGACATATCCATATCTCCTACCTGATAAGCTGACAGATCGTGTGGGTCCAAAAAGATCCATATGTATGAGCTCATAAGGTTTGAAGGACATGTTTTCAGTTCTAGACTTAAATGACTTCCTAGTTTGCTTGGACTGTGTGCATGCATCACAAACTTTGTTTTCCTTCTTGAATGAGATTTCAGGGAGTCCTCTAACCATGCTATGTTTATTCAATTTGTGCAAAATAGTATAGCTGGCATGGCCTAATCTACGATGCCACAAAAATGCTAAATCATCTTTATTTGCAGTAAGGTAAAGATTAGAATGAGCTAAATCATCTAAATCTACCAAATAAATGTTATTCACTCTTTTTCCTTAAAATTTAACTACATCGGAATCAGGTTCAAAGATTTTGCAATAATGAGAATCAAAGACTACCTTATGTCCTTTATCACAGAGCTGGCTGATACTGAGTAAGTTATATGCAACACCATCAACCAGCAGGACTTCTTCAATGCAACGGGTAGTACACTTACGTACGTTACCTGACCCGATGATTTTACCCTTTGTATTTCTTCCGAAGGTGTCAAGACCTCCATTCTTCTCAGTCAACATGAAAAATTTGGCCTTGTCTCCTGTCATATGTTGAGGGCGTACGGCTTGCCGGGTGCGAGCTGGTGGAAGTTCAGTGATTGGTTGCCCCTGGTGCAGGGCGTGAGATCGGTCAGCGGGTTGCGAAGCTGGCATTTGGTTGGTTCGCCGAGCATGGGCGTTGACTGGTGGATTTGTTCTTGTGGCGAGGATTGCGATCCCTCGGTGAGCGTGATTGGTTTTCGTGTTGTCTGAGGTGATACCAGACTTGTGCTTTTGTGTTATGCCTGCTCTGATGACCGATGCGTGTGCGGTGTGCGGAGCGTGGCATTGTTCGGGATTATGGTCTGGTTGTATCCCTCATGTTCAGTGCTTTCACGAGAATTAAGGTTTTTCTGTGCTGGGGCTCTGACAGCATTGTCAGTTGGTCGAGGTGTTCTCCCCCTGTGCCTCTGTGTTTGTCCTGAATTTTGAGGATGAAATTCTTATAAGGGGGGAGGGCTGTAATGCCCTGATTTTTTTGGATATTTCTCGGATCAGGATCCGTGGGGTTCGGATCACTTTCGGGCGTCCCAGATTGAGTTTTGCGGCTCACGTGTGTTTTCATCCGTCAGACCTTCGGAACACCGTGTAGGGTGCTCCAGTGTGTTCTCCAACTCCTGGATGGCGCCACTGAGTTGTGCATTTTTTGAGGATCGTGGGGAGCATTTTTCTCTATTTTCGGTACTTTTGACATTGTCCGAATTTTTTGGATTTTCTATTTAAACCACCCTAACCCCCTCTCTCTCCCCATTCTCTCTTTCTCACTCTCACTCTCTCTCGTCTCTTTCTGTCCCCCTCTCCTCCGGGCGGCCGACGGAGGCGATGGCGGGCGAGGCGGAGATGCTGCGGGTGTGTGGGGCGAGGACGGGTCGAGGATCGAGGCGTGGTGGCGCGGTGGAGCAGGCTCGCGAGCGTGGGGCACCGACGGGGTTACGTAGGCGTTTTCACGTGGAACGACGTCCACGGTGCGCGGAATCTTCGGTGAAGGTAGGGGAATGGTTCCCTAACCCGCACACTTCATTTCCCGAGAGTTTTGTAGGCCATGGTGAGCTGAGCGGGGCGTATTGCTTGTTTTGGGGAAAATCATGTTTTTGGGGCATGAGACGATTTTGCCCGATCGAGCGAGGTTTCTCACTTTTTCTTCCTCCATTTTTGGGTTTTGGGGTCAGGGGGTTGATCCCCAATGTTGGGTTCGGTGCGATGGATTCAGAGGGGGGTGAATGAATCAACCCTTTAAAAATATTGCTCAAATTAAAATCTAGAATGCTCGATAGATAAATTTAGGCAATCTGAAAAGCTAATCAAAATGTCTCTTGAACCAGCAAACAAATATGTGGAATGCACCTAAGCATTCATCTAGCGGAAGCATAATTAAACAGATCAACCCACTGCACAGAGGAGTTTTTTTAGGTGGTTTGGTCCTCCAGACCTACGTCCACCCCACACTCAAACCCGAGTGTGGATTATGCTGATACACAGCTTAAACCGCTGGGCCTCACAGCTTACCTACAACCGCTGAGCCTCACAGCTTGCTGTCCGAGGCATCCACCTCGCCTGCTGAGCCTCACAGCTTGATGTCCGAGGTATCCACCTCGCCCGCTGAGCAACACAGCTTGCTGTCCAGAGAACCACGTTCTCTGCAACGCTAGGGATTACAGCTTACCCGACCAGTGGAATCCTCCACTGCAAACGCTGACTAACAGCTTGAAGTAAGGTAAAAGATAAAACAAGAAAATGGAAAAACACAGCAATAGGAAGCTGTATGCGATGAAACACAATATGGCTCTCAACAGAGCTGACTGGCCTGGATTAGATCCACGGTCTAGTGAGGACAGATCTTCAAATGAAGCTTCTCTCTGCCCCTCCTTTCTTTTCTTCTTACTGTCTACTCTCCTCTCTGCTCTTCTTCTTCTTCCAATCACTCTGTCTCTCTTTCTTTCTCTTTCTCTTCTTCACTCTTTTTTCTTTCTCTTCCTCTTCTTCTGGATCGTGCAGGCACTCACTGCTTCTGCTCTTCTGCTTCAGCTCTCACAGCTTCGATCAGTCTTCTTCTGAGGAAGAAGCTTAGTATATATAGCAACAGCAGGTAGGGCGTGTGCTCTCCACAGTTCCCGCCCAATCACCTTGACCACGTGGCAGCATCTCAGCCTGATGGATTACACGTGTCACGATCCTGAGCCATCTTCATCTTGGATCTCGTGCCCTCCTTAAGTTCCTCGATCAACAGTCCTGTTAGAACAGACGAGGATGCACTGAGTTAATTCAGAAAGTAATGTACAGACTTTGTTTTGAACGATGCACAATGCATAGTGTATGGACTTAGCGTGAATGCGAGAAGACGATGTATAGGGAAGTCTACACATTGAATCATGGACTATGCCCTTGAAGAATGTACAGACATGAAATGAATGAAGAACACGGGCTGTACATACTTGATAGCATGCATCAATGTACAGACTTTAGACATGATGCAATGTATAGACTTGACTGCACAGAGATGCTATGTGAGACTCAGCTTAACAAGCACTGACTTGATGCTCATACGGCTGTACATACTTGCATGAGATGCTGGGTGAGACGCTATGTGAGACGATGCATGAACGATGACACAGGTTGTACAGACTTTGAATGATGCATGCACAAAGACGCTAAGTGAGACGATGCATGAATGATGACACAGGCTGTACAGACTTTGAATGATGCATGCAACAATGATGTACAGACTTGCTGGTGTGTAGACTTTGTGTGTGTGTGCGAGACAATGTATAGACTTGATGTCGTGCAACACACAAGCTGTACTGACTTCGTCGAGTGAACCAATGGAGGTTGTACGGACTTAGTGTTGCGAACACAGGCTGTACAGACTTTGAATGTATGTGATACTTATCAATGTTTAGACTTGCACATATGCATGAAGAGCACTGACGTTGTATAGACTTGCTCGATTATCAACAGATGAATGTATAGACTTTGCATATGCATGAAACACATAGGCTGTACAGACTTAGTGTGGACTTGTGTAAAGACACAGGGTGATGTACAGACTTGAGTTCGTGCATGCTACAGGGCAATGTATGGACTTTGAATGTGTTCATGCTAAAACAGTGAACGTAGGTAAAGATAGGAATGTATAGACTTGTGCAAACTTGCTAGCAAACACTGTGCTGACTATGCCATGAATGTATAGACTTAGTGTTATGCAGCCAGACAATGTATAGACTTTGTGTGTGCTGGCAGACGATGTATAGACTTAATATGAGATGCATAGACTTTGTGTGTGCATATGTCAAGACCATGTATGGACTTGAAGAAATGCATGCAGCGATGTACAGACTTGACCGATGCAAACTATGCAGAACTCTGTACAGACTTTAAGTGATGCATGTAGTGATGTACAGACTTGTCATGCATGAAGCAAAAGGGTTGCATGGACTTTGTAGAATGCAGTTGTACACGGACTATATGCTCCAGACAATCGTGCACCAACTATATGCATGACGTTGTACAGACTTGCTAAGTCTGGAGTTATGCATGAACGCACAATGCACAGACTATGCGTGTGCATGTATGGACTTTGAGTACATGACATTGCCTTACATCTGTATGCAACAGAGTGTATAGACTTTATATGCATGAGTGCACCATGTATAGACTTTGCGTGCAAGACACTGTATATGCATAAACGATTGTACAAACTTGCTGTATGCATGAAATAGCCAAATGCACTGACTTCCTATATGCTCAAGCAGGACTTTCATTTAGATAGAGATGTTCATGATACACAATGCTAACTCATAGTGTTTGCTATCATCAAAATCACAGGGGCACAACAATCTCCCCCTTTTTGATGATGGCAACACTATGAGTCACACTGACTCATGTCAAATTATTCTCCCCCTTTGACTTCATCAAAAAGAAAATAGTTTGAGATGAGAAATATAAATATGCATGCAATGATTGAATGAAAGTCTCCCCCTTTGGCAATAATATCCCCCTTTGAGAATAAAGATCAGAAAAGTTCTGAAGGCTGAAACCAATTATGATGAAAGGAGATATCAACAAAAGCACAGGGATAATCAAGCAATACCTCAATCTGTAAGCACAGTGCATTTGATTCAGATGCCAATGAATGGATGAGGAAGAAGGATTTTTATTAGCACACCAAATTCATAAATCTTGATAAACGGATTTCAGACTCTTCAATTATAATAGATTATGAATGATCTTCAACGTACTATCATGATTTAAGAATGATGAATCCAAAGTTTATCAAGAAAATTCATTACTCATATCTGAAACATCTTTTAATAGAAATGAACCAAACAAAAACTCATCTGATATTCATGTTTAATCTCCCTCCAACTTACTCAATTAAAAATCAATGACTCCTTTGGAAGTTACACAAGATAGTATTGAGATTAAACAGAGATAAATATGTCTAAACTTGTCTTTAGTTTTTCAGAATATTCTATTGATCAGCACTTATTTCTTGAGCAAGTTTGGTTAATTCAACACCTTTTTACGTGAGGCACAACACGTCTTAGGTGAAGTGACCCAGTTATTTAGTGTGACAACCATATTGCCTCTCAAAGAGAACAGAGGTAGCAATTTGGAGTGTCTTTTTACATGAGGAGACACCTTGATCAGAGGTCAGAATCCCCAGTTACTCAACACAACTATGCCATTTCTCTTCCAGATTTTCAATCATTTTTATAAGAGAGGTAACTATGGCACTTCATGACATGGGCTTGCTCTATTTCTTTTATAGAGAACCTAGTTTCTCTATGACCAAAGTCATTGCTCTGACCAAGATTTCTTTCAAGTATTTTTAGATTATACAGACATTTCTCAGATCACTGAAAAGTTTAAGAACAATACCAACTACATGTATCTTAACCAAGGAAAGCCATGGTTTTAAAATTTCAGATTTCAGAAGGTTTTGCATGAAATTACATGAGATAGTTGGTTAAGATTTATTAAACAAATGATTCAGATACTTTCAAGTCTTTTAGATCAAAACTTAATGAATACATTAGTCTTAAATCAATTTGATTCATCAGACATTTTTAAGCCAGTATAATAGAAGATTCTTCTTTTCAGAATATTTCTGATTTATGATTAGGGTGCACTGACTAAAATCTTTTCTCATTCAGATGAATCAACATTGACATTGCAGCAAATCAGAGGAGTCAACAAAGCATTTTTATTGAGAGAATAGCAGAAAGCAATCATGATGAGACAGGGGTTGAACATTGGAACAGTGCAGCTTAGAAATCAATAGCTGAGTCTGGAGTACAGACAGAACAGCTACATAAGTGGAGACATCAGTGAATTCAAGTGAACCACACATTTGACAAGAGAATGGATCAGATTGCCAGACAGAATGAGTTCAAGAGGTGAAGAAGTGATCAAATAGGAATGCTCCCCCTATCTAGATGCAATGGAATATCCTTTTAGGTTTTTTAAATTTTATGACATGCACTACTCTTCAAATGCAACAACAGTCAAACTCCCCTTGACAAAGTGCATGACATGCAATTAAAGCACTGCTCATGATTTTAAAGTTTATGCTCAAGGAGAATTCATGCTTGTTCAATCAGAGAGAGAAACTATCAAATACATCATGTTCATTTCAAATTTTCAGAAAGTTTCAATTAAACACAAATCAGATCAATAGGATGCTCAACCATCTCAAACAAGCAATTTTCAGATGATGGAATTTAAACAGTGTTCAGAACTGACCTGAAGAGTAGAATCCTGGGGTTTTCCTTTTTGAGTGCCTTGGCTAAATTACCCCTCTTTGTTCATTCCAAGGCACACCTGCAACGTTTTGATCATTTTGATCCTGCAGGGACCCACGCAACCTTGGGTCCTGCGTTAACCCTGACAGGTGTTCTGAACAATCTTTTAGCAAAGTTATCATCATGATCCATCAGGTGACAGTTGTCCATAGAATGTCCAAATTTTCCACAATATCTACATGAGATGACTGATTTCTGGTTCTTATGATGCATAGTAACAGCAGTATGAGGTCTATAAACATGATCATAAGATTTTCTGTTGTCAGCTTGTTTCTTATTCTTAATCAGCCAACATTCAGCAGATTTGTGACATTGCTTACCACAGTTGAAGCATGAAATATTTGCAGGTCTTGCTCTAGGGAATTTAGCAGATTTGGAATTTATGTGATTTCCCTGAACATACCAGCAGTCCCTGACTATATGCCCATACTTGCCACATTCAAAGCACCTGAGGTGCTTGCTGCTTGATTCAGAATTATTCCAGTAATTTCCTGACCAGCACTCAACAGCCTTGTGCCCAGGCTTATTACAGTTAGAGCACACAGTGTGCTGACTAGACTTGGGTTTAATTCCGTATGGACCATGAAAATGCATGGAAGACCTAGCATGCAGTTTATTGTCTTCTTTCATGATAAAACATGCATTCATGAGATGACCATGCTTACCACAATAGTAACATGAAGCATCAGGCTTCCTAGTAGCATGGTTTCTATGAAAGGACTTTCTAGAATGCAATGTTTCACTAGCATGCTCATCCTTTAACAACAATCTGCAATGTTCCATTATGTGACCTACCATCCAATAATAATAACATGACCCTTTTTTAATATGAGTGTGTGAGAGATCATGTGTCTTGTGTGCAGCTTTCTTTGTACCAGCAGGAGTGTTTACGTTCTTTTTCTGAAGATTTTCATTCCTTTTCAGTTTCTGAATTTGTTCTGCAGATTTGGAATTGACAGTGGATTTTTGATTTTTATGAGCACTGAATTCGAAGATAGGTACACTAGATGTGCTAGTTGGCTCAGAACTATACACGAATGAAGTGTGAAGCTTACTGTCAAGGCTCTTTTATTAGCTGGGTTAAAACCCAGACCCTCACGTTGGAAATTAATTTTGCAACCAAGGAGTTTATCCAAATTATCCTTTCCACTCACAAATTTTTCAAGAGATTTGTTCAAGTCAGAGATTTGAGATTCAAGTTTTGAAACATTAAGTTCTAGGCCAACAATTTCAGTTTCATAGGAAATGACCTGGCTATGCAGAGCATCATTCAGACTTTTCAATGTTTCATTTTTCTGTTTGAGTTTAAGCTGATTTTCAAATTGATTTCCATCAACAACATATTTTCCTTTTTCTAGAGCAAGAAGTCTCTCTGACATAGCAGTGTTTAATTGCTTCAACTCTTCATTCCCTTTTTGTATCAGTTTCAATTTTTCATTTTCAGATTTCAAATTTTTGATTTGTTTAGCAGAATTTTCGTCATTAGTAATGGAACTTAGCTGTTCTATTAGAATTTCTTCTCTCTGTTCATCTTTCAAACTTTTATTGAGCAATTCATTATTCTCATTTCTTAATGAGGCAACTAGATCCTTATACCATTCAAGATCAATATGAAGACTCTCGTTAACCTCTTTCAGACATGAGCAATCCTTGCAAATAGATTCACATTTAATTTCAGCATTGACTTTTGAACTTTGTTTCCTAAGACATTCATTCTCAGATTTTAAGACATTCAATTCAGAGCTAACACACTCTAAATCTTTTACCAATTTTTCATTCTAAACTACATTATCGTTATGAGCCTGATCATCATCAATCAAGCTAAGTCTTTCCTTTAGTTCAGCAATTTCACAAGCAAGCTCTTGATTTTCCTTTTTGTGTAAACCAATTTGTTTCATAAGCATTTCTTTCTCAGATTTCAAATGATCTAGATCTGAAGTAACATAATCAAACTCTTTTAGTTGTCTTCTGAATATCTCATTTTCTGTCTTCAGAATTTCCATATCCTCACCTCCAGAATTAACATTCACATGATCATTCAACTTCCTTTTTAGAGATTTATTTCATTTTTTTAACTTTTCATAAGAATCAAGCAAATCATTGTATGCTACAATCCAATCATCCATATCATAATTATCAAATTCAGAAGGTACCTCATCTTCATCTTCTTCTTCATTTTCTTCTTGCTGTCCATCATCGTCAACCATCAGACATGTGTTGCGATTCCTGGTAAGCTTCAGTTTCTCTAAAATCTCCTTGGCAGACCTGCAAGAAGAAACACATGAAATTAGAGCTCTGTCAAGTGATGCTTTCATTAAATATAATGCTCTAGAGTTGACAGAGTCTTTCAATCTATCCTTATCGGTCCATTTAGATACATCCCTCGATAATTTATGAGGACCGTGAGTTATCACCTTCCAAAGATCAGGATCAATTGTCCTCACATATCGATGCAGCTTTTCCAGCCATATATCAATGTCATCACCTCCGAAGATCGGTGGATGAGCCATCAAGAGATGATAGATGCACCAAAAACAGATGAGCAAAGCAAGACACTAAATCAGTGAAACAAAACACCGAGCACAAGAAACCCACTCTGAAATGCACCACAAAAGATACAGGATCTGCTGCGGATTGTTAGATCCTATGCACAGCAACCCGCTCTGATACCAAGTGTTGGGTTCGGTGCGATGGATTCAGAGGGGGTTGAATGAATCAACCCTTTAAAAATATTGCTCAAATTAAAATCTAGAATGCTCGATAGACAAATTTAGGCAATCTGAAAAGCTAATCAAAATGTCTCTTGAACCAGCAAACAAATATGTGGAACACACCTAAGCATTCATCTAGCGAAAGTAGAATTAAACAGATCAACCCACTGCACAGAGGAGTTTTTTAGGTGGTTTGGTCCTCCAGACCTACGTCCAGCCCACACTCAAACCCGAGTGTGGATTCCGCTGATACACAGCTTAAACCGCTGGGCCTCACAGCTTGCCTACAACCGCTGAGCCTCACAGCTTGCTGTTCGAGGCATCCACCTCACCTGCTGAGCCTCACAGCTTACTGTCCGAGATATCCACCTCGCCCGCTGAGCAACACAGCTTGTTGTCCAGAGAACCACGTTCTCTGCAACGCTGGGGATTACAGCTTACCCGACCAGTGGAATCCTCCACTGCAAACACTGACTAACAGCTTGAAGAAAGGTAAAAGATAAAACAAAAAAATGGGAAAACATAGCAACAGGAAGCTGTATGCGATGAAACACAATATGGCTCTCAACAGAGTTGACTGACCTGAATTTGATCCACGGTCCAGTGATGATAGATCTTCAAATGAAGCTTCTCTCTGCCCCTCCTTTCTTTTCTTCTTATTGTCTACTCTCCTCTTTGCTCTTATTCTTCTTTCGATCACTCTGTCTCTCTTTCTTTCTCTTTCTCTTCTTCACTCTTTTTTCTTTCTCTTCCTCTTCTTCTGGATCGTGTAGGCACTCACTGCTTCTGCTCTTCTACTTCATCTCTCACAGCTTCGATCAGTCTTCTTCTGAGGAAGAAGCTTAGTATATATAGCAGCAGCAGGTAGGGCGTGTGCTCTCCACAGTTCCCGCCCAATCGCCTTGACCACGTGGCAGCATCTCAGCCTGCTGGATTACACGTGTCACGATCCTGAGCCATCTCCATCTTGGATATCGTGCCCTCCTTAAGTTCCTCGACCAACAGTCCTATTAGAACAGACGAGGATGCACTGAGTTAATTCAGAAAGCAATGTACAGACTTTGTTTTGAACGATGCACAATGCATAGTGTATGGACTTAACGTAAATGCGAGAAGACGATGTATAGGGAAGTCTACACATTGAATCATGGACTATGCCCTTGAAGAATGTACAGACATGAAATGAATGAAGAACATGGGCTGTACATACTTGATAGCATGCATCAATGTGCAGACTTTAGACATGATGCAATGTATAGACTTGACTGCACAGAGACACTAAGTGAGACGCAGCTTAACAAGCACTGACTTGATGCTCATACGGCTGTACATACTTGCATGAGACGTTGGGTGAGACGGTGCATGAACGATGACACAGGTTGTACAGACTTTGAATGATGCATGCACAAAGACGCTAAGTGAGACGGTGCATGAACGATGACACAGGCTGTACAGACTTTGAATGATGCATGCAACAATGATGTACAGACTTGCTGGTGTGTAGACTTTGTGTGTGTGTGCGAGATAATGTATAGACTTGATGTCTTGCAACACACAGGCTGTACTGACTTCGTCGAGTGAACCAATGGAGGTTGTACAGACTTAGTGTTGCGAACACAGGCTGTACAGACTTTGAATGTGTGCGATACTTATCAATGTTTAGACTTGCACATATGCATGAAGAGCACTAACGATGTACAGACTTGCTCGATTATCAACAGATGAATGTATAGACTTTGCATATGCATGAAACACACAGGCTGTACAGACTTAGTGTGGACTTGTGCAAAGACACAGGGCGATGTACAGACTTGAGTTCATGCATTCTACAGGGCAATGTATGGACTTTGAATGTGTTCATGCTAAAACAGTGAACGTAGGTAAAGATAGGAATGTATAGATTTGTGCAGACTTGCTAGCAAACATTGTGCTGACTATGCCATGAATGTATAGACTTAGTGTTATGCAGCCAGACAATGTATAGACTTTGTGTGTGCTGGCAGACGATGTATAGACTTAATATGAGACGCATAGACTTTGTGTGTGCATATGCCAAGACCATGTACAGACTTGAAGAAATGTATGCAGCGATGTATAGACTTGACCGATGTAAACTATGCAGAACTCTGTGCAGACTTTAAGTGATGCATGTAGTGATGTACAGACTTGTCGTGCATGAAGCAAAAGGGTTGCATGGACTTTGTAGAATGCAGCTGTGCACGGACTATATGCTCTAGACAATCGTGCACCAACTATATGCATGATGTTGTACAGACTTGCTAAGTCTGGAGTTATGCATGAACGCACAATGCATAGACTATGCGTGTGCATGTATGGACTTTGAGTACATAACATTGCCTTACATCTGTATGCAACATTGTGTATTGACTTTATATGCATGAATGCACCATGTATAGACTTTGCGTGCAAGACACTGTATATGCATAAACGATTGTACAGACTTGCTGTATGCATGAAATAGCCGAATGCACTGACTTCCTATACGCTCAAGCAGGACTTTCATTTAGACAGAGATGTTCCTGATACACAATGCTGACTCATAGTGTTTGCTATCATCAAAATCACAGGGGCACAACACCCTATGTTTTCCCCTTCGCCTGGGGGCGAACGGGGCGCGGAACCGAACCCACGGTGGAGTTCGGCCCATCCACGGGTGGTGCATAGGGCGGCCACCATTGTGGTCGCCCAGCCCTGGTCTGGGCGGCCAGGACTCTGGTCGCCCAAGTCCCTGGGCGGCCAGACTCCGCCCAGGACTCTGGTCGCCCAAGTCCCTGGGCGGCCAGCAGTCTGGCCGCCCAGGGAGGAGGGCGACTAGCAGTGTGGCCGCCCTCCTGGGGAGGCCTGGCCTGGGTGACCATCGCCTTGGCAGCCCATCCTTCTAGGTGGCCAGGTATGTGGCCGCCCAGGCCCTTTGGCTCCCGTGTCATCTCGTTTTGTGTTCCCTTTGCCCATAGTGTTCTTGTGTGACACGGATGAGTGGGCAAGGTTTCCGGGTGATTCTCCGTGATCCCGAGAGTTTCATGTTACCTCGAGCTGTGTGCTCATGTGTTATAGAGGGTCCGGGTGACCCTATATATGCCTTGGGTTCCGTGAGGTACTAGAGTGAGTTCTCGCGAGCCGGTGTGTGTGCGGAGGGTCCTTCCCGCACGTCGTGGGTTTTTCAAGTCAGTGGGCCATGTGCGTGGCCTTGGGCTATGAGTCCAATCCCCCAGCTTGTGGCTGGAGAACCTTTGTGATCCCTTGTCGAGGGAAGAGTCTCGGTAGTCATAAACTACCTCGTGAATCGTGCTACCGTGGTTTCAGACGTAGTGATTAGGCCAGATTGACAACTCCGTGCTGTCGTATGCAACGGTCTTGACCCCGAGTCTCGTGACTCAAGGACCATTGTGATTAGTAGAGTCTGGTGGCCTCGAGCCGCCTGTACTCCATATTACTCACGATGGGTGTGTGCGTGGTTTTCTATGTCCACGTTCTATGAGCCCCCATTAGTCGCAGCCTTCTTACTGAACGCGTGTGTTGACCCACCCAGGAGTGGTGGAGTGGCTTACCTGAGAGAGACAGTTTTTAAGCTGGTTTCCGTAGGGCCCCTTGCCTTTGTAGCCCGAGTCTGATTGGGGTGAAAATTGGCTAGAGCATCCGACCTACAGCAGTTGGTCTATGTGTGCACGCGTAGTTGGGGGCAGAGGACACGCACTGACGAGCATGACCTAAGCTAGTCCTTGTTCGTGGTTCCTGGTTACTTTAGTGTCTCTATCTCCGCCTGGGGTGTCATAGCTAGACACGAGGGCGTGGTGTAAGACGTCAGGGGATGCATCTGGTCTGTTCTTCTGGTGGGCGGTGCTCTCGTCACGTGACGTGAGTTGTCGTGTCTCAGGTTTCTATTTTCTGTCTGCGAGACGGGACTACGTGTGTTGTTTTGGGAGCATTCCCATAGTCGAGGTCTAGGGTTTCCGGTGAGCGTCACCTAGGGCTTTTCTCTAGAAGGCGTTGTGTTCACAACGGTGAGGTCATGACCGTGTTTCCAGAACGGGTGGTTTCGGCTTGGGCCATTCTAGGGCGATTTTCCTAGTAGCGTGGCATTTTCCTAGTACCGTAGCTAGGGCGATTCGTGTTCTGGTCGTCTCCCGACCGTGGGATCGGGATGTCGGGTTCGTGGCTTGGTTGTCCCCCGACTGGGAGATTGGATCGTGTTTTCTGGTACAGTAGGAGTAGCAGTAGAGCCGAGGTTTTACCGGCCACCGTAGTTACCGTTCCTGCTATTGTTGTTGTTCTGGTAGTTACTGCTTTCCGTGCCGCCGTTGTTTTCGATTGGGGTTCCGCGGGACCCCTACTCGGCCAGTGATAGGAGGCTCACCCCTGCGTTTCAGGTGCAGCGGATCTTCCTCGTGGTTCGAGGGCGTTGCGTGCAGGTTCTTAGTTGTCAGCTCGTCGGGCCGAGTGTTCACTCGGCATTTGGTACGTTTATTGCCTTAGACTGTACTTTCTGTGGACTGCACTCTGTTGTAGTTAGTTGTTTATTTCTGTTATTATATATGTTGTCCTACTTTATTTCCTATTTCCTTGTACCTCCACATTCCTTTCAGCCCTTCCGAGCCCCGGCTCGTGGGCGGCAGGCCAGGATTCGAATGGTATCGGGTTCCTTTCCCGGTATCCGGATCTCGGATAATGTGACCGATAATCTACAAGTTCAACAATAATTTCATAATAAGGTAACCAAGGTATAGAACGTACCATTAATTGATCATGTGAATTCCAGAAATGCATTATTAACTAGTTTTGCTATGGAGAAAATTCGGTAGCATAACGGTACATTCATTATCTTTCATATTTTTAACATTGACTTATGAACATATGTTCAGAGTTTAGATAATTCTAAGACCATCCAGGAACACAAAAAACCCAACCCCAAAGGTCAAACCTCGGGTTAGACAATTTTAGGAATAAAGCGGTCGTTTACTGGACCGTTTCTTGAGACAAGCGGTCTAGTGCCGAACCGTTTTACGTATGAAATAGAAAAGTCGACATAGTGAAATCTCCTAGATCCCAGCGGTCACAGTAAAGGCCGCTTAGTGACTATAGGGGTCTAGGTTATGGCCGCAAGGTCCATATCTTACAAAACACCAGTAAAAGTGCTCTCTAGACAATGGGCTTCTATGGTACAATCAGCTCGGCGTCCTAGTGGGAATCCCAGGCTCACGGAGTCTTATGGAGACCTTGAAATAAGATTTCCTAATCTGTTGGAAGGAATATCCAATGGAGAGGTTATCAAGTCCAAGATTGTGTACTTAATGTGCAAAGGTGTAACTAATGACAACATATCGGGATATGTGCCATGTACTTATGAAAATGACTCTAGAAGAGAGAGATAGTGGTAACAACGATCAAATCATGATTAGTCCATGAATCATAAAAAATGAAGTTAATTACAAAAGTATATGATTTGGTCATGAGAATAACATATGTTTAAAAATAATTCTAAGTGCATGAAGAATCACAAAATCTACTAGAATGTTCTGTTAACATAACTAGGTATATGAAAATATTGCTTGAAATAGGAGTACAACCTACTTCTATAGGCTTAACCAACATTAATTAGGGCTAATCTGCAATAAGTTTCGGGTAAACAACATTACAGAAATCAAAAAATGAAAACGGTCTAGTGTAGGACTGTTTCACTGGGCCAAACTGTCTATCGTACGATCGCTAGGGATTCTGGCGGTCTATTGGAGGACTGTTTCTTCCTGTGTTAATAGAAAACTCAATAATACTAAAATACAATGCTAATCTAAGGCATATCATGCATGTAAATCAACATATATAAACTCTATAGCTTGATAGAACAAGGATAGGTCAGCCAACATGCGTGGGTTTATGTACTAACAAGAGAATTTCCTTTTTACTGCATTAGGGCTAGTTCATGCATGAATATTATACTAGATGCATAGTTCTAATGAAAACATAAAATTTTTAGTGTACAATGCATGAAATCGACTGAAATCAGAGGGATTTTATCCCTAATGTCATGTTTAAGCCATTCATGAGATAACCTACCTCTGTCCTGGACTTTAGACTTCGAATTTAGGGCTGAAAGTTAACCCTAGTTCCTGCTCTTCCTGAACCGAACCAGCAACTTCGTGGCCTTCTATCTCTTGATTCCCTTTACCTATGACCACGAAATTTAGAGGGTAATAAGATGGTACTAAAAGGAACAAATAACTCTAAAGAACATCTATCTAATTACCTCGTTTAGGGCTTCTATCTTGCTGATCAATCTGACCCAGTCATACAGGTTCCTGAGATTCTTGTGCTAAACCAGCGACTTTAGATGCCTCTAACTTCCCGTAGGCTTGATCTCCTAGAATGAAATTTTTGAGGAAAGTTAGATCTAACTAAAATGAACAAATTCTTAGAAGAAACCTACCTCTAATTCGACCTCCTTACCTTAGTTCCACGCGAGCCAAAAGTAAGGGTCGCGTAGGTGAGATATGTGATCTATTTATAGGGTTTAACTAGGGTTTTAAGGATTTGAATGATCCTAGAGTCCTACTTAGGTATTAGATAGATCTCTGAGAGTCCCAAGCATGCTTACAAGTCTTCATACTTTGGTCTCTAAGAGTTTAGGCGCCAAAAATCCAATCTTTTTCCCACTTTCCTCCACTCACGGAATCTGCAGAGCCTAGCAGTCTAGGGCTAGACCGTTTCTTATTCCATGCGGTCTCACGATAGACCGTTTTCTATCCTGGCACCGAATTTGAATAGTTTCAAACTCTTTGATATTATCTCCTATTATTATTCGTTTATTTATCTACTAAAGAGTAATTATCCCCCTTAAATATCAAAAATACACTAGCCTAAGCTTCTAGAACATGGGCCAAACCTTATGGGCTTGGTTTTGGGTCAATTTTGGCCTATTGGATTTATTTACATAGTATTGGGCTTTAATAATTTAGATTTAATTAACTATAATTCATCTAATAGCCCATTGGCCTTGAATAAATTCTAGAAAAATCTTAGAAAATCTAATTATGTTTCTAGAAAATTTAAAATATTGTTTAAAAAAATCTTGGGGTATTACAGGGCATCCCCTGGGAATCAAAAACTCCTAAAGGACAAAGAGAAGAAAATAGTAAAGGCTTCAGGCGCTCTACGACCTGGGCATCTGCTCATTATTTTGAGCAACTTCCGGAATGTTACTTACCGTGAAGAGAGACGTGGGAAAAGCAATGCAGACGCAGCGAAAAAAAAGACGGGTAGAACATCGATCATAGAAGATTAAACATCATGCATATTGCAACGAAATGGATATCATTTTAATCTCCAAAAGGATATCCATTTTAATTCCTCAACCATCAAAGAGTAAGGGTACATAAGAGGAAAAAAAGGAAGAAATACAAAGGGGAGATGGGGTAGTTGCTCCCAGTTCTCCCACTCTCACCTCTCTTTTCTCTCTCACCCTCTCTCTCTGCAGATTAGTTCAGGAATCGCTAGCCTTCTTCCTTTCCAGTAGGGAGCCAGCCGGGGGGACTTCAGGCGGCAATCTTCTCCTTTTTATACATGCACGGGTGCAGAGCTGTTGACGTGTTTGCTTCAGTTTTTTTTTGTTTTTCGCTTCCGCCGCTTCAAGCATGGGTATGACGTGCCTCTCTTCTCCGAGCCGCATCGACCATGAATGCGTGTCGAGTCCTTCACCTCGCCGCCGCTCGAACGGGATGTCTGCGACGTGCTTGGCATGCTTATTAAATGGGCGAACAGGGCATGGGGAAAGCTACTACTGCCAGATGGGCTTCTCTTGGCCGTCGGATGGGGAACCACAAGGTGCCGTCGGATCAAGCGCATAGGACTCTTTTTTGGCCGCTGGATGGGGAAGCCGCAAGGTGCCGCTAGATTAAGTAGATGGGGGCCGCCGGATCAAGTATATGGGGGCTAACCGCTAGTTCAAAGGCCCCTTTAAAGGGAAAGGCCACCGGATGGCCCTTGTGCCGGATGAGAAGGGGAGCCCACCGGTTCAAATGCCCCACTGTCTCCTCTTCTCTTTTTTTCCTTTTTCTTTTTTTCTTTTGCCCCTTGTTGACAAAGTATTTTCTTCCTTTTAATTCTTCTTCTTTTTTTTACTTCTTTTTCTTCTTTCTTTTTATTTTTGGGAGTCGACACACCGACTTCGTTCCCTCGACGCACTATTCATCGGTGAGCAAATTTTTTCCCTTCTTTTTTTATCACGAACAAATAACCCCCACTCGCAGGTGTCGCGAACGAGGGACAAAGGAGCAGGGCCCACGGGTGTAGCTTCTTGCTCGGTAGGAGGTTTTTATTGGGGCGGAACATCTTCAACTTCATGTGAACGATCTTGGCCGTGAACTATATCGACTGGCCCCGACCAAGTGTCAGGCGCCAATCAACATGATATCGTCGATATTGGGTCTATACTGACATAAGGATATCTGGTTTATCTAGTCTTAGATGAAAGGTTTAAGCCATGGGGTTGTATTGGTCACCGCAATGGGATGGATGGGTTGGTCCTATATGAGAGATAGGTGCCAACCCGAGTGGTATCGTCAACATTGGGTTCATGTCGATGTAAGGAATTGGTTTTATCTTGCTTGGATGGAAGGTCAGGATGCCAAAGAACTCGGCCTAAACGGTATGTCATGATGCCAAGGCAAAACATTTATCGGCTTAGACGAATGTCATGACACTGAGCAACTTGGCCTAGACAATATGTCATGATGCCAAGGCAGAATATATGTTGGCTTAGACAAATGTTCTGACGTCGAAGGACTTGGCCTAGACGGTATGTCAGGATGCCAAGGCAAAACATCTATCGGCTTAGACGAATGTCATGACGGCGAAGGGCTTGGCTTAGACGGTATGTCATGACGCCAAGGTGGAATATTTATCTGCTTAGACAAAAGTCATGACACCAAACAACTTGGCCTAGACGAAGGGTCATGATGCCAAGGTAGAATATACGTCGGCTTAGATAAAAGTCATGACGCCGAACAACTTGGCCTAGACAGAGGGTCATGATGCGAAGGCAAAGAATGAAAGAGTGGGGCCTGTGGGTGTATCCCGTTGAAAGCATTATGTATTCATCATCATGTCATCATTATCATTTTTTATCATTATTATCATTTTTCATCATTATTATCATTTTTCATCATTATCCTTTTTTATCATTATCATTTTTCATCGTTATCATTTTTTATATTTATCATCTTTCATCATTATCTTTTTTTCAACTTTATCATTTTTCATCATTATCTCATTTTTTATCTTTATCATTTTTTATCATCATCATTTTTCATCATTATCTTTTTTTTATCTTTATCATTATCATCATTATCTCTCTTTTTTTATCTTTATCATTTTTTCAACATTATCATTTTTTATCATTACCATTCTTCATCATTATCTTTTTATCATTATCATTTTTCATCATTATCTCTTTTTTTTATCATTATCCCTTCTTTATCATTATCATTTTTTTAATTCACTATTTTTTATCCGAGCATGCAGGCACTCATTAATAGCAGGCATAGAATATACATATAGGATAGCTCCCCCTATCGAGGATAGGATAAAGACTGCGCCTCTGATCCACGGACAGAGTGCGGCCCAAGAAGCACAACTAAAGGGGATGTGCGTTCGTCAAGAGGATATCGCGTGGCCTATGAGCATAGTTTAAATCATAATCTACACCCAAGACAATTTCTTCGTGGTGTGAAAGTGCATATATGAGTAGTGAACCCTAAATATAGGGATAAGCAGACGTTCCAAGTAACACTAAAGGATTACTTTATCGCCTACACATACATTTCAGGTTCTCGACTTTCGGTAGCTTCACATAGCCCCCTTGTTTATTTGAAATCTGAACTTCACTGTTTGGCACGAGTTTCCTCATGTGTCTCAATGAGGATTCCCGGCTACCAGGATTCATCCTTATTATAATTTTATTACGAAATTTGCTTCACCACTTTCGCGCAAGTCTCCTCATTTATTTCAGTGTGGATTCCTAGCTATTTGGATTCACACTCCACTTATTTATCATTTTCATATTCATCATTTTTTTATCATGATCATTTTTTGAAGGGGGTAGGTAGTTTTTTCTTCACGATTACCTTTCACGTCAGTGTAAGAATTTTAGCCTCCATAGAGTGTTAGGAAGAAATTCTGGAATCCTTATGGTTAGAAATCATTAATCACATTGTGTGCGAAGTGTGGGGGTTTTATCTCAGGTGTATTCTGTGAGTTACGCTAGCAAAATAGATATGACTCTTCCCCTTGACGCATGCATCCACCAAAATTGGTTTTCCCCCCTTAGTGTATGCCGTGACACACACATATCTAGAATTGGGGCACCATTATTTATAGGTAATCATGCAAACAAGACGAGCACGCATTCAAAATCAAACTCATGTAAGAGAGTTTTATACACACACACACACACACACACACACACACACACACACACACACACACACACACACACACATATATATATATATATATATATATATCGTCATCATATACGCATACTACATATGTATACTATCATTCCCTTTTATTTGGTTATTCACTTAAGGGCTAGACATAAGTACCCGCAAGTTGTTTATTCGTGGGTTTGTCGGCTTGGATGAAAGGTTGTGACAGCGAGCTAACGATATCATCGGTACTAGGATCGCACCCATACAAGGAAATCGGGTTTCTTTGACTTAAACGGAAGGTATAGGTTGTACCCCTCAGCTGAGACCGTGAAAGGACATGGGCACCAAGTTAGTGCAGAATAGATGTTCACTCAACGAGGTGTCAAAGCCAACCAACCTGGCTCAGACGGAAGGTCTAGGTACAGGGCAGGACATTTATCGGCTTAGACGAAAGGTAATGATGCCGAACAACTTGGCCTAGACGGAAGGTCATGATGCCAAGGCAAAAAGTTTATCGGTTTGGACAAAAAGTCATGACGCCGAACAACTTGGCTTAGACAGAAGGTCATGATGCCAAGGCAGAATATACGTCGACTTAGATAAAAGTCATGATGCTGAACAACTTGGCCTAGACGGACAGTCCTGATGTCAAGGCAGAATATACATCGGCTTAGACAAAAGTCATGACGCCGAACAACTTGCCCTAGATGGAGGGTCATGATGTCAATGCAGAATATACGTCGGCTTAGATAAAAGTCATGACACCGAACTACTTGGCTTAGACGGAGGGTCATGATGCCAAGGCAAAGTATCTTTGGATATCTTCAAACAACTTTGGATATTTGTCGGCCTGGACACCAACGGTTGAACATCTTTGGATATTTGTCAGCTTGGACGCCAACGGTTGAACATCTTTGTATATTTGTCAGCCTGGACGCCAACGGTTGAATATCTTTGAATATTTTTGAACATCTGTCAGGCTGGATATCAACGATTGAATGCCCAGAATATCTTTGAATATTTGTCAGCCTGGATATCGATGATTAAATATATTGAAAATCTTTGAATATTTGTCGGCTTGGACGTCGATGATTGAATATTTTGAATCTCTTCGAATATTTGTCGGCCTGGATGTCGACAATTTAACCTCTTGAATATCTTTGAATACTTGTCAGCTTGGACACTGACGATTGACCATCTTAAACATCTTGTAATATTTGTCGGCCCAGATGCCAATGATTGAATTTCTTGAATATCTTTGAATACTTATCGGCCTGAACGGCAACGATTGAACATTTTGAGTATCTATGAATATTTACGAATATCTATCGGCTTAGAAGCCGATGGTTGGATATCTTGAGTATCTTTGAACATCCTTGAATATCTGTCAACCTGGACGTTGACGGATGCATATCTTGAATATCTTTAAACATCTATGAATATCTATTGGCTCGGATACCGATGGTGGAATATCTCCAATCATCTTTGAACAGTGGTCGGCCTGGACGCTGACGGTTGAGTATCTTGAATATCTTTGAATATTTTTCAGCCAGGACGCTGATGATTGAACATCATGCATATCTTTGAATATTTGTCAGCCCGAACGCCAACGATTGAACATCTTGAATATCTTCGAATATTTATTGGCCTGAATGCCAATGATTGGATATCATTGGGTATCTTTGTACATTTTTTTTTATCATTATTTTTTTATTTAATATCTGTCGGCTCGAATGCCAATGGTTAAGCATCTTCTTTGGCCATCTAGCCCATTTGTGCTATCGGCGATCATCTGCTCTTGAATGGGCCTCTTCATAATCGGAGGGCCCCTCCCTTTGGTTCTCGTCCGCCTTGGCATTGGTGGTGGAGAACCCATACCATGTTTCTCATCATCATTTCGGGTCAGTAATGCCCCATGTGAATAAAATGATCCCGTTCGACGGTTGATCATCAAGTTGTTCCCCTCTCACATAGTGTGACCAGTGAGGGGTTGTGGAGGGTGGGAGGATATGATCATTTTTTGGTTTGCATCTTTATAGGGCATCTTCTGGGGAAGTATCTCTCAAAGAGATTTTAACTTCAATATTCGGTTGTCGGCGTTGACATTGGCCGACTTTGCTTTTCTGCATTTTGTCAACTTTAACAAGTGTCGATAGCATATAGAGTATAGGGTGGTAATTTCTTTATCTTCGGATCCCTATCTCCTTTTGTTTCAAAATCTGCCCCCAGAAAAGGGCACCATTTGTATCTTGCATTTCTTTCGGCTTTCCGCCATAACCCAAGGAGCTTGAGACGCCCTTCAGAGCACAATGTTCTTCAACTGATGTGGTGAGGCCATGTTGACTGCCCTCTTAAAGCTGGGCATCTGGTGAGGACGCGGTGGGTCCACCCTGTACTCACCCATCTGTACTTCATCTTTCTGGATCAGGCTCTTAATAATACCTTTGAACAGATAACTGTACTCAATGGAGTGCCCCTTGTGCTGGTGATAAGGGCAGAATTGAGGGTCATCTTTTCATTTGGCATCACTTGGCCTTTTGGGCTCCGAGAGGACAATCTTGTTGTATTCACGGGCCCATTCAAATAACATCTGGGTTTTGTTCTTTGGGACGGAGTAAGGCTTCATCATCTTGGCTCGCAACGAGGGTTGTTGCTTGGCAGGCTCGGCTGCAGAAGAGCTTACCACCTCCTTTGCATTTTCTCTTTGCTTCTCGAAGGCTATGAAATCGGTGATATGAGCTTCTTCTTGCGTCAACTGCACGCTGGTTGGCTTACTTTTCTGACTCAAGGGGGCCGCAACCGGGCAATATTTTGCCAAAAAGGCCTTAATATCAACCACAACATCATTCAATCAATCGAAGAATTTGACTTCAATAACAGCCATCCTTGTCAGGATTTCAGCCTTTAAATTTTGTCTACGTATCTGAATAGCATCTTTAACATTCGGCGGATGCCTACATCTTGAGCTGAGATTTCTCTATCATAGAATGTAGTTCGGGTCGAACTCGTCATTCTTTTGTTTGATCTTATACAAATCTGCCTCAGTGACTTCACCTTCGGCTGGCTTCATTTCATCTATTTTTTCCACGCTCGGCTTATTCATCACCGCCAGAACTATCAGATTCGGGTGCGGGTCAGCTAGGTCTAAACCTATCCTCCCCAAATTTCTTCTTATCACTTCAATTTCTTGCATTATCTGGTGTCAATCTGTCATCGGAGCAGGGCCAAGTTGGGAGGCGCCAGGAATGTTGCCTCCCATCTTGGTCTCAGGTAGGACCAGTGGCACCATGTTATCTTCATCGGATGCATCTAGTCCTACAGATCTCGATATTCTTGCCATCACATCCTTGCGTGAGGGAGTATGATAGCATACATCTTCATCAGGCAGTGCAGGGTGCCCCCACTTTTCTGAGGATTTATCACCATGACCAGACGTAGAAGCTCCGGGTTGATCTGCGTTTGTCGGCACGAAGCATATCTCTTCATTTTCTTCTTCATCAGCTTGGCTCATATCGGGCAAGGCCGATAGTGTATTGAAAGAGAGGGCAATGCCTCCTCTTCTATCTTTTGACTTCTTCTTCTTCTTCCCCTATATGGCTGGTGTTCGGCCCCGCAATGGATCATCTGGTGCACTCGGCACTCCTGATTTCTTTTCTGCATTTTGTATTAGGCTAAAGAATTCAAAGTGTTCACGTGGGACATGCATATAGGTGTGGGTTGTGCAAGCTTCTGACACCTCTTCAGATAATTGCCTGTATATAGACACCACGTTGACTGTTCTTTTGAGATTGGGGAGTTTATGAGCGCGTGGAGGATCCACCTTGTAATTGCCCATCTGAAGTTCCCCCTTCTTGATAAGGCCTTGAATTATATCTTTGAATATATGGAAATCCTCGATGGGATGCCCAAGCATCTGGTGATAAGAGCAGAAGTGGGGATCATCCCTTCTGTTGGCATCATCTGGCCTCTTTGGCTTTGGGAGAGTGACCTTGTTATATTTAATGGCCCACCCGAACAAGGTTCAAGGCTTGTCCCTGGGGAAGGCATATAGTGTCTTCGTCCTGTTCTGTAGGGAAGGACCCTATTGACACCCAGCTAGTATGGCGGGAGGAGGGTTAAATACCCCTTTATCCCTTTTTGCCTTGAAGTCAACGATGTGAACTGCTTTGAGTGCCAGCCGTTTGTTAACTCGCCTGACTTCCAGGCTAGGGGCAGTAGAGGTGGTGGGGTATCTTGCCAGAAAGGCCTCAATTTCTACCACGACCTTGTTCAATCGGTCGAAAGACCAAAATTTCAATTCCAATCATTCTTTTGAGGATCTCCCGCTTCAGGTTCTGCTTGCATATGTGGGCTGCATCTCCCTGATATGGCGGGCACTTGCATCTCATGCTGAGGCTTCGCCACCTATTGATGTATTACCGGGTTGTTTCATCATTCTTTTGCCTGGAGGCATAGAGTTCGGCCACGGCCACCTCCCTTTCGGGGATATAGAACCTTTCCCAAAACTTTCGTTGCATATCCGGCCAGTCACTAATAGACCTGACCGATAGGCTCGAGTACCACTCGAAGGCGAGTCCTGTAAGCAATGACACGAAGAACTTGAGCAGATAAGACTCGTCGGCCGCTAGATCACCCACCACGTTGATGTAATAGGCTATATGTTCCTTCGGCGAACCTTGCCCATTGAATTTGTCAAACATCGGTGGCTTGTTGATGCCACGAGGTAATCTCCTGGCCACATGATAGATAGGGTAAGGCACCTTGTACACATCAAAACAAGCATATTCATCACCACCTCTTTCAGCTAGCTTTATCTCCATCATCTATTCTATCGTCATCTTGTTCACTGTTGGTTCCACGGGACTGGGGCGGAAATGTGCTTGTTGCATCTGCGGCGTCATCGCCACCGTCGCTTGAGGTATAGTGACAATCCCCTGATGCTGAGGAGCAGGGTGCGGTATCGGGTTCATGCCCCCAGTGTTATCGAGCGCCGGCTGAGAAGTCGTTATCTGAGGTGAAGCCTCGAATTCTTCGGTGCCTCGCTGTGAGGCTTGAGAAGGAACCTCGACCAGTTTTGAGGTTGAGGCGTGCGTTCTCAGCTCATTGAGTTGCTTATTTAGCATTTTAGCCTCTTGCTGATTTCTTTGAAGCATCATCATCACAGCTGGATCGGACATAGAAGAGCTAGGAGCTTGACCTCCCCCTTCCAACTTAACATCCGGAGAAGGCACTGGTCTTTCACCGTCATCTTTGGTGGTGATTACATTCACCATCATTAAGACCACATCTGAATTAGTTTCAATGACATGGCTTGTATTGCCTTGATTGCAGCTTTTCTTCTTTGGGTGACGGGACCTGAACCTTCAACGAGCCTGGCCTCCGCATTGTGTCCTTCGGGTGAAGCCCCATAGTGGCTGGCCACTCCGGCCATATTGTAGGTAAATATCTGCAGTTGCCTGCTTCTTTGGATCATCCTTTTGGTTGGCTGACCAAGGAGAGTCAATCTATCGAGCACTGAGCTTGTTAGTGTAGTATCTTCATAGGGGGGGTCCTAGCAGCCCGATCCTGCATTGGTGCAGACACTAGAGCGAGCGACAAGCATGAACCAGTGAACCATCGGTACCGTACGCGCAGCACCACTCGAGCTACATCGGCTTCCCTTTGGCTCGGAGATAGTCTGGAGTCACCGTTCTGAGCCCTATCATTTTTACTATTTATTGGGTTTTTTATTTGGAATGTAATGGGTGCTTATTTGGTTTATTTGGGTTTGATAGAGTGTAATTAGGAGAAATAAATGGGTTTTCTTGTAAAAAGGGGCCACCTAAGTCCCGCGGGCCCCCTCACCCTCCTCCCCATTGGGCCACCTAACTTCTAGGGATCCATAGGGGCTGGCCCATTGTCCACCTTGGATATTGGACCATTGGACCAAAGAAGAAAAATTCTATTTTTCTTCTTTAAGGGGGGCGCCCCCTCTTTTGGCTTTATTAGATCAATTTTTTTATTTTGTTTGACCACATGTGAAAAAAATGTATTTTGGCTTCCCCAATTTTACCCCTCACCTACCCTAGATCTAAGGGTAGGCTTAATCATTTACCATGGGTGCCCATTTCATATAAAAACTTATATTTTTCCATTTTCACACAATTAAGGAAAGAATTCGAGCAATTTTTGCTGCAAGAGCCAAGGGCCGCCCCCTCTCTCTCTCCTCTCCCTCCCTTGCAGCTCTGAAGGTTGCCTTTTGAGGTGTGACTCCTCCCCTTATTAGTGTGTGAAGCTCGTCGCCGCCATCGCCACCGCCGTCGTGCCGCCGTTGCACCACAACTGCCGTCGCCGGAGTTCTGTCCAACTCAGGACAGTAGGCCACCTCTGGATTTTTAGCTCTCAACTTTATGATCTGTTGGATCTGAAAATTTTAGGGTGAGTTCCCAAGGTTGATCCCACATCCCACCTAAAATTTCAGAATTTCCTCACTTCGTTTTCCTATTTTCCCATTTAGATTCCCACAACCCTCAAGATCTGCCCCTATGCAGTCTCATGTTCCAACAACCAAACCTTTCGCCCATGATCCCCCCTTTCCGATTTCAGAATGATCTGAAATTTGAAATGTGAGTTCTATCTACGTAAATTATCGTCCATAAATTTATTTGTGATTTTATGAATTTTATTTCGCATCCAAAAAAATACTGTCTTTTCCCAAATCTGTACTACCCCCTGCAATCCAGATTCGACCTACCTGTGTTAGAAAATCCATTTCCCATCTCCAACCTACACCAAATATTACAAAAAAATTATCCACGTCTTCCTTACTTCTTCCTCTAGCTTCCATAAAAATCCCATCACCCATATCCAAGGTTTCAACCGCGGTCAACGCACTTTCTCAGGTAGATCTCAGTCTGCCCGGACAGATCTGAGACTGAGAACAGCCCTGTTTGAAATTCCACCATAGAATGCACGGCCCCAACAAAATTCCTGTAACACTAGAGGGTTGAAGTAATTTGAGTTAGATTCGCATCGGTGCCAGTCTCGTGTCGTTCTGACGTCGGGGCTGATCATAGTAAATTTTGTCGCCAAATCGCGCAAGCCTGAAACAACAACTCAGATCCGGGGCAGCAAGCTTCAAACCTTGACGGTCGGTGCCGCCTCGCCTTCCACAAGGTGAACCAGTGCAGCCGCCTTACAGGGATCATCCCTCCAGGGGTTCCCTTCGCAGTGGGACCAACCCCACCACAGTCGGCCATCCGAGCAGGTCGTGGACCCTACAACCGTCAGGCCGCGCCGTCCGGACAACATCAATTTACATCTTGTCGGCACCGACGGAGCAGATCAAAGTGTTGCCCGTGAACCCAATTTCGATCCTCCCAGGTCCAACTTGTTACCTATTACCTCCCTGCGTGGAGTGGGTTTTAAATTTGTAATTTGCTAAAAACTGTTTAACCGGGAGTTCGATTTTGGCCGGGATTGTCTTCCCCATGCCCGGAGCGTGGAGGTAACGGTCTCAACTTCTTAGCATTTGCTTACTTAGTATATGATTATATGCCGCTGCTTGAGTGCGTTAGAAATTCTAGCTCGTGAGTTCATATTCATCACCGCTGTGATAAAGAGAGTAAATTCGTCTCGTGACTCGACCCGAGCACGGAAGTGAGTTTGACCACCCTTGACTCTACCGGTTTCTCAACCGCGCGGATCCGTGTTTCCCTCACTTGGGACAACGAGTGAGCTCGCATTTCTGTTTATTTCGTATATTCCATAGAAACTCTTAGTGTCGAGCCGAGGTAGCTCAATTTGTCGCGTGTCGCTGGTCGCGTCGTCATGTAGAGTCCAAGGTTCGCATCTTTTGGCATCGGGTCACTCATTCATCCCACATCAGTTTGGTATCAGAGCGAGTTAGAGTCTAGGGTAGTCGTCCTAGGTGTCTCATTGCATCCACTACCCATTATATCAAAATGTGTCTCTGGAACGATAGGTTACGCCTGTTGGGAAGGTAACAAACTTGCGTGAGTGTCAAACCTCTACCACGTACTAGATATTGGTTAAGTCTAGGTTCATCATATTTGCTTTAGTCGTGTATCCCCGTCACTATGTCCTTTGCATGCCCACCCGTAGAGGTATCTAATACTCACTTCCACCACCTATGGCGGATCCCCGAGCCTGTAGTTCCGTTGAGCCTTCGGTGGCCGAGATGTTCCGAACTCTCATGGATCGACTCGATACACGTATGGATGGGCTTAGTACGCGTGTACATGGTGTAGGAACGCGCCTGGAAGGAAGGATGAAAGCCATAGAGGATCGGGCCGAAGCATCAGACCAGTCTATCCAGGGTCTAGGGGGAGAGTTGCTATCTGAGATAGGGCCTCGGTTGAGGCGGCACAACCCGCGCCGACGAATGGCCAACATGAGCTGGTTCAGCAACCTGCTGCTCCAAGGACTCAAAAGGCAGATGATAGGAGGCAACGAGTGCCCGAGGTGGATGACTATGCATCCGATAATGAACAAGGGGGTTATGGTCGTGACCGTCGAGCCCAACGATGGAATCGTGATTACGATGATGACGACCGCGTTCTTAGGAGCGTGCGTGCGGACCCTCCCCTTTTTGACGGGTCCTTCGACCTGAAGATCTATTTAGATTGGGAGGCTGGCATGGATCGGTACTTCGAGTGATTTTAGATGACGGACCACCGAAGAGTTCGCTACGCAAAGATGAAGTTGCAAGGGCAGGCGCAAACCTATTGGACAAATGTGGAGAGCCTATTGATGCAACGACATCAACCCCAGATCTGAACTTGGGATGACATGAAAATCAAGTTGAGGCAGAAGTACCTTCCTGCCACATATCGCCAGCGTCTCATAGACAAATGGCAAAGTCTCACCCAAGGGAACCGATCCATGACTGAGTACACCACCGAATTTGATGAGTATTATTTGCGGTGTGGAGTTACGGAAGAGAGCACCATGACCATCTCACGCTTTCGAAGAGTTCTGTGGCCAAACTATCAATATGAACTTTTCCGCCATAATGTAACCACTTTGGAATAGGCGTATCAGGTTGCTCTCAAATTGGAGCAATTCGAGGCTGAGTTCGAGCCTACATAACGGTTGGGCCCCTTCCCTCTTCGTAGTGTCGAGCTCCGCAGCTCTTCAGGCACATATCAGAGGGCCCCCATGGCTCGACATCAGGAGCCCGTCCGTTAGGAGCCATTCTCTCCCGAGCCTCGTCCTCCACCTCTGAGGGATTTTCCTCATCCCCAACAACCTACGGCACCCATTGCCCATCCACCGGCACCCGCACCTCTTGCCCGTCCCTTGTTGCCTACACCTCCTGTCCGTCGGGAGGATAACGGTAAGGGACCTTTGATCGGGGAGCCTAGTGGATCCCGATAGCAGTGTTTTCGCTGCAATGGGTTTGGCCATTTTTCCAACCAGTGTCCCATGTGTCAGTCTCTAGTCATTGAGGACACACAGGTCGGGAACACCTCATCTTCCGAGCTTGCGTCAGTCAGCTATGAGGCAGAACAGGAATTAGCTGATGAGTTCTTTGAGGATGAAGATGATGGCCAGGATGCCCAGTATCCAGACGATACCCACTTGGGGGTCGTCAGGTTTATTCTCACCCAGCCACAGGCCAGTGATGACTGGCGTCGGACCACTATCTTTCATACATACTGTAGGTTGGGCGGGAAAGTTTGTAAGGTGATTATCGTTAGTGGGAGTTGTATCAATGCAATCCCCACGGGCACTATCTCTTGTCTTGGTCTTACTCCCGTGGACCAACCTTGCCCCTATCGAGTATCACGGGCGGATTCCACATCCATTCCGATCAGGCTGTGGTGTCTGATCCCACTGCAGTTCCATGCCTACCGTTACGAGATCTGGTGCGATGTTCTCCCCATGGAGGTGGGCAGTATTATTGTTGGTAGGCCGTGGTTGTTTGATCGGGATGCCACACTCCATGGCCGGTCGAACACCTATACCTTCGACCATGGTGGCCAATGGATTACCCTCCACCCCTCTCAGCCCAAGAGTCCTTCCGTTAGGGGTCCTACTGGTCCTAGTACTCCGGAGCCTTCTGTGCCTGGACCCAGTACCCCATCCCCAGCTCGGGCCATGACCGTTACATCTGGCATAGGCGAGCCCCCATCTAGGAGGATGATGTTGATTAGCTCCCGAGAAATGGAGCGGGAGGCTAGTATGGGCAGCCCTGTGTTTGCCATCACGGTCCGAGAGGTGGAGCAAAAGTCCGAGGGTGAACTCCCGCCCGATGTCATTCCCATTCTGCAGGAGTTTGCTGATATCTTTCCTAAAGAGCTTCCCGAGTGACTCCCACCTATGCGGGATATTCAGCATGCTATCGACCTGATTTTAGGATCCTCATTGCCCAATCTTCCCCATTATCACATGAGTCCCACTGAGTACGCCGAGCTAAAGCGGCAGGTCGATGAGCTTATTCAGAGAGGATCTGTTCGAGACAACTTGAGTCCGTGTGCTGTGCCCACATTACTCGCCCCAAAGAAGGATGGCACTTGGAGGATGTTTATTGATAGTCGTGCCATCAACAAAATCACCATAAAGTACAGGTTCCCTATTCCCCGCCTGGATGATATGCTTGACACGATGGCAGGTGCCACTATCTTTTTGAAGATCGACATTAAGAGTGACTATCATCAGGTAAGGATTAGGCTAGGTGATGAGTGGAAGACCGCATTTAAGACCAAGGATGGTCTATATGAGTGATTGGTTATGCCCTTTGGGCTGACCAATGCCCCCAGGACCTTCATGCGGCTCATGACTCAGGTCCTTTGACCATTCATTGGAGTCTTTGTGGTACTATTTTTTGATGATATTCTCATCTATAGTCACACTACGGGGGACCACTTGGACTATCTGCGGTAGGTCTGCCTACACTTGAGGCGAGAGCAGTTGTTTGCAAACCGATAGAAGTGTGCCTTTATGACTCCTCAGCTTACCTTCTTGGGTTTCATCGCCTTCGCTGATCCGGAGAAGGTCCAGGCCATTGTTGAGTGGCCGGAACCCCGCACGATCCATGATGTCTGTAGCTTCCATGGCCTCGCGACGTTCTATCGTCGCTTCATCCGTGGATTTAGTTCCGTCACTGCCCCGATCACGGACTGTATCTGGAAGGGCACATTGGTATGGATGAAGGCCGATGCTGCTGCCTTCAAAGACATCAAGGAGCGCATGACCCAGACACCGGTCCTTCGATTACTAGATTTCTCGAAGGTGTTTGAGGTCTCATGTGATGCGTCGGGTGTAGGAATTGGAGGAGTGCTGAGTCAGGAGATGCACCTGATTGCATATTTCAGTGAGAAGCTGAATGACGCGAAACTGCGATACTCCACTTATGATATGGAATTCTATGCAGTTGTTCAGGCTCTTAGGCATTGAAGGCACTACTTATTACATCAGGAGTTTGTCTTATACTCCGACCATGAGGCTTTGAAGTTCCTCCATGCCCAAAAGAAGCTCAACGTGCGTCACAGTAGATGGGTTGAGTATCTCCAACAGTTCACATTTGTGCTTAAATACAAGGCTGGAGTGGATAACAAGGTGGCTGATGTCTTGAGTCGGTGGGCATGTCTGCTGACTACCATAAGTGCCAAGGTTATTGGGCTAGAGAAGATGAGAGAGGCATATGTTGATTTTCCTGACTTTGGTCAGATCTTTGCAGCTCTCCAGGCCGGACCCTCGAGAGATTATAGTGACTATGTGATTCAGGAGGGTTACCTCTTTCGAGGAGGCATGCTTTATGTTCCCTGAACTTCGGTTCATGACTTCTTAGTCTGGGAACTTCATGCGGGAGGTCTAACCGGCCACTTCGGTCGGAACAAGACTATCGAGGCTGTCGAGCATAGGTTCTATTGGCCGAGCTTGAAGAGAGATGTTGCTCACATTGTGGCCCAGTGTCGTACATGTGTTACGGCCAAAATGAAGAAGCAAAGCTCAGGCCTCTATACATCTCTCCCCGTGCCTGATGTCTCGTGGCATGATGTTAGCATGGATTTTGTTTTGGGATTGCCACGCACCTCTCGGAAGCATGATTGGATTTATGTGGTAGTAGATCGGTTCTCAAAGATGGCCCTTTTCTTCCACTGCTCTAAAACTTCGGATGCTTCGAGGGTAGCCCGCCTTTTCCTTACTCATGTGGTGTGTAAGTTCGGGTTGCCTTATTCCATAGTGTCTGACCGTGATGTTAGGTTCACCAGTTACTTTTGGAAGACACTTTGGTATATGTTAGGTACTCTGTTGAGTCCCAAATGTGGCAATCAAGAGGGGAGGGGTGAATTGATTGGCTAATAAAATTTTACTTCTCTTAAGAAAACAATGCTGATTAAATAAACAACCACTAATACTCGCACGAACAGGATCACACTCGTGAATGCGTGCGGAATGTGTTTGAATAGTTGTTGTAGTGATCTCTCCACTCACTGTGAAACCCACTAGTCAAGAATCGGAAAATCCACAGCACATGAGACACACGGATTTTTTAGGTGGTTCGGTTACACAGCCGTGTCCCCTACGTCCACCCCTCACACTTGAGGATTAAAGCTTCACTAACGAGTGAAGCACACACACACGCTATTTAGAACAGCACACACACACACACACACACACACACACACACACACACACACACACACACACACACACACACACACACACACACACACACACACACACACACACACACACACACACGGCTTCCGATCTGGTAGCCAAACGCACACATGCGCACATACATACACGCGCGTTCGTGTTTCCGAACACGAACACCACACACAAGAATCTAAAGTTATGTTTACACAAATATTCAAGATCAAGCTAAATGATTCAGAATGAGAAGTTTAGAAAGTGATTTATCCTGATCGGTGCTCCCCCTATCACTTCAGCGAATTTTGTCGAACACTTGGTGCAGCCCGATGATTGTTCTTGACGATTGTGCTCGGATGTGGTACGATCTTGAACTCCACACAGCCAACCAGCAGGATGTCGATATAGAGGCTTGAATCCTTCTTCTTTCCTTCACTTTCACGTACACAACAAGGTGGAAGAAGAGTTGTGGCTGCTGGTTGCGACCTGCACTAACAAGGGTTAGAGCAAAAAACCCAAAATCAGAAGATACGAATTTCTCTTAGGGTTTTCATCTCAATAGGATGATATATCGGCTAAAGGCGGTCAAGGGATGTCTAGGGGACAAGATCCGCTCATCAAGGAGTGGTTTAGGGACAGCCACACAAGTGTGGTTTGACATTAAGCTCGCATGGACAAGAGTCCACAATCAGGGCGCCGCCCAGACCAGAAAGGGTCGACCCTTGGGGTAGACCATCGTGAGGGGCCAGAAGGGCCAGACGGCATGGGTCGACCATTGGGGTCGACCCTCTCAGGAACCCTTGCTGTTTTCACAAAACTGGCATCTTGAGTTTTCAGGGGTCGACCCTCGCTGGAGCCTAAACAAGTAGAGTAGAAAGGGTCGACCCTTGGGGTCGACCAATGATGAAACCCGTTCTGGAAATAAATTCCTCAAGTAGGGGTCGACCCTTGGGGTCGACCCATTTGATTGGGAATCTGCCTGGCAGCAATGGGTCGACCCTTTTTCTTGCACTTCCTAATATGAAGATATAATAAGGCTAAATCCAGGGGGTTCAAGTTGGGGGATTTAAGACATGAATGCTCCACATCTAGAAATAAGTTCTAACAGAGTTATTGAGGATTTAGGATCGATCTCACCAATCGTCCTTCAGTCGTAGAGGAGCTTTGGCCATATTGGTTTGTCCTGTCAAAAGCAAAGTCTGAATTATTTCCACATTTTGCACATTGAAACCAAAATACTTACAATGAGTTGCTGTTCTTGAGCCTTCTTAAATACCATGTCTTCAAGTGATGTGTTCATTTCCATAGCGTAGTTATGCTCATTTTCAGTTCATACAAAACCATTTGATCATCATCAAAAACCATAAGTCATATACATGAGGAGGGGGTTCAACAATCTCCCCCTTTTTGATGATGACAAAATACTATTTCACAAAAAATGGAAACCACATTGTAAAGTATTCACCATTCCATAATCATGAGTCAATCCATCAGTTCAAGGACATGGTCAAAAAGAAATCCAAATATAAGATTGATCATCATGTGGCATATTCCCAAAGTTTTCTTGCCGACAATCAGTGGAAAAGGAACAAGGTCTGTAATGCAAATAACAAGATGTAATGCATGAAAACTAAAAGGAAATGCAACAGGACTAATGAACTAGAAAAATGATAAGGGATAAAGGCACACATTCATGCAAGCACACATCACACACTAACATATAGTAGCCGGGGCACATATAGGCCAAGAGTTCTCCCCCTTTGACATCATCAAAAAGGAGGGGGTGAAATAGGAGTAGCAAAAGCGCCAAGCTAGAGGAGCAACGCTGTTTAGGCATCATCGTCATCTGGAGTGGAGGAACTAGGAGGACGCCTTATATATGCTAAGATTTCATCAAACATATGGGCTTGGTCGGCCAAGGCGTCGGTGACAAACTGAGAGTGCTCCTGGTGAGAGAGTTTCAGATCAGAAAGCTCTTGTTGCATATCCTCCATAGTCTCCCTATACCTATCTAACCGGTCATCAATTGAATCCAAACGGTCCATGAGTAGTTGTGCCTCCTCAGAAGGCATCCCTGTGGCAGGAACATGAGCATCTTCAGCCTGATCTGCATTGTCATCCTCATTATCTTCTGAACTGTCTGTTGGTACTGCCCTTTTCATTTGACGAACTAACACGCCATCTTTCTTTTCAAACCCCATGTGGTGACAAATAGATTGATAGGTGTAGATGTCCGCGTCACGGATAGTTTGAGATGCTTCTTTTGACAAATCAATATCCATATGAGTAAAGATGGCTGTCAAGGCCGCAGCATATGGCAGAGTGCGGTGCTTGTGCATCATGCTTGAACATATGTGATCAAGAATAAGGTGTGAAAATTTAATGGGAATTCCACCGAATAAGCAGTAAAACAAGAACATATGTTTCTCCGTAACCTTGTCATGGCCTCCTCCACGTGGCAATAAAATTGTTGTAATCATTCCGTGCAATATACGTTGCATAGGAGGGAAACGGTTTGCATTTAATCCGGCGACCGACCGGTCACCCATTTCTTCAGAAGTCATAAAGCGGTAAACAGTGGCATCCGAAACTTCTACATCACCAAATGCATACCCTTCATTTGGCAAGTCAAAGGCAACTCCCAACAAGTGTGGTGATAAAACAATTTCCCGTCCATTAACCGTTGTAATTGGAACATCACCTGAAATACCAAAATTGCTATAAAATTGGTGTACCAAATTGGGGTAAATGCAGCGATGTGCAGACATGAAGGTTTCCAAATTCGGTTGGCTGCAAATTAGATCAACTAGTCCACGGAGATGGCGGGTGAGATTTACAAAGTTTTTCGCCTGGGGACGAAGAACAGTGCGGTCCAAGACCTTGCTTGCTAGCGGAGTTGCAGCCGCCTTAGGTCGACGCTCACGGGCTGAGCTCGATGCTTCTCCAAGCTGAGAAGAACGCCTCTTCGGGGCCATCTAAAACATATACCGAATGAATTGCTTGATGCTGTATAGATCGAGATGGTTCAACAAGAGAGGAATGCTATATACGTAAGCCAAAAGATCCTCCACATACACAAAGAGCATACCTCAAGTGTAGGAAGAGAAAGGAACGACGCCCAGATCCGCAAGATGAAGGATTCGCGCAGATGGCCACCGGAGGAACCGCGACTAGGGCTTGAAGATGTTGATTCAAGAGTGGGTGTTTAGGGCTTCCAGAGGTGGTGGCTTGGCTTTGAAGGGGTGTGTGAGAGGTTATTTATGCATTGGGGGGGTCCAACTTAGGGTTGGGAGCCCCATTCGCGAGCGGCGCAGCGCGGCGAGTCCGCCCGGCCGGTTTGGGTCGACCCAATGGGTCGACCCATTTCACTCTCCACCCCGGACAAAAACCGGGTTCGCGAGGGTCGACCCTTGGGGTCGACCCATTTCCTGGAACTGCGAGGGTCAACCCTTGGGGTCGACCCATTTCCTAGTTTTTAGCAAAAATAGATCAACAAGATGGGAAGATCAATGAAGGTTCGGCTCGAGTCCCCAATGACAAAAATTCATGGAAATCAAGAATATGAATAAATTATGGGTTGAAATCAATTGGCGAGATGTTTGTAAAAAAAATACTAAGAATATATAAGACGTTTATGGTCCACTTAACCGGATTTCTGATTTTGAACAAATTAGCTCCTTTGTTGGCAAAGTAATTGTATCCAAGGTGATTTTGGCCATAGAAGTAACAATGAATATGGGTGAATACAATATACATAGTAGAAACGCAGAAGCACACCAAAGTGATTTTTCACACATTTTGATTTTTCTTTTATTTTTTACACACATGATGCATATGCATGACAAGGGAATTACATTGTGCATGGAACTAATGCAATTACATGTAATGAAGTGACCTGTATACACATGATGCACATGGTTATGAATCATACTCTTCTATCCTACAAACCCCTAGTTGTCTTCTAAATGTAGTGAACTTATCTTCACTTAGAGGTTTGGTGAAAATGTCGACAATTTGACGATCGGTTTCAATGAAACTGATTTCTACATGACCCTTACTTACATGATCTCTAATGAAATGATGTTGAATTTCAATATGCTTGGTTCGAGAGTGATGAACAGGGTTTTTGGACAAGTTTATGGCAGAGGTGTTGTCACAAAGAATTGAGGTGTTTTTAAAAGAAATGCCATAATCAATCAATTATTGTTGGATCCATAACACCTGGGATACACAACTACCGACAGCCACATATTCGGCTTTGGCAGTAGATAATGCCACTGAATTTTGTTTCTTGCAGGCCCATGAGACCACGCAGCCCCCAAGAAACTGGCAATACCCACTGGTGCTTTTCCGATCCACTTTGCAACCTGCATAATCGACGTCAGAATAAGCAATTAAATCAAGACTCGAATTACGCGGAAACCATAGTCCGAAATTAACTGAACCAACAACATATCTGAAAATTCGTTTAACAGCCGACATGTGTGATTCTTTTGGGTTTGACTGAAATCTAGCACACATGCAAACATCAAACAGTATGTCGGGCCTACTGGAAGTTAGATACAACAAAGAACCTATCATGCTTCTGAAAAGTTTTTGGTCCACGGTTTTACCTGTTTCATTTTGGTCAATTTTTATTGAAGTAGACATTGGAGTTGGTTGTGGTTTAGTGGTTGTCAAATTGAACTTTTTCAGTAACTCCATTGCATACTTCCTTTGATGTATGAACATCCCATCAACCGTCTGGTTCACCTGCAATCCCAAGAAGAAAGTCAGCTCTCCCATAAGACTCATTTCAAACTCACTTTGCATTAATTTGGCGAAGTCTTTGCTGAGAGCATCTTTAGTGGAGCCAAAAATAATGTCATCAACGTGAACTTGAACAATTAAGATTTCCTTACCATTCAATTTTGTAAAGAGGGTTTGATCAACATTACCTCGTTTGAATTCATGTTGAATGAGGAAATCACTTAACCGTTCATACCATGCACGGGATGCTTGTTTCAGACCCTAGAGTGCTTTGTCCATCTTGTACACATGGCCTGGTTGCTTGGTATCTTCAAACCCCGGTGTTGCTCCACGTACACGTCCTCCTGAATATAGCCATTCAAAAATGCACTCTTGACATCCATTTGAAACAGTTTAATGTTGTTACAACATGCAAATGATAAAAGAACTCTCACTGCCTCGAGTCTTGCTACTGGAGCAAAAGACTCATCGAAGTCAACTCCTAATTCTTGGCTACAAGCCTGGCCTTGTTCCTAATTACCACTCCTTGATCGTTTGTTTTATTTCGAAACACCCATTTTGTTCCGATCACGGAGTGATTCTTAGGACATGGTACGAGGAACCACACTTTGTTCCTTTGGAACTGGTGTAGTTCTTCTTGCATGGCCATGATCCATGACTCATCTTTCAAGGCCTCTTCAATGGAGTGAGGTTCAGATTGAGAGAGCAAAGCTAATAAATCATGAGTTTCAACTTCCCTGAAGGAGGCTCGTGTCCTTATCCCTTCTTGTACATTGCCCAATACATTCTTCGGCGGATGGTCCTTTGCAAATGTCCATTGCATTGGTAGCTTCTGTTCAAGTTGAGTTTCCTGATTTGCATCCTCTTCTTTCGGTTTTTCCGCTTCTTATTTTTCTGATTTTTCTTCCTTCTTCACGATATTGCCATCTTTCAACTCATCATCCTGCAAAATAGATTTTTCATCAGTTCTAGATGGAGATGATTCATCAATAATAACATGTGGGCTTTCTTCAACTACAAGAGTTCTCAAGTTATACACTCGATATGCTCTTGAATTGAGAGAGTACCCAAGCAATATGCCTTTGTCACTTTTGGGATCAAATTTAGCCAAGTCATTCTTACCATTGTTATGAATGTAGCATATTGAGCCAAACGGTCTCAAGTATGAAATGTTTGGCTTCTTACCTCAGTATAGCTCATACGGAGTTTTCTTCAATAATGGTCTTACCATGGCTCGGTTTATGATGTAACAGGCCGTGTTCACTGCTTCAGCCCAAAAGTACCTCGGTAGTTTATTCTCGTTCAGCATGGTTCTTGCCATCTCAATCAGCGTTCTGTTCTTCCTTTTAACAACTCCATTTTGTTCCGGAGTTCTTGGTGCGGAGAAGTCATGCATATAGTCTTGAGCCCTGCAAAAATTACTGAACTCATGGTTATCAAATTCTCGACCGTGATCGTTCCGCACAGCTTTGATGCAATACCCTTTATCATTTTGAACAAATCTGCAAAATGCTTCAAATTCTATCAGGGCATCATTTGAAAGGAAATAAACCCAACAGAATCTTGAATAATCATCCACAATCACAAATCCATATAATTTACCACCCAAGCTGTGAGTTCTGCTTGGTCCGAAGAGATCAATGTGGATGAGTTCAAGAGGCCTTGATGTGTTCACATCTTGTTTGGACTTGAATGATGTCCTTGTTTGTTTGCCCATGCTGCAAGCTCCACAAACTCCATCATCGTCGGCCTTCAACTTGGGCAGTCCAATTACCAAATCATTTCTAGATAATTTTAGCAAAACATTAAAACTGGCATGCCCAAGCCGGCGATGCCATAGCCAAGCATCAACATTGTTCCTTGCAACCAAACATAAATTTTCATGAGAGACATCATTCAGATCAATCATATAAACATTGTTATGTCTGAAGCCAATGAATTTAATCTCATGAGTGTTTCTATTCACAACAGTGCAGTGGTTGGAATCAAAGGTCACATTGCAACCTTTATCACAAAGTTGACTTATGCTTAAGAGATTGTGATTCAAACCTTTCACAAGCAATGCATTCTCAATGGCATGTTTTTGATTCTTACCTATTTTTCCTTCTCCGATGATTTTACCTTTATCCTTACCACCAAATGCCACTGTTCCACCATCCTTTTCATGCAGGTCCGCAAAAAGTACCTTATTCCCCGTCATGTGCCGAGAGCAACCGCTGTCCAAGTACCACTTGTTCTTTACAGCTCTCAAGCAAACCTGCAACACAACCACAGTGCTTATGGAGATTTTGGTACCCAAGTAAACTTGGGTCCATGTTGGTTAGGAACATGATGCATATATGATTTATGTCTAATTCTAGCAGAATTTTCTTCATCATATTTCAGAATTCTACAATCATACATGTCATGACCCATTTTTCCACAATAGAAACAAGTGATGGCTCTATCTCTTTTTCTCCTTCTACCAACATTTGAAAAGGAATTATGCATGTGTTTCTTTGGTTTGAAGGATGTTGAACTTATGGGAGCCCAATGGGTTGTTTGAACTTTTGATTTTTCAAGGATGGCAAGAGCATCCTTTAGCTCTTTTATTTGAGCCATTTGAGATTGGCTTTCTTTTTCAGCCTTTACTTTGGCTTCATTGCAAGTAATGCTTTCAAGCTTTTCTTGTTTCATATCATTTTCCAATTCTTCATACATTTTCAGAAATGTGGATTGTTCTTCTCTCATGCATGAAATCACTTCTTCAAACAGTTCAATTTTGGATGCAAGAATTTCATTTTCATGCTTCATGTTTTCATTTTCTGATTTTAAGGCATGGCACTCTTCACATGTTTTTTTTTGTATGCACAAAATGATCAATTTTCTTTTTCAAAATTTTGTTTTCAGATTTGAATCTTTTACATTTTTCATATAAAGATTCATATGCAATTTGCCATTGTTCAGAAGTAAGAGTTTCTGTTTCAGAATCTACCTCATTTCCTTCGTCGTCATTGGCCATGAGACATAGATTCTGGACTAGCTCATCTAGTTCATCTTCATTTCCATACTCTTCTTGGTCTTCATCGCTCCATGTGGCCATCATGGCCTTGGGCTTTCTGAATTTTCCTTTCTTCACCTTCTTGATCAGATCGGGGCACTCACCTCGCATATGCCAGGATTTCTTACATTCGTAGCAGATTACTTTTTCGTTCTTGCTATTTTCACCTATGTTTGGACCTTGCCTTCTCGGTCCTTTTATAAATTGACCACCAAAATTTCTGGTTCGTTTCACAAACCGTCTTGCTCTTCGTGTGATCATGGCAACTAATTCCTCATCTTCAGTGTTGCCAATTGAATCATTTTCACTACCCTCTGAATCGTGTGGATTCACCTTTAGGGCCATTGTGGTGATAGCTTTCTTTTTCTTGTGATCCTCCTCGCTCCTTTTGATGTTTATCTCGTAAGTCATCAGCGAGCTAATTAACTCGTCCAGAGTTAAAGTACTTAGATCCTTAGAGTCTTCAATTACAGTGGCCTTTGTATGCCACTGTGGAAAAAGGGATCTTAGGACTTTTCTGACGAGTTCCTTGTTGGAGTACTCCCTGCCAAGTCCCTTTAGTCCATTGGTAATTTCTGTTAGCCTTGCAAACATATCAGAAATTGATTCTTCTGGCTTCATTGCGAACAGCTCATAGTCCCGAACTAAGAGGTTGGCCTTTGTGTCCTTGACTTTCGATGTTCCCTCATATATAAGCCGCAACTTATTCCACATCTCCTGCGCAGAGGAACACGTAGATATTCGTGAGTATTCGTTAGGATGAACAGCACATTTAATTATATTCATAGCCTTAAAATTCGATGAACACTTCTCTATATCTTCTTCATCCCACACATTTTCATTTTCAGATAAAACATATGGACCCCTACTTATGACACGCCAGACATCGTAGTCCTTGGCACGTAGGAAAACATACATTCTATTTTTCCAATAGGGGTAGTTTGATCCATCAAAGAATGGAGGTCTTTGAATGGAATGCCCTTCGGGCATCATCCCTTTGTTTGCCATATGTACGGGATCAAGCTCTACGACCGCGTGGTCGAGACTAAACAGAGACCAAAGCTCTGATACCAATTGTTGAGTCCCAAATGTGGCAATCAAGAGGGGAGGGGTGAATTGATTGGCTAATAAAATTTTACTTCTCTTAAGAAAATAATGCTGATTAAACAAACAACCACTAATACTCGCACGAACAGGATCACACTCGTGAATGCGTGCGGAATGTGTTTGAATAGCTGTTGTAGTGATCTCTCAACTCACTGTGAAACCCACTCGTCAAGAATCGGAAAATCCACAGCACATGAGACACACGAATTTTTTAGGTGGTTCGGTTACACAGCCGTGTCCCCTACGTCCACCCCTCACACTTGAGGATTAAAGCTTCACTAACGAGTGAATCACACACACACGCTGTTTAGAACAGCAAACACACACGCACACACACACACACGGCTTCCGATCTGGTAGCCAAACGCGCACATGCGCACATACACACACGCGCGTTCGTGTTACCGAACACGAACACCACACACAAGAATCTAAAGTTATGTTTACACAAATATTCAAGATCAAGCTAAATGATTCAGAATGAGAAGTTTAGAAAGTGATTTATCCTGATCGGTGCTCCCCCTATCACTTCAGCTAATTTCGTTGAACACTTGGTGCAGCCCGATGATTGTTCTTGACGATTGTGCTCAGATGTGGTACGATCTTGAACTCCACACAGCCAACCAGCAGGATGTCGATATAGAGGCTTGAATCCTTCTTCTTTCCTTCACTTTCACGTACACAACAAGGTGGAAGAAGAGTTGTGGCTGCTGGTTGCGACCTGCACTCACAAGGGTTAGAGCAAAAAACCCAAAATCAGAAGATATGAATTTCTCTTCAGGTTTTCATCTCAATGGGATGATATATCGGCTAAGGGCGGTCAAGGGATGTCTAGGGGACAAGATCCGCTCATCAAGGAGTGGTTTAGGGACATCCACACAAGTGTGGTTTGACATTAAGCTCGCATGGACAAGAGTCCACAATCAGGGCGCCGCCCAGACCAGAAAGGGTCAACCCTTGGGGTCGACCCTCGTGAGGGGCCAGAAGGGCCAGACGGCATGGGTCGACCATTGGGGTCGACCCTCTCAGGAACCCTTGATGTTTTCACAAAACTGGCATCTGGAGTTTTCAGGGGTCAACCCTCGCTGGAGCCTAAACAAGTAGAGTAGAAAGGGTCGACCCTTGGGGTCGACCCATTTGATTGGGAATCTGCCTGGCAGCAATGGGTCGACCCTTTTTCCTGCACTTCCTTATATGAAGATATAATAAGGCTAAGTCTAGGGGGTTCAAGTTGGGGGATTTAAGACATGAATGCTCCACATCTAGAAATAAGTTCTAACAGAGTAATTGAGGAGTTAGGATCGATCTCACCAATCGCCCTTCAGTCGTAGGGGAGCTTTGGCCATATTGGTTTGTCCTGTCAAAAGCAAAGTCTGAATTATTTCCACATTTTGCACATTGAAACCAAAATACTTACAATGAGTTGCTGTTCTTGAGCCTTCTTAAATACCATGTCTTCAAGTGATGTGTTCATTTCCAGAGCGTAGTTATGCTCATTTTCTGTTCATACAAAACCATTTGATCATCATCAAAAACCATAAGTCATATACATGAGGGGGGGTTCAACATACTCACCTCAAGTTTTTCACTGCATACCATCCCCGGGCAGATGGTCACACCGAGGTGGTCAATAGGAGTCTGGGTGATCTTTTGAGGTGTCTTGTTAGGGACCGTGTAGAGGATTGGGATCTCATGTTACCACTGGCAAAGTTTGCATATAATGATTCAGTCAATAGGTCTACAGGTATGCATCCGTTTGAGACTGTCACAGGTCGTAGGCCTAGGAAACCAGTGGATCTTGTTCCCATGCCCATTCATGCACGAGTGTCAGAGTCTGCTGAGTCATTTGCTAGGCATGTTAGGAGTCTGCATGACGACATTCGTCGTCACATTGAGACCAGCAATGCATGTTACAAAGTGTTAGCCGATGCCCACAGACACCACCGTGGGTTCCAAGAGGGTGATTACGTCATCATTAGGGTTAGACCTGAAAGGTTTCCCACTAGGACCGTCAAGAAATTTCAAGCTCGCGGAGCCGGTCCATTTAGAGTGTTGAAACGCGTCGGATCCAACGCGTATGTTGTGGACTTGCCCGAGGAATATGGGATAAGCTCTACTTTCAATGTTTCGGATCTAGTTAGTTATAGGGACCCAACGGTGATCCCAAGTGAGCCTTTTGAGCCGTCTCCCCCTCTTGAGAGTGACCCCACACCTGAGTGCCCACCACCAGCCTCATTTCCATGGCAGCGTGAGTATATAGATCATATACTGGATGAGCAGGTGACTATTACCAGGAGTGGATCCTATCCGTGCTACCTAGTACGATGGAAAGGGCGACCCGCCACTGAGGATACATGGATCACCAGGGCAGAGTTGTAGAGGATAGATCCGGATCTGCTAGACCGCTACCAAAGCGATCCAGACCCTTACTCGATAGGGTCGAGTTTCTCCCACCCGGAGAGAATTAGTGTGGACACTAGAGTGTTGTGTCCCTATGATTTTGATGATAGCAATCACTATAAGTCAATTGAATGCATACAATTCTGTTTGTGGTGCAGATGAATGTTTCATTTGAAAATCCTATCTGAATTCTTGCTGCATTTAAATATGGCTGTGTGGTGTGTGCTTTGGTGCATTTCATAATTGCATTTATCTGGATTCTTTGATGTCATATGTGTTTACTTCATTCAGAACTGCTCATTTAGAACTTGGTACATTGCTTAACTGTGAGCATGGCATACATTGTACACTCGTCTGTCTGCATGAGTCACCAAGTCCACACATTGCATCATGTGCTTTTCATGAAGTCTATACATTGGCATGCAGCGTCTCATGAAGTATGTACATCCTCTTCAAGTACTTCAAAGTCTATACATTGCTGAGCGTCTCACTGACAGTCTCATGCAAGTATATACATTGGCATATGCATTCACTGTAAAGTCTATACATTCATAGCGTCCAGTGTCTAGAGTTTCATAAAGTCTGTACATTGGAAGTATGTACAACGGACTGTACATGCATCAATCTTCAAAGTCCATACATTGGACTGTTACACGCATCATTGAAGTCTATACACTAGTCCGTCTCTCCAGTCTGCACAGCCTCTTGATTGGACTTAATGTCTGTACAGCCAATGCACTCAAGTGAAGTCTATACATTGACTGTTCATTCATCCTTCGAAGTCTATACATCCATAGTAGATCTTCAAAGTCTGAACATCCGTTCACTTCACTCAAGTCTATACATCCACAGTGGAACACCAAGTCTGTACATTGGCCTCAAGCTTCACAAGTCTAAACATTATCTTCGGCTTCAAAGTCTGTACAGTGGGTCAACCTGCCAAGTCTGTACATTGGACTCTGTTTCGCAAAGTCTATACATTGGACTGTGCTTCGCCAAGCCTATACATTGGGTTCGCCTCTGCAAGTCTATACACTGGTCGAGCATTCAAGTCTGAACATTCACAAAGTCCATACATTGACACTGTAGCTTGCATAGCTCAAGTCTGCACATTGGGCTTTCACATGAAGTCTATACATTGGTCTTCACTTGAAGTCTATACATTGGCTAAGGGTCTTCAAGTCCATACAGAGTCGTCTGATGCATATTGATCGAAGTCTATACACTCGTTTCCATTGCTTCAACTTTATACACTCGTTAACACACTGCAAAGTCTATACATTGTCTCAACAAACCTCAATCTGAGAAACAACAGGAAAACTTTTATGAATGTCAGTCTTCCTTAGATGATTGGATGTTTGATGATGGTCTCCTAGAGAAAAACAAGAAATTGAAAGAGGAAATCAACAAGCTGAATCATCTAAACACCCAACTGTCAGATAGGCTTTTGACAATTGAAAAAGGCAAGGGTGTGAGCATGAATAATTCTGATAGGTTGGTGGATGCAGAACAAGAAATTGAGAGTCTAAAAACCATCAACTTAATGTTAAATGGAAATGTCAGTTGTAGTGAACAGAAAATAGCTGGATATGAGCTTACTATCACATCCCTTCAACAAGAAGTTGATGATCTTTACAAGTCCCTATCTGAAGCTGACAAGGAAATAGAATTAAAATAGGAAGTAGAAAAACTCAAAAGTCTGAATGATGCCTTGCATCAACAAGTAATTTCCTGTGAAACAGATTTGTCCAAATATGAAGCTAAAATTACTGATTTGAATTCTGAAATTAAAGATTTGAAAAATTCTCTATCAAAATTTGTCAAGGGAAAGGACAATCTGAATAAGCTTCTGGGAAAGAGTGATAACTCTCAGAGAGAGGGGCTGGGTTACAGTTCAACAAACAAAAGGATCAATAGCAATAAAACTTCAACTGTGTTTGTAAAAGCTTCTGATCAAAACACAGCTGCTGGTCCTTCTATTTTTCAATTCACTGCATAAAAGTCCACTGTGAAACCCAAAACTGTGGAACAAACTCCAAAACAGAAAAAGGTGAAAATTCACAGAAAAAGGAAAAAGACACTCATATTGTTATAAAGAAGACTGCACACAATTCACATGATCTCTCACACACTCACATTAAAAAGGGTTCATGTTATTATTGTGGGAAAGGAGGTCACATAATGGAGGATTGTGGATTAATGTTAGAGGATGAGCATGCTAGTGGAACTTTACATTCTAGAAATTTTTCTGATAGAAACCATGCTGCTAGGAAGCCTGATGCTTCATGTTATTATTGTGGGAAGCATGGTCATCTCATGAGTGAATGTTTTATCATGAAAGAAGATAATAAACTGCATGCCAGATCTTCCATTCATTTTCATGGTCCATATGGATCTAAACACAATTCTAGTCAGCACATTGTGTGCTTCAACTGTAATAAGCCCGGGCACAGGGCCGCTGAGTGCTGGTTTAGATCCACTTGGGGTAAAAGTGGTTTCAAAAGTAAGCAAACCAGATGCTTTGAATGTGGGAAAAATGGGCATACAGTCAAGAACTGTTGGTATGTTCAAAAGAATTCTGTTAAACCCCATTTTGTCAAATTCCCTGCAAAACCTTTTGTGAAAATTTCATGCTATAATTGTGAGAAGCCAGGCCATAGATCTGCTGAATGTTGGCTGGTTAGAAATAAGAACCAAATTGTTCATGCATATAACAGAAAATGTTATGATCATGTTTATAAACCTCATGCTGCTGTTACTATGCATCATAAGAACCAGAAACTAGTCACATCATGTAGATATTGTGGAAAGTATGGTCACTCTATGGACAATTGCTACCTGATGGATCATGATAACCATGTTGGTATGAATTTGCTTAGAAAACCTGTCAGGGCTAACGCAGGACCCAAACCTGCTTGGGTCCCTGCAGGATCAAGATGATCAAATACTTTGCAGGTGTGCCTTGGACTGAGGAATAAAGAGGGGTAAATTAAACCAAGGCACCCAAGTTAATAAAGCCCCTTTCAGGTACATTCTCTGCACTTCTTGTTCTTAGAATAACTGAATAGCATGTTAAATCCATTGTTGCATACTCATTCATCATCTGCATTGTCAGATTCAAATTTTCTGAACTCTCCTCATACATGATATGTTCTTTTTATGACAGTCTGAATGAGCATAATTTTTAAAATTATGTTTCAGTGCCCTAATTGCATATCATGCACTCTGTAAGGGGGAGTTTGATTGATGCTTGCATAATCATGATAATCTCATTTGCTGAATGCATACATGTAGTTAGTTGCAATTGCATTTCCTTACATTAAAAAAAAATTGATTCATTGCATCTAGATAGGGGGAGCATTCCTGATTCATCTCTTTACCTCTTGAACTCCTTCTGTCTAGCAATCTGATCCATTCTTGGCAAATGTGTGGTTCACTTGAATTCTCTGTTGTCTACACTGATGTAGCTCCATTGATTTTGTCTACTATGAATTCAATTGATAACTTGTTACTATCATACACATTTCTTCATATCTTGTCAAGACTGGCCCAAGCTAATCTGACTGAATTCTAGTCTTTAAGGCTTGCTTCTGAATTGCTCAATTCTCTCAACTATTGGTATCTGAATTACTCTCTGCTAATTTCTCTTGACAATGTCATTGATTCAGCCGAATGAAGAAAGATTTAATTAGTGCACCCTAAGCATAAATCAGACATTCTGAAAAGAAGAATCTTCTATTATACTGGCTTAAGAATGTTTTGATAAATCAAATTGATTTAAGCCTAATGTATTTTCTAAGTTTTGATGTAAAAGACTTGAAAATATCTGAATCATCATGCTTAATAAGTCTTAACCAACTGCCTCATGAATTTCATGCAAAACTTTCTGAAATCTGAACTTTTAAAAGACATGGCTTCCTTTGGTTAAGATACATGTAGAAAGTATTATTCTTAATCATTTCAAGTGTACTGAGCTTTGTTTGAAGAATCTGAAAACAATTAAAATTTAAAGCTAGAGCAATGACTGTGGTCACAGAGAAACTGGGTTTTCTATCAATGAAATAGAGTAAGCCCATGTCATGAAGTGCCATAGTTACCTCTTTTCAATATGGTTGAAAATCTGGCAGAGCAATGGCATAGATGTGTTGAGTAACTGGGGATTCTGGCCTCTGATCAAGGTGTCTCCTCATGTAAAAAGATACTCCATTGCTAACTCTGTTCCTTTTGAGAGGTAATTTTGGTTGTCACACTGAGTAACTGGGTCACTTCACCTAAGACGTGTTGTGCCTCACGTAAAAAGGTGTTGACTGAACCAAACTTGCTCAAGGAAAAATAAGTGCTGCTCAATTGGTGTCAGAAAATTCTGAAATTCTAAAGACAAGCTCAATCTCATTTATTTCTGTTTAATCTCAATATGATCTTGTGTATTTTCATAGGAGTTACTGAATTTAAATGAGTAAGATGGAAGGAGGTTAATCATGAATATCAAATGAGTTGTTGGTTCACCTTTATTAAAAGGTGTTTCAGATATGAGTATTGAATTTTCTTGATAAACTTTGAATACATCTCTCTTAAATCATGATGGTCAGTTTAAACTCATTCATAATCTATTAGAATTGACGAGTCTGAAATTCATTTACGAAGATTTATGAATTTGGTGTGCTAATGAAAATCTGTCTTCCTCATTTATTCACTGTGAATACAGTTTGTGTTTTGCTGATAGATACTCATCACTTCACTATATCAATTGGCTTCACTCCATCATCTAATCAGGGGGAGCTTTCCTGTCTTGCTGAGTGTATTTCTTAAAGGGGGAAATCTAGTCAGCATTCTTGAGTGTCCCTATGTTTTGATATTCTCCTGTCATCTCAATTGGTTTCAACCTTCAAAACGTTTCTGATCATAGTGCCCTCTATCAATGTATTTTGATTGACATTGGTTCTCTTTTATGTGACGCACAACTCTCAGAATTTTTTTTGGATAACCAGAGTTCATCCTTGTAGATTTCTCTTGCATCATGGATCATAAGGGTAGAATTCTCTGGTCTGTTTGAGAGACTATATGCATAAGGGGACAATGTGCTAGATTGTCTGATCAATTTGTTTGTCTGCAATAGCTCTATAACTTCTGCCATGTCAAAGGGGGAGTGTTTGTTGCATATGCATGACTGCATAAGTTGTTTGACTAAGGGGGCGAATTGATTTAAATGATTCTGATATTGTATTGCCCTCATCTGCTGAATTATTTTAAGTGTCTCATATGACATCACTAGATTATCAAAGTATTTTTTTTTGATGAAGTCAAAGGGGGAGAATACTTTGATGAGTCTCTAGTCTGAATATTCTATTTATTTCATTCATAAGACTCATAGTATTGCCATCATCAAAAAGGGAGAGATTGTTGTGTCCCTGTGATTTTGATGATAGCAATCACTATAAGTCAATTGAATGCATACAATTCTGTTTGTGGTGCAGATGAATGTTTCATTTGAAAATCCTATCTGAATTCTTGCTGCATTTAAATATGGCTGTGTGGTGTGTGCTTTGGTGCATTTCATAATTGCATTTATCTGGATTCTTTGATGTCATATGTGTTTACTTCATTCAGAACTGCTCATTAAGAATTTGGTACATTGCTTAACTGTGAGCATGGCATAGACTGTATACTCATCTGTCTGCATGAGTCACCAAGTCCACACATTGCATCGTGTGCTTTTCATGAAGTCTATACATTGGCATGCAGCGTCTCATGAAGTATGTACATCCTCTTCAAGTACTTCAAAGTCTATACATCGCTTGGAGTTCTTTCAAGTCTATACATTGCTGAGCGTCTCACTGACAGTCTCATGCAAGTATATACATTGGCATATGCATTCACTGTAAAGTCTATACATTCATAGCGTCCAGTGTCTAGAGTTTCATAAAGTCTATACATTAGAAGTATGTACACCGGACTGTACATGCATCAATCTTCAAAGTCCATACATTGGACTGTTACACGCATCATTGAAGTCTATACACTAGTCCGTCTCTCCAGTCTGCACAGCCTTCTGATTGGACTTAATGCATGTACAGCCAATGCACTCAAGTGAAGTCTATACATTGACTGTTCATTCATCCTTCGAAGTCTATACATCCACAGTAGATCTTCAAAGTCTGAACATCCGTTCACTTCACTCAAGTCTATACATCCATAGTGGAACGCCAAGTCTGTACATTGGCCTCAAGCTTCACAAGTCTAAACATTGTCTTCGGCTTCAAAGTCTGTACATTGGGTCAACCTGCCAAGTCTATACATTGGACTCTGTTTCGCAAAGTCTATACATTGGACTGTGCTTCGCCAAGCCTATACATTGGGTTCGCCTCTACAAGTCTATACACTGGTCGAGCATTCAAGTCTGAACATTCACAAAGTCCATACATCGACACTGTAGCTTGCATAGCTCAAGTCTGCACATTGGGCTTTCACGTGAAGTCTATACATTGGTCTTCACTTGAAGTCTATACATTGGCTAAGGGTCTTCAAGTCCATATAGAGTCGTCTGATGCATATTGATCGAAGTCTATACACTCGTTTCCATTGCTTCAACTTTATACACTCGTTAACACACTGCAAAGTCTATACATTGTCTTCGCATTATCAAGTCCACACATTGCTTGATGCATCGAACGAAGTCTATACAATGTGTCGACATTAAACTGATAATTCTCTATCTGACAGGCTCTGTTCGTGAAGCTTAATGAAGGGGCACGTGATCCGAGGCTGGAAGGGCTGACAGGATGACACGTGGCCAAAACACTTGGGCGGGAAATGTGGAAGACACGCGCCCAGTGCTCCTCCTGCGGTGACTGCTTATAAAAGGAAACTTTCATCCACAGATGAAGACTGATCGAAGCAGAAGGACAGAAGGAGAAGAGCAGAAGCAGAGAGAAAGAATAGAGAGCTGTTCGATCCAGAGAAAAGAGAAGAAGAAGAAAAGTCTGATCAGTTATTGCATGTGTACATAATGTTAGAGTGTGGAGTTAGAACTCTTGAACATGCGCCTCTGCACGGGATCACACTCTGCCTCAGGAGAGCATTCTCAGCATCAGGGGAGCATGGCGAGCATATGCTATCTCTGGGGAGCAATCGCTGCTCCAGGGGAGCATCCTTCAGTGCCAGGGGAGCAATCGTTGCTCCAGGGGAGCATATGCTGTCTGGGTTCTAGCACGGAAGCATATGCTGTCTCTGGAGGGCATTCATTGCCTCAGGAGAGCATCATTGTCGTCAGGAGGGCAGGCATTGCGGGCTCAAGGCATTTCGATGTCACTTGAGGTGTCGACCCGAAGTGTCGACACTAAGTGTCGACCTGGTTTTGGGAATGCATGAACCTGACTGGTGGTGGGGGAGCATCTGCAGTCGCTGGAGGGCATACTCGGTCTCAGGAGAGCATCCGGGGGGACATGCGAGCATGTGCGTCTGATGTATCCCGGAAGAGGATTTCTATTTATCAAGGGTATTATTATCCTTAATGCTCTGACTAATGACGCCCTAATCTCCTAGGCATATCATCATTGTCAGGTACTGTTCGAGAAGTAGATAAGTGGCACGTGGTCCGAGGTTGGCACCTGGCACGTGATCCGATGATAATGCCCTAAATGCTGCAGCTATAAATACCAGGCCGCCTCCATCTGGAGAAACAAGTGAAAGTGAGAGGGAGTGTGAGTGAAGAAAAGAGAAAAAGAGATCAAGATCAGAAAGAAAGAAAGTGATCGATATAGAAGAAGAGAGTTGCAGAGAAGCAGTGAGCAGAAGAAGAAGAAAGAAGTAAGAAGAAGAGTGAGAGAGCAGAAGAGAGATCATGAGATCCAGCAGAAGAAGAAACAGAAAAAGAGAAAGAGAGAGATGGAGAGCTCGTGAAGAAGAATAGAAGCATCGTTCACTGGACCTTGGATCAGATCCAATCCAGTTCGCTCCTGCGAGAGCTTTTGTGCATTTCATCTTTCCAGCTTTCTGTTGCTGCGTCTTTTGTTTTTATTTTTATTTTTTAACTATACTCAGTTGTTCTTCCGATCCTCTAGTGTGAGGTCGGGTTCCTCCTGTGGACTCAAGAGAAGGGAGACCTTGTGTCTTCGGTTTGTAAGTAGCTGGGTGCTACTTGTGGTTGTTTCCCTCCGGTTGGGAGGAAGGGAGGTCCGAGACCTCTAGGTTGCAAGTGGCTGGGAGTCACTTGTGGGTTCCCTCCTGGTTTGGAGGAAGGGAGATTCATCTCCGGTTCTGGTCTTGTGGTTTGTAAGACTAGGTGTTCCCTCCTGGTCTGGAGGAAGAGAGACTTGCGTCTCTGGTTCCAAGTGGCTGGGAGTCACTTGGGGTGTCCCTCGGTTGGGAGGAAGATGGGAGGTTGTTCCCCTGGTCAAGCTGTTTGGCAGCAATTGTTGCAGACTGAGTCTGCTGTTCTAGCCTAGTTAGTGGAAGCCTCACTCCGATTTGGAGTGAGGGGTGGACGTAGGTCTGTGGACCGAACCACCTAAAAAATCCTGGTGTTCCCTTGTGGTGTGCTTTTGTTCCTTATATGTTCTTCTTATTGCTGCGCATTAGATGCTTGCTTAGGATCATTTGAGGGCTTATTGAGTTGTTGTCTTGCTTTGATCCTTCTAAGTATCCTCAGTTTATTTCTGCAACAATTTTAATTCTGGTAACTGAGCTTTAGAGTGTTAATTAGGCTATATTTGAAGAGGGATACATTCACCCCCCCTCTGTATCCGGGCCTTGCATCCTAACATAGAGCGAGCGAGAAGCATGAACTGGTGAACCGGCGGTACCGTACGCGCAGCACCACTCGAACTACATCGACTTCTCTTTGGCTCGGAGATAGTCTGGAGCCACCGTTCTGAGCCCTATAATTTTTAGTATTTATTAGGTTTTTTATTTGGAATGTAATGTGTGCTTATTTGGTTTGTTTGGGTTTAATAGAGTGTAATTAGAAGAAATAAATGGATTTTCTTGTAAAAAGGGGCCACCTAGGTCCCGCGGGCCCCCTCACCCTTCTCTCCATTGGGCCACCTAACTTCTGGGGACCCATAGGGGCTGGTCCATTGTCCACCTTGGATATTGGACCATTGGACCAAAGAAGAAAAATTCTATTTTTCTTCTTTAAGGGGGGCGCCCCCTCTTTTGGCTTTATTAGACCAATTTTTTTATTTTGTTTGACCACATGTGAAAAAAATGTATTTTGGCTTCCCCAATTGTACCCCTCACCCACCCTAGATCTAAGGGTAGGCTTAGTCATATACCATGGGTGCCCATTTCATATAAAAGCTTGTATTTTTCATTTTCACACAATTAATGAAAGAATTCAAGCAATTTTTGATGCAAGAGCCAAGGGCCGCCCCCTCTATTTTTCCTCTCCCACCCTTGTAGCTGTGAGGGTTGGCTTTTGAGGTGTGACTCCTCCCCTTATCTGTGTGTGAAGCTCGTCGCCGCCACCGCCGTCGTGCCGCCGTTGCACCGCCACCGCCGTCGCCGGAGTTCTGTCCAACTCAGGATAGCAAGCCACCTCTGGATTTTTAGCTCTCAACTCCATGATCTGTTGGATCTGAAAATTTCAGGGTGAGTTCCCAAGGTTGATCCCACATCCCACCTAAAATTTTAGATTTTTCTCACTTCGTTTTCCTATTTTCCCATTTAGATTACCACAGCCCTCAAGATCTGCCCCTGTGCAGTCTTGTGTTCTAGCAACCAAACCTTTCGCCAATGAGCCCCCCTTTCCGATTTCAGAATGATCTAAAATCTAAACTGGGAGTTCTGTCTACCTAAATCATCGTCCATAATTTTTTTTGTGATTTTAGGAATTTTATTTTCCATCCAATAAAATACAAATCTTTTCCAAAATCTGTGCTGCCCCCTGCACTCCAGATCCGACCCACCTGTGTTAGAAAATCCATTTTCCATATCAACCTCCACCAAATATTACAAAAAAATTATCCATGTCTTCCTTACTTCTTCCTCTAGCTTTCATAAAAAGCCCATCACCCAGACCCAAGGTTTCAATTGTGGTCAACGCACTTTCTCAAGTAGATCTCAGTCTGTCCGGACAGATTTCATACTAAGAACAGCCCTGTTTAAAATTCCACCATTGAAAGTACGGGCCAAACAAAATTCCTGTAACCCCAGAGGGTTGAAGTACTTCGACTTAGCTTCGCATCGGTGCCAGTCTCACATCGTTCTGACGTCGGGGCTGATCACAGTAAATTTTGTTGCCGGATCGCGCAAGCCTGAAACATCAACTCAGATCTGGCGTAGCAAGCTTCAAACCTTGACGGTCGGAGCCGCCTCGCCTTCCGCAAGGTGAACCAGTGCAGCCGCCTCACAGGGATCGTCCATCCAGGGGTTCCTTTCACAGCGGGACCAACCCCGCCATAGTCGGCCGTCCGAGCAGGTGATAAGTGTCCATTTGTTATGATAATTCATTGCATGTACACCATTTTATGTGCATATACTTAGGTAATTATGCATATTTCATAGTTAACCTCAACTCCGCATTTAAATTGAGCTTTCACGTAAATTGATTAATTCGATTGTCTTATTTAATAATAAATTAAAGTTGAGGGCCATGAGCTTTGATTCTCCATTGCATAATCATGAGCATTTGAGATTTATGTGCACATTGTGATAATTTTTATGGACTAAAGTGTAATTATGTGTGTGTAGGACACCGAAGGTAATTACAAAAGAAGCCGATGGCAAAACTGTCACCACTACTTTGACCAAGTCAAAGGCACATATTTTGATTGGAGGGAAAAGAAATTTCAAAAGTTTGAAATTGAGGAAAATAAACACATATTTCGGTTGGAGGGAAAATTGAATTCAAAGTTTAAAATAAAGGAGAGACATGATGAGCCTTGGGAAAGGGGGTGTCCAAAGTCCAAGAAAGAGGGTGCCCACCTACTTTTCCTCTTCCCCATGCATCATATTCTACTTAAATCTCAGCCATCCATCTCCTTTTGATACAATCTCCACCCTTCATCTACCCAACTTTCCTTATAAATAGCCCATGATAAGGAGGAGAAAGGGAGTTCTTCTTTTGGCATTTTTCTCTCCCTCTCACATCTTTTAGTTCACCGAGTTCACCCTCTTCCGTCCCTCTTCTCCTCTTGAGGTCTTCATAAAAGTTCTTTGTTTTTACGTCCTCTACATCATCTTCTTCTATGTCATCTTCTAATTCCTTCTGGTTTTCAAGCTATTTCATGTTTTTTACTGTGCTGTCTTGTTCATCTGTGAACCAGTGTTTCTCTCTGTTCCTTCCCTTGTTTCTCACCCTTCTGGTAATTTTATCCTCTTGCTTTCTTCATAAAAGTTATTTGTTTTTAAAATATCTTCAACTTCTTCTTCTATGCCATCTTCTAAGTCTTTCTGGTTTGAAAGTTATTTCTCATTGTTCAACTTACTGTCCTGTGATTTCACTGTTCATCTGAGGTTCTAGCTTTTGTTATTCCTCAGTTTCGAAGCCCTTTCGCTCTTTATTTATCTCTGTGTTCTTCATTAAAGTTCTTCCTGTCTTGTAGATCTAGATTTTATTCTTCTATCACTTCCTCCAATTCTTCGTATTGTACGAGTTATATTTATTTTCCCACTATTTCACTCTCTCATCTTCTTCCTTCTTCATCTCCACACAAACCCTTCCACATTCCTCTCTATATTTCTCTCCAAAGTTTATCCTCCACAACTCTCCTTTCATGGCGGTGTGCACATCAAGACGGGCGACGTTCCAAGGCTCGTGACGTGGACGACGATGACTTCTTCATCCATCTCTTTCCACGATGATCTCTTTCAAGGTGGAGCGATCCTCTCCAAGGCTCGGCGAGGAGGAGACGACGGCGTCATCACCATTGCTACTACTATCTTCACATCTCAGGCCTTATTATTACTTTTGTGTTATGTTACTTCATTGTAATCTTGTCATCTCTTTGTTGTAAGCTTGTCTTGCACTTCATGTACTCTTTCTTTTAAGTTAATGAAGAGAGTTGTTCTTTTGATCTAGTTCTTGATCTTCTTCCATCTCTACCCCCTTCTTCTATCTCTTCTTTTCACTTCATGCAATTATTTTCTATAGCATAGGCGCATAATCATAGGTTTTTTTAATTAAGTGTTTGGTTTGTTCTTTATTTCACTATTTTCTTTAAGCAAAGTAAAAATCACAAGTGTTTTTCTAAAAGGTTACAAGATTTTTAACTTTAAAAATCTCTTCTTCCCTGTGGATTCGACCCGTGCTTGCCATAGTCCTACGTTCTCTTTTGATCATTTTGTGCGAGTTCGGTTTTAAGATTGTTATACGCGTGTTTTAAACGACGAACTTTCGCGTTATCAATAGGTTATGGACCCCACAACCATCAGCCTACGCCGTCCGGACAGCATCCGTTTGCAGCTTATCGACACCGACGGAGCGGATCAAAGTGCTGCCCGTCAACCCAATTTCGATCCTCCCAGGTCCCACTTATTACCTATTACCTCCCTGCGTGGAGTGGGTTTGAAAATTTTAATTTGCTGAAAATTGTTTAACCGGGAGTTCAATTTTGGTCGGGGTTGTCTTCCCCACGCCTGGAGCGTGGAGGTAACGGTCTCAACTTCTTGGCATTTGCTTACTTAGTATATGATTATATGCCGCTGCTTGAGTGCGTTAGTAATTCTAGCTCGTGAGTTCATATTCATCACTACTGTGAGAAAGAGAGTAAATCTGTCCTGTGACTCGACCCGAGCACGGAAGTGAGTTTGACCACCCTTGACTCTACCGGTTTCTCAATCGCGCGGATCCACGTTTCCCTCGCTTGGGACGACGAGTGAGCTCGCATTTCTGTTTACGACGTATATCCCATAGGAACTCTTAGTGTCGAGCCGAGGTAGCTCAATTTTTCGCGTGTCGCTGGTCGCGTTGTCACGTAGAGTCCAAGGTTTGCATCTTTTGGCGTCGGGTCCCTCATTCATCCCGCATCATGCATCCTTCATTTTCATCAGGTGAACTTGCTGTCCCCAGCCTTCGCTTGCAACATTTACAGCTTCCAAGGGTTCTTGTGCCCCCGACGAGGTGTATCCGGGGCTAAGGGGGTACCCCCGGACAACCCGAGCAATATCATCTCACCCTTTGACAAGGCGGGTTATAACTTGTGACACATTGGCTCGTGCCGGAGATTTGTAGGCTAGGCGGCTTTGTCTAGTCGTCCCGTCATGCTTTCTATCATGTGTATAGGTATTTGCCTGTCGAACGTAGGCCGAGAATGCTGGTTTATGAGACGCCAGGACCGACATCTCGGTCCTTTCTTCTTTTTCTTTATCTTTCATTGTAGGCTTGCCATCCATGACAGGCCTCAATTGTGTTGGAGCCGGGGCCGAAGCCTACTTGGGCACCCAAATTTGCTTACATCTAGTTGGTTTTAGGGCCAACCCCCCCTTTGACTTATACTTCAAACGGTCTATTTTGCGTTGGGCCAGCGCTTGGAAAGAATTATGCACTGGCATGGCTGGGATCACCCTGTCGGGCGCGATCTTGGTCTGTTGGCCGTTCAGGAAAACTCGAACACCTCCGATAAGTACGGATTTGCCTGAAGTGGAGAGCCGACTTTGTAGTGTACCGGTGTTCTTCTTGGCCGCCCTCCTGGCAACCAATGTACGCTTCTTGCCATAGCAAGCCACCGCTTCAGTCTTCTTTGGTGTCACCGTTGCAGTGGCTACAGTCTTCGTCTCCTGGACATCCAGGAGGTCCACGAAGGCCACCCCCAAGAAGTTTGGGAAGCTGACAACCGGAGAGAAATTGTTGAATTGGAGCGGCATAGCAAGGTAGCCATGCTCGGCATGGCTGGCAATCACGATCGGTTCAAACGTGACTGCCATCGTGTTCGTCAAAATTTAACCACTCCGTGCAATTTTAAAATTGAGGAAGTTAGAATTTTAGGAAGAGGCCATGGGGCCCCGAATCCCTGCGAAAAGATGAAAGGCGCTTCAGTCTCACCGGACGTGCTTGACTTGTAGATGTACTTTTTTCTTGATATATATATATCATTTTATCTTTTATCAGTTTATTAGGTACGAGGACGTGCCAGTCACATAGTGACGATATGTTCAGGATCCGAGACTGGAGTGGTCCGGAGCCTGTGGTACGTACCGTCTAACTACTCAGACGATAGTGGGTATCGTGTCGGGACTAGAACCCGCAGTGCCATAAAGGTCAGGGCGTTAATTACATCTCCTCGGAGAGGAAAAAACCTTTGATTAATCACTAAGAAAAGACGCCCTATGACTTGAAATCATTCTTAATGAAATAGATGAAGAATATCTCAAATTACATAAGAGCACCCTGTATCAAGGGGTAAAAACATTCAAATCATGTTGGTCATCTGTCCACCGTTTCATATTCGGATGAAGTCCGAGTCAGAGGCATAAAGGATAAGTAAATAATCTTCGGGAAAATGTCTGCCAGGACGCGGCACGTTTGATATTTAAACGATATAGAGTCGAGGGTAGACCCCAATGTCTGCTGAAGCACGACAAGTTTGATATGTAAACGGTGAAGAATCGGGGGTAAACCCTAATGTTTGACGAACCACGGCAAGTTTGATATATAAATATAAAAGAATCAGGGCTAGACCCTAGTGAGAGTGGGTTATATTTGGTGGGTTTATTGGCCCGAGGGTAAAGTCGGGCTATGGCCATTATAGGGGTGGCTCCGAGGTCTAAGCACGATTAGCCGGGGCATCATTGATATATCCTTCACACCGGGTTTAGAGAGACGAGAGCTTCGGAACAGAAGTCGTTAATGCTTATTGTTATAATTTTTTTCATTATTATTATTATTTATTGATTTTTTTACTCTATTTGAATGCATTTATGTGTTATTATTATTATTATTATATATATATTTTTACCTTATCGCATATATTCTTGCCTATCATTTTTGTTATTATTATTCTTTTTTATTTTATATATATATATATATATTTCTTTTATTTACCACCTCTTTATATGCATGTATTATTACAAATTTATCTTTTATTATTATTTATTATTCATTGCTTTCCTCTTTCTTTTTTTTAACCTTTCCTCACCTTTTTTTTTGGTTACTATCTTAGTGCATTACGTAGGTGTACGTGTGTGTGTTACACAGGTGTGTCAGTTATGTGGATTGTGTGTGTTAGCGTGAGAGTGTGGGTGAGTGCATGTTGTTGTTCTTCATATATATATATATATATATATATATATATATATATAAACAAGAGGGAATGAGAGAGGGGGGGGGTGCTGCCGGATGGCACCCGAGACCCCGCCAGACTCCTGTTTTGCTTCTTTTTTTTTCAAAAAAAAATCTCCTATCCTTTTATTTTTTTGATTAAGGGGGGAATGTCGGGTGCCCATTCCGCGGCTCCCCAACACGTGCCGGACAATTGTTTTTTTTTTTACGCTCGGTGGATGATATGGCAGTTATATCAGGGAAAAGTTGATCCGACGCGTGTTCACCATCGGATCAATCTCTAGAAATATATATTTTTTATTTCTTCTTCTTCGGTTTTTTTGTTTTCTTATCTTTTGATCACAACATTTTCTTTCTTTTTTTAAATCTGTTAATCATGAATGCATACATTACTTCTATTCTTCTTTTTTCTTTTTTTTTTTATCTATTCGTTCCCTTTCTGCTGGTTTACATATACCTTTTTTGTTACATTTTTTTTGTTACGTATTTTCTTTTATGAATTATCTTTGTCATTTCATTATTCATTATTCATTTTTTTTGTCACCGATCCTGCAATTAGTCTAAGTGTCATGGCAAAAATCTGACAGCACCTCCCCTAGACCCGGAATGTTTGGGAGAGTAAACCAGGTGCTTGTCTATGGAGAATCCGAGACAGTCCAACAATAACAAGGACGCTCGCAAAAGTGGCAACGTCCGTATCAGCCTCCTCATGAGCTCCAAGAAAACAACCAGTATAAATCAGAATATTTATATCCCTCTCGTCGATCAAGGATCATGCTGTGAGGACTCGACAAACCCCTGTTGGGACCGGGATTAATCCGACCCAAACCGAAATCCAGAGAGCTAGGAGATCTAAAGGTGATACAACGGCTAAAGAAAAATGAAATGAATTAACAATAACAACAAGGTAATACGGCGACTAGAGGGAAAATGAAAATGAAAATCAAAAAGTAAAAGTAAACAAAACATAACAAAGAAAAATTGATCTGGCGGCTAAATGCAAAGAAAACAAAAAAAAACATGACAAAAGGGGTGATCCGACTGACCGGGGAAAAGTAAATGAGATAACGCAACAAAACAACAGAAAAGGTGATCCGGCTGGGGTGTTACGGTGGCTAGTGCGCTGGGTCAGGGAAATAACTGATCTGGCGCGTGTTTGCCGCCGGATCAACCTCTTTCGCCCCTGGATTGTTTGTTTGTTTTTTTTTATGAATAGACACTAACAGACCTATTAGGGCATCCCCTGGGAATCAAAAACTCCTAAAGGACAAGGAGAAGTGAATAGTAATGTCTTCAGGCGCTCTGTGACCTGGGCATCTGCTCATTGTTTTGAGCAACTTCCGGAATGCTACCTACTGTGAAGAGAGATGTGGAAAAAGTAATGCCGACACAGGAAAAAAAAGATGGGAAGAACATCGATCATGGAAGATTAAACATCATGCGTATTGCAACGAAATAAATCTCCAAAAAGATATTCATTTTCTTTTCTCAACCATCAAAGAGTAAGGGTACTGAAGAGGAAAAAAAGGAAGAAATACAATGGGGAGATGGGGTACTTGCTCCCTGTTCTCCCTCTCTCACCTCTCGTTTCTCTCTCACCCTCTCTCTCTGCAGATCAGTTCAGGAATGGCCAGTCTTCTTCCGTTCTAGCAGGGAGCCAACCGGGGGGGCCTTCATGCGGCCTTCTTATCCTTTTTGCACACACATGGGTACAGTGCCGTTGACGTGTTGGCTTTAGTTTTTTTTTTTCTGCTTCCGCCGCTTCAAGCATGGGCATGACGTGCCACTCTTCTCCGCGCCGTATCAACCTCGGACCTGTGTCGCGTCCTTCACCTCGTCGCCGCTCGAATGGGATGTCTGCGACATGCTTGGCATGCTCATTAAATGGGCGGACAGGGCATGGCGAAAGCTACTACCGCCGGATGGGCTTCACTTGGCCGCCGGATTAAGCGCATGGGACTCCGGATGGCCCTTGTGCCAGATGAGAAGAGGAGCCCGCCGGTTCAAATGCCCCACTTGCTCCTCTTCTCTTTTTTTTATTTTTCTTTTTTTCTTATGCCCCTTGTTGACTGAGTATTTTATTCCTTTTTTCTTCCTCTTTTTTGCTTCTTTTGCTTCTTTCTTTTTTGCCTTTGGGAGTCGACACATCGGCTTTTGTGCATCGACGCACTGCTCATCGGTGAGCAAAAAAATTTTCCCTTCTTTTTTTTATCGCCAATAGTGCTTTCATCTAAAGCAATATCAGGGCTGTGCACGAATATCGAGTTAGAGCCTAGGCTGAGTGGTTTCATCAAGCAACATCTAAGGCCGTGCATGAACATCGAGGTAGAGCCCGGGTAGGGTGCTATCATCTAAAGTAGCATCCGGGCAATGCACGACAATCGAGGTAGAGCCCGAGCAGGGTACTTTTATCTAAAGCAGCATCCGAGCAGCATGCGATAGTCAAACGACATCCAGATAGGGCACATTCATCAAAGCAGGAGCTACCTTTGAGCAGGTTTGTGTTTTGGCTAAATGCCGTATGAGGGACAATCATGCGACATGCTCTCAGCGTGAGCCTAGCAAACATAAAACCAACCAACAAAGTCCTTCACGCGCCATTTGTATTCCTGGGGATGAGCTCCATGCATATTATGACCCTTGGCCACCCCATGGGGGGTTTTATAGAGTTTGGAGGGGGGTTTACGCGGACTTGCTCGGGGGGGCGAGCAGGTCCGCATAAAAAGGGGGGTTTACGCGGAGTTAATTGTGGGTTTTTGAACACGGTCGCCTTGGGGATAGCGTTCTCATGAACGCGATCCTTTGGCAACCGCGATCTACGTTGACATGTGGACCAGGGGTTTATGCAGACCAGCAAAGGGGGGTCGGCTAGTCCCCATAAACCCCCGCTCCGGAATGTGGTTTCCTTGGAGACCACATTCTCGTATGGGCCAGGGGTTTATGCGGACCTACCCGGAATTGGTATCAGAGCATACATAATGAGTCAACACATTGTATTTGATAAGCAGGAATCTACACCGAGAATGAATGTCCAAACAGAGCAATGCACTGACTTTGATGAATCATGCACGGACTTGATATGAGTGCAGAGCTAAGAGATGCACAGACTACGTGTGTGCATAAGCAATGAATGCACTGACTTGGTGTGTGCAAAGTGCAGACACTTCACGGACGTAAAATGCCAGAACCTATCTGGCACAGACTTTATGCAATCATGCACTGACATCATTTTGCATATGTAAGATGTGCACGAACTTTGGGTATGCACGGTACAAAAAGACGCACAGACATGCCACCGAAGAATGTACCGACTTTGTGTGCATGATACAAAAGTTGCACCGACTTGATGTGGAATATATGCAAAGTATGCACAGACTTATATGCTCGCAGCAACTAAAGTTGCGCAGACCTGGTTAGTACAAGGTAAACTTGCACCGACTATGATATTGCATGATATGCAAGTTGCACCGAGTTTGATTTCGCACAAGCCAAATGTGCATCGGCTTTTCTCTTTGCATGTGACAGAAAACAAGCACTGACTTTGATCATGCAAGAAAACATGCACTGAGTATGTATGCTTATGTAAAACCTGCACCGACTATGTATGTTCGCAGCACAGCCCAAAAACATGCACCGAGTATGGTTTGGCTTAAACAAAGTATGCACCGAGTATGTATGCCTTAGACACAAACAAGACACTAAGTGAAATGCAGACTTGCACCAACTTGACATGAGCGAAAGGAAGAACATGCACCGACTTATGCCCACCATGAAACACAATTATGATATGCACAGTCCTAGATAATTAACCCTGCACTGACTTAAGCAATGAACTGACTCGGTCGCGTGCAACAACAAAGCTTGCATCGAATTTATGTATGCATGCACGAGCTTAACGACATGTGAGCAATCTTGCACGGACTCAAGGTTCATGCAGCAAACACATGCACAGACTTAGCTTGTTCAGCATGAGAGTATGCACCAAGAAGACATGCAGTCTAAGCAAAACTCTGTACTGACCTTGTATATCACAAGGCAATACACATCATGCAACAAGACACGGTTTGCACTGAGTATATGTATGTATGCAGTAGCAAGATTATGCACTGACCTATGCAGGATGAAAATGTGCACCGAGAACATATGCAGAACAGGCACTAGATCACTCATGCATTCTTATGTGGTGACTCATTATGTTGCTCTCATCAAAACAATGTGGTGACTCATTATGTTTCTATCATCAAAAAATCACACCATCATTAGAGCACAAGGGACACAACACCCGGGGGTAAATTCCCTCCAGAATGCGGCCGCGTTCTTATGAACATGGTCATGAGGGTGACCACGTTCAGGAACTGGCGGGCTGGTCCGCGTAAAGGGGGTCTATGCGTGCTAAAGTGGTTGGGGGCTTCCGAGTCCGAGTAAACCTCTCCTCCTAGGGGGTTCGGATGGACCAGAATGGCTAGGTTTGACCTGGAGGAGTGAGAAAGGTCATGTAGGTCCTACTGAGGGTTAAGATGGGCTGGAGAAAAGGGTTTGAATGGGCCATAGTTGAGTGACTCCTGGATTTAGGTGGGCTGGAATGATTGGCTGGGTTCAGCAGTTTGGGTTAGTTATGTGAGCCAGGGCTTACGAGGGTTGGGTGGACTGGGTGAAGAGATAGCTTACTTGAATTTGGACCCGGAATGTCTGAACTCGGTGTTCGTCTGAGCTCCATCTTGAACGCGGTGGACCCAGGTGCGATTCGACTATTGGAGTCACCGGTGTAAAGCCGCTTGTAGAAGCTGTGTCGGGAGTTATTTTCTGCCTTTCCGTCATGCACTGCGTGACGCAATGGGTTGCTGGGAGTCCCAGGTTGGCCTGGTAACTGGGGTGTCAGCATGATGATGCCATATGCAGGGTATTCGAGGGTGATCCCCGAATCTTTTCAAAGTGTCGTTCGGTACGGCAGGTTGTCCCGAACCTTTGATCTGACTCGGTTGTCGAAAAATTGGTTGGTGTAGTGCCCTTTTCTCGGGGACGATCTCTGCTTGTTATGTTGTGCCATTTGACCCGAGAAAATATCTCAATTTTCGAGCTTAACTCGACTGGTAGAGCACCTTTGGCGTTATGCCATTTTACGCTGTTTAGAGAATATTATCCTATGCTTAATCCTCGACTAATTCGAGAAAATAAGTAGGTGTCAACAAAGTGTAAGACTGTGGTAAAGAAGTTCCTTACTTTAGAAAATGTCAGTTATTAATAGCGTTCCAGGGCCAGGGCAATACGGTAAGCTCCTTGCTTTATAAGAAGGGATAGTTGGCAGCCTTGAAGGCTTGGGCATGAAATGAAAAGAAGACTTGAAGGCATTGGGAAGGACATGCTAATGAGATGCTTTCATCTGCCTTTTCAGGGCACTATTCGCTTAAAGCCAATGTGAGGTTTGGAACCCACATGAGTCTATCAATTCCTTTCTTTTGAAAAAAGTTCTTTCAACTATAGTGGAAGCATGTGGCATTCCCCTATTTAATTTGTATTTGAGATAGTTTCATCATTGTTAGATGGGTAAAGTCTAGTCTAGACAAATTCAACAAAAATTGCTGATGAAAGATCTTCTTTATCAACATTGTACGTCCACTTAATTAGGTCCATACCCTATTCTTTCACCGGCACTCGCGGCGATGCATCGAGGCGTAGCTAGCACATGCGCATGTGGGTGTCGATTGGGGAAATGTAAAAGAATGAAAGAAACACGCATAGATAGACTACGTATGGACAATCGTTCTAGGAGGAAATGGGTGTGGTGTGGGCGTGCCAATCAAAAACTCAGTGATCACTTACAGAACCAAGTTTCAACAGGAGATGTGCCTCCAAGACGCGGCACGTAGGCATAGAATGACAAGCGACATGTGGAATGAATGGGGTTCCACAGATACGAGTGTGTCAGGCATTATGGTGGTCGTGTGCAGGGCATCATCCCCACCGACCACAATCAATTGGTGCTTTTTTTACATCGAGCAGAGTCCAACACCTTTATTTCTTTTGTTGAAAGAGGACTGGGTACCTTGGAAGCCGTGAGGTTGGGAGGGCTTGATTCACACAATCATGGCAGTACAACCATTGAGCCTAGTAAATAGGGAATGGAGACACTACTTTTTGGGTTTAGCTGGGCGAGACATAAGCTCTGTGGGAAGGTTGTGGACACAGGCTCGACTAGGAGCTTGTAGGTACTGGCCTAAAAGGATGAGCGGCTGACACTGGCTTGACAAGGAGCTGGCAAGTACTGGCTCAAGAGCTGGGCAGGATAAGGGCTGGCAGGTAAAGTCTGAAGATGAGTCAAAAAAAGTAGGAACTGGGTTTCCGAGTACACTTCATTAGAGGGTGTCGTAAAAGGCATTATAGAGAGGCACTAAGGGCCCGAATATAATAGATGCAAGCCATGGGATAATTCTGTCATAGGTGTTGGTCCCCGGGTCATTGCATGATAAAGCGAGCTCTCTGCTATTTTACATAGGGTCCCTTGTGGGGCTACAAGCATGGTGGAGCAATCAAGATTGCAAGGGTGCTGGTGCTGACTAGCCGGGATTTAGGCCGGGACCGACTTGAGATGAGTAGTTGGGTGCCAATTTCGGGCCGAATGTCAGCGTATCTGGGGGAACCTACATGCAAGAGATATATCATGCATGTACGGTCTTCGGAAAGCTTGACAGGATAACTCCGACTAGTGGGTGGGATAGTCGGTCACTGACTTGGAAGGAGCAGCCGGCGGTCATCTCCAAAGTGTCAATCGTGAGTGGATTTATCATGTGGGTATCTCCACTGTTAACGTTACTCATCGTGCATGGGTGGACCTGGCATGAGGATGTCTTCCCCATTCGCACAACACATCATACATATCAGAGGGGCTTGTGTGAATTGGGTAGATGCCATATGAGGGGTGTGGATGTGACATACCCTCGGCTTGTGTTTAGTCGAACAAGACAACCAACAAAGCCTTCTACGTGCTCTTGTTGTTGCTTATGCCTTGTGTGTCTGCGCATATACCTCTGTTGGATGTGCCCCTTGGAATTTCTTAAGGGGGCTTTTATATAGAATGCTGGAGGGGAAGGGTCAGGTTAGTAGGCTTACGTACGTAGACCAGGGTGATAGGGTCAGCCTAGTCCATGTAAAGCCCCCTAGAGGGTTAACGCAGAATGGGTTGAGGGGTTGGAAAAACCTTCTTTTTGTTTTTGTTTTTGGATGGGTTTAGGGGGACCAGGTTGGGGGGGAAGCCTAGTCCGTGGAAACCCCCTGGGGGGGTTTATGCAGACCAATTTTAGCTCCTTTTTTCTTCTTTCTCTCTTTTATGTTTTTTTTTGGTAGGGAGAAGGGACTTTACATGGACCAGGCTAGGGGGGACAGCTTGGTCCACATAAACCCCCCCCCCTTGAGTTTTATGCAGGCCAGGCTGAGGGGGGCAACTTGTTCTGTGTAACCCCCCTGGGGGGTTTACGCGGACCACTTTGGTGGTCCTAGAATGAAGTGGAGAAAAGGCTATAAACCCCCCCTTAATTCTTCATTTGGGCCCCACTTTGACTGAGTTCAGACTAGACATGTGGAGGATTCATGATTGACAGACTGGAGTGTTGAACGGAGCCCTAGTGCTATCCCTCGGGTGGTGTTGCCGGCTCTGTCTTCGAACATCATCTTTGTAGATCCCGTGTGCTCCTTTGGACTGGTGAATTAGCTCATCTCTTGTCGCGCCCCAAACTGATAGCAGCAGAAACTTGCTCAAAATGTGGCAGCGATGCAGTCATGACAGTCAGAGCAAACCATAAAGACACATTAATATCAGAAATAGATATAATTTCATTGAAATTTCAAAGATAAGTTTATTACAATTTGACTCATTCTGAGAGGCTCATAATAAAAGAAAATTACAAAGATATTCATAGATAACTAGACTTGACTTAAGACTATAAGGTACACCATCTAAGTTGTTGAAACTCTCCTCACTCATGCCCTTGCCCATCTTGATTGCATTCTTCTTCATTATTACTTGAAAAATATTAAAAAACACTAGGTGAGTGAAAGCTTAGTATGTCTTTATTGGCGATACAAAAAAGAAGAAAAAAAGAGAGAATACAAAAAGGAAAAGGGCGCAATGGGGCAGATGCGCAAATGGGAGAAAGGAGGGGGCAAAGGACAAAAGGAAAAGGAATTAAAAAAATAGAGAAATAGAAAGAAAAGAATCGCGCAACCCCTGTTGGAGAGGGGGATTTCTGTAGCCCACCCAAAGAGCAGCCCAACAAGACCCAACAGGGTCCAACGAGACAAGCTCACCTGAGTGACAGCCCACAGGGCCCACTTAGGGAGGAAAAGCCCAATGAACAAACACTCGAGGAACCAACCCTCCTCGGCGGCCCCTAGGCTCGAGGGCCCGAGTAATGGTCAGGTCATAAGGAAGGTCCGGCCCAAACCGTTTCCCTGCCCGGGAGAGACAGGCATTAGCCGACCTATCCGACCCCTCTTTCGCCGAGCTATGCTCATCGCCCGGATAAGGCTGGCGTTTCAGAAGCTCGGTCAGACCAGACATTATCCGTTCGTGCTGCCGTTAAGAGTCCCCAACAGACAGGGGAATCAAGAAGCCGCCAGACTTCGAGGCGATAACGTTCTCACGATAAGGCCATGAAAGCCCACGTTGAGGACGTAACTCCCGCCGGAGACCCCTCAGCTTGCAGGACTCCTGAAGGCGGAGCACTATTTAAACCAGGGATACCCTCCGGTGGAAGAGAGGAGCCATTAAGGTACTCATACACCCAAACTCCTAAGCAATCCGCTTCACCCTTTGGTGGAGAGGAATCTCGCGCACTAGTTTTTCTCCTCCCCATTACTGCTTCCACCACAGCTCTACTGACTTAACCATCGGAGGGTTTTTCCCCAGGGAAACCCCCTGGGCCCTCTGATACGTTTCCCTGTCTTACAGTTCATCTTCTGGTGATCCACAGCCCGCTCAGGACACAGCGCAAGATTTCACCTCTTCATCTGGCGCCGTCTGTGGGAAACGTACGAAGAGCCAAGATGGTGAGTAGAAGCTCAGGGAGGAGGTCCGCCGCCGAGAGGGGTAAGGCCATGGTGGCGGCAGGAGATGGCCCCTCTAGGGCCTCACAGAACCCTCCCTCCAACGCCAGCGTCCCCACCAACGAGCCGCCGCCCCCTCCGACGGCGACAGGGGCACCCCCCACCGGCGGCGACGAGGTCTTCCAGGCCCTCAATAAGAAGCTTGACGTCCTCATGGAGCTCATGAGGGCCCAGGCGGCAAGGGATGCCAGGTCCCGCGCCCCGTCTGGAAGCCCCCCCATCGAAGTGCGTCCCAGCATACCGCTGGGGGCCGCTTCACCCTCCGCGGTCAGCAGCTCATCCGCAACAACCTGGGAGGACCCTCGCAAGCTCCGCCCCCGGAGCAAGAGGCTTCCTCCACGCCCAAAAAAGGGAAACAGGGGGCGAGGCCTCCGCGCCCGAGCGCTGACGTTCCTGAGGATCGTCACGACGCTCCCCCCAGTCCCACGGCACGACCGCAGCCGGAACTATCCCTCCGACTGAGGGATTCGAAAAGACGTTTTACAGAACAAGAGCGCGCCCTCCGCGCCCTGCAGAAAACCTCTTTCCCGGAGGACGAGGAGAAATCCCCTTTCTCCGAATACATCTTGAAGGCAGAGGTGTCTCCCAGAACCTCCATTCCGACCTTCAAGCTCTATGATGGCCATGGCGACCCAGCCGACCACTACGACAGCTTCGACGCCCTGGTAACTCTGCATGGAACGCCGGATCCTATCAAATGCCGAGCCTTTACGGCCACCCTGGTCCAAGGCGCTCAGGCATGGTTCCGGGCCCTCGCCCCTGGGTCCATCCAGGACTTCAGGCAATTCGGGTGAGTCTTCAAGGAGAGCTTCGCCGGGAGCGCCCCCCCAAGGTCAGTAGCGGGTCTCCTGGCCCTCAAACAGGCACAAGGGGAAAGGCTCCGGGCTTATGTCCACCGATTCAAATCGGAAGCCCTCAGAATTCCCCGCCTGGATGTGGCCTCGGCCACAACCGCTCTGAGCGGGGGCACCCGGGATGAGAATCTCCGCCGCGAACTGGTCCTCCACCCTCCCTCGACCCTCGCCGAGCTAGTGACTCTGGCCCTGCGCCACGCCGAGTGCGAAGAAGTACTCAGCGCTTGCCGAGACACAACCAGCTCGGGTTGGGAGGGGGACAAGAAGCGGGCCTCTGAGCCAAATCCTGGCTCGGGCAAGAAGCACGATCGGGAAGGAGAGCGCAAACGGAAGTATGAGCGGTACACCCCGTTGACCGCGCCAGTCTACGAGATCTATGAAGACATCAAAGACTCGGCACTCCTCCGCCAGCCCGAACCAATGAGATCGAAGAACCGCAAGCGTGATAGGCATTTCCTGTTCCACGGCAACCACGGGCACCACACCGGCGACTGCCACCAGCTCCAGGACGATATCGAACGTCTCATCAGTCAGGGGCACCTGACCCGATTTGCAGCCGGGCGCAAAGAAGACCGAGACGCCACCGAGGAGATCGACAACGCCCCACGAGGGGTCCACATCAATGTCATCTCCGGAGGAACAGCATCGGGCGGCGACACCAGCCGGGGAAGGAAGCGTCATGCCGAGCGGGCCAGCCAGGTCTTAGAGCCCTCCAGCGGCCCGCTGAGGGAGCCCCAGGTCATAGTCTTCTCCGACCAAGACCTGGAGGGGCTAAACACCCAGCATGATGATGCCCTCGTTATCTCGGCCACAATAAACTATTGTAACGTAGATAGAATTCTGGTTGACAATGGGAGCGCCCCCGATGTATTATCTTATGACTGTTTCCTCAAGATGGGGGAAGACCCATCCAAGCTCCGCCCGATCCGAACACCCCTTTGCGGGTTTAACGGCTTGGCCACTTACCCCGAGGGAGCCCTAAGCCTGCCGGTCACCATCGGCACCCCACCCAAAACCGTTACGGTCATGGTGGACTTCATAGTGATCAAGGGTATGATAGCGTACAACGCCATTTTCGGCCGAAAAATCCTCAGCCGAATATAGGCCGTACCATCTACCTATCACTAGAAAATGAAGTTTCCCACCAAAAACGGGTTAGGGGAAGTCCGAGGTAACCAGGCCACGGCTAGAAGGTGCTACAACATCTCGGTGGAAGCCTCAAGGCCGGACGGGAAGGAAAAGGGCCCCAAGGGAGTCGAAGGGAAGACCGTAACCACCGAGCCCGGTGGCGAATTGCTAACGGTATTCCTAAACGATGACCCGGCCCTCGGAGTAAGGATCGGAGCCGACCTACCACCTAAGGAACAGCAGCAATACAAGAGATTTCTTTTGAGTACATTCAGGTCTTTGCTTGGTCCGATGATCAACTCCTTGGCATACCAGAGAAGACCGTGATGCACAAGCTCAGCCTCGACCCCACTGTGAGGCCCGTACAATAACGGAGAAGGAAGCATGCGCCCGAGAAGCAGGCGATCATCAAGGCGCAGGTCACCAAGAGACAAGAGACTGGCCTCTTCAGACCAGTCCTGTACCCTACGTGGCTAGCCAATGTCGTCCTGGTGCCAAAAACCACTGGCAAGTGGCGAATGTGCGTGGACTTCACCGATCTGAATAAGGCTACCCCCAAGGACTGCTATCCACTACCGAGCATCGACCAATTGGTTGATTCAACCTCGGGCAACGAGATACTCAGCTTCCTAGATGCCTATTCGGGTTATCACCAGATCAGAATGAATCCAGAAGACGTCGAGAAGACCGCCTTCATCACCGACTACGGCGTGTATTGCTACACCCGGCTGCACTTTGGATTGAAGAACGCTGGAGCCACATATCAGCGGCTGGTAAATCACATGTTCGAGGGACAGCTAGGTTGGACCGTCGAGGCTTACATCGACGACATGCTCGTCAAGACCCCCAAGGCCCAAGACCACTTCACCGACCTTGCCGAAACCTTCGGCACCCTCCTGGTGTACAACATGAAGCTCAACCCCGCCAAGTGCACCTTCGGAGTAAAATTCGGGAAGTTCCTGGGTTTCCTGGTCACTCAGCGCGGGATCAAAGCCAACCCCGACAAAGTCCAGGCCATCCTAGACATGCGCCCGCCCACGTGCATTAAAGACGTCCAGCGTCTGACAGGGCGTGTCGCCGCTCTCAGCCGCTTTCTGTCCCGCGCGGCCGAACGATGTTTGCCCTTCTTCAAACTGATGAGGGGACCCAAGCTAGCATCTGCTACAATCGCATGGGATGAGGAATGCCAGACAGCATTCGCCGAGCTTAAGAAGTTCCTGGCTTCACCACCGGTGCTCTCCAAGCCCGTCCCAAGCGAAGTCTTGCTGCTCTACCTCTCGGCGACGCCATCCACGGTCAGGTCGGTCCTAGTCAGAAATGACTCGGGAATTGAAAGACCGGTCTACTACACCAGCAAGGTGCTCAATGAGGCCGAACAGAGGTACCCCGTAACCGAGAAACTCGTGCTAGCGTTGGTTACCTCCGCAAGGCGCCTCCGACCCTACTTCCAGGGGCACCCCATCACCGTGCTAACCGGCGAGCCGTTGAAGAAGATTCTGGCCCACCCCGAGGCCTCAGGGCGACTCGTCAAATGGGCCATTATGCTCGGGGCCTATGACATCTCGTACCGGCGACGATCAGCAATCAAAGGCCAAGCGCTCGCCGACTTCATCGCCGAAAGCACCATCCCGGCCGAAGACAGGCCTCCGACCACGACCGGGCCAACCTGGGAACTGTTCGTCGATGGATCGTCCAATTCGGCAGGCAGCGGTGCGGGGATACTCCTGAGGTCCCCCGAAGGGATAGAGCTATAGTACGCCCTGAAATTCAACTTTCAGGCATCCAACAATGCTTCCGAGTACGAGGCCCTTATCTCGGGAGCACGCATGGCCCGACGGTTGGGGGTCGAGCGAGTCAGGATCCACACCGACTCTCAGCTGGTCGCAGGACAGGTCAACGGTGAGTACGAAGCTTGGGAGGCACCCATGATCAAATACCTTCAGTTGGTCCGGAGCCTGGCCCAACAGTTCGAGGAATTTGGGTAGTCCGGATAGCTTGGGGGCAAAACTCTCGTGCGGACGCCCTCTCTCGATTGGCCTCCTCCCTAGACTCGGAAGGTACACGATCGATCCTCTTAGAAGAGCTAGAGTGCCCGAGCATCGACACGGAGCTCCTCGCTGTTGACTCGGCCACTCCAAGCGACTGGCGCTCCCCCTACCTGTCCTGGCTATAGGACTCCCAAGAGCCCTCCGACTCTCGGCAAGCCCGCCGAATGAAGTATCAAGCTCGGCGCTTCGTCGTCCTCGACAACACTCTCTACCGAAGATCGTTCTCCGACCCCCTCCTGAAGTGCCTCGGTCCCGACGAAGCAAGCCGAGCCATCCAAGAGATTCATGAAGGCCTATGCGGAGCGCACTCAGGGGCAAGGTCGCTGGCCAGAATCCTGTTACGACAGGGGTACTGGTGGCCCACCCTGCAGCGCGACTGCTCGGCCTATGTTCAACAATGCGACAAATGCCAGCGGTTCGACCACTTGGTCCATCGGCCGGCCACGGAACTTGTCACCCTAGCCGAGCCTTACCCTTTCGCTCGGTGGGGGATCGATATCCTTGGGCCATTCCCGACGGCCCAGTCTCAGAAGAAGTTCATCATCGTCGCCATCGACTATTTCACCAAGTGGATCGAGGCCGAGGCTACGGCAAGGATCACCGAGACAGTCATTTGGGGCTTTGTTTGGAAATCGATCATTTGTCGCTTTGGCATCCCCCGAGTGATAGTAAGCGATAACGGTCGGCAATTCGACTCTCGGTATTTTTGAGACAGATGCGCCGACCTAAATATCCGCAACCACTTCACTTCGGTCGCCCACCCTCAGGCCAACGGGCTGGTTGAAAATGGCAACAAGACTATCTTGAAAGGCATAAAAACCAGACTCGGTAAGGCTAAGGGTAGCTGGCTCGAGGAATTGCCTAGCGTACTATGGTCGCACCGAACGACCCCCAGGACGGCAACCGGTGAAAGCCCTTTTCAGTTGGTATATGGCACTGAAGCCGTCGTTCCATTAGAGATCACCAATCCGTCTCTCCGAGTGATCAGCTTCTCACCCGAGGCAAACGGGCAAAAGTTACTCGAGAACCTCGACCTGGCAGACGAACTCCGAGAGATCGCGAACGTCCGAGCAACGGAGTACCAGCGTCGCCTCACTCGATACTACAACGCCAAGGTCCGAGACAGACGTTTCCAATCGAGGGACTTCGTCCTCAGGAAGGCCGAAGCCTCTCGACCACTAGAGGCGGCGGGCAAGCTGTCCCCTAACTGGGAAGGCCCCTACCGAGTGGTCGAGACGCTCGGAAAAGGTGCGTACAGATTAGCGACAATGGAAGGGGAACCAATTCCTCGGACATGGAATGCAGCCGCACTACGCAAATTCTATTTTTGAAATTGTACAGCAAGATGGACGGAATAAATGCATTTTTCTTTTCATTCCAAACCATTGGTACATCAGATAGGCAAATGCCAGTACATCACATAGCAAAAAGCAAAAATCCGTCTAACACCGCTTCAAGGGGCCATCGCTCAGCTGACTCGGTCTTGATCTCCTCGCGTCCAGCCACTGACTCTGCCTCGTGTGGAAACTGGCTCGGACAAAAGGTGGTCGAGCCAGTTGGCTCGGGTGGCCCGTGACAAAGGTGACAGAGGGACTGCAGAAGGGAGGCCACCTTTAAACGTTGAGGAAAGCTACCTCCCAAGTTGGCAACAACCAAGAAAAAGGAGCGCCGTGAAGGCCTCCCCTCTTCCAATCTGCCAACTCCTTGGAAGGAAGGAGAGAGCAAGCAGCCCCCGAAGAGTGAAAGAAATGAAGAGCAGAAGAGGGAAAAAGAGGCTGCGGACGGAGGAAGGCTTCGGTGACGAGGGAGCTTGATGCGCCCCCCCATGCACAGGGGGAGTGGCGGCAGGTTTCCCTGATACCCCCATCCGTCCTCCGCCTCGGCGTCCACCCGGAAGCCTCGCTGGAGCTAAGAAGAGGCAAACGGCGTGCTTCCACACGCCGTAGCCCTCCCCAGATCCGCGCGGCGACTGTCGGACCCGTCTCGTGCACGCGCGGCGACCATGGGATCCGTTCAACATTCCAGGACAGTGGGAGCCCGCCGCTCCCCGTCGTCGGCAGCGTCCCCCTCCGCGGGACCCTCCATGCTTAGATTGCAGCGGCGTAACGCAGAGTGAAGAAGAAGGAGTAACGACAGATCATCGGCGAGAATCCTTAGCGTTAAGGAGGAAGGAGCGCCCTTTGGTCTCTCTTATAGGCCAAGGGAGGCCGCATGCCTTAAATGACTCCCCCCTTTAAAACACGCCAAGGGATCCCCCTTAATGGTCACCTCCAACTCCTCGATCCCCGCCCTAGCGGGATTCACGAAGCGGCCTGGCATTCAAAGCGTGAAGGAACGAAAGGATGCCCCGTCAGAAGTCTACCAAATCAGCATGCGCAAACCACGCTGAACATATCGGCACCTCCCAACTACTCCAGATACGCCAACCAAATCACGGCAAAGATGGTACTCAAACAAAGTAAGTCGTTCATTATCACACAAAAAGGAAACTCTCTAAAAAGAGGAAAGACAGACAAAAAGGGAAAGAGGCAAAACAAGGCAAAATACATCAGGCCTCGGGCCCACTTTGACGCTCGAGAACGGCGGAAGGGGACGCGTCATCCCTGGTACCTTCGGTGACGGCCGGCTCGGACACTGACCTCGCCTGTGCGAGAACTGTCTCGGTCGTGAGCCCTCCCGAAACGTCCGGAGCCGGTGACCCTGATGGAGGCGACCCCTCCGAACCTTCCCCGACTGACGATGAGGAGCTAGAAACCGACTCATCCAAGTCATAACACTGGCCAAAGGGGAACTCGATCACGGAGTTTTGCTCGTCGGCGTAGTTTACTGCCCGGCGATAGCCCTGCTTGAACCCCTTTCGAGCGCCCCGACGAAGTGCTACCTCGTAGTAGGGTAGGGCAGCTTCCACCAGGTCGGCCGACTAAGCATCCGAGCTCCTATAACGCTCGATCGCCTCCTCCTTGATCTGCCCCATCCTTCCGACGAGCTCAACCCGAGCCCGCTCTGCCTCGGCCGCACGCTCCTTCGCCCGGGCCCGGTCCACCTCGGCCTCAGAGCGGAGGCGCTCCGCCGCCTCCGCCCGATGTAGCAGCTCAGCGCGTTCGAGCTCCCAGCGATTGTCTAGCTCGAGGCGACGCAGACGCTCCTCCTCCAGGGATCTGATGCGGGACGGACACGGGAGACGACACTATTAGGTGCCACCCTCGGACTCTAGATGAAGACGCGACCAGCAGCACACACCAGGGAGACACTAAGCCCGACACTACGAGCCCCTAGTGGCGAAACGTCGCTAACAGAAGTGGAAGCTCACTCGTCGTCCCAAACGAGGGAAAGCACAGACCGTGTGCGGTTAAGGAACCGGCGGAGGTCAAGGGTAGTCCGACTCAACTTCCGGACTCGGATCGAGTCACGGGACGGGTCACTCTCACTCTCACAGCGGTGACATGGACACACGGGCTAGTACCTACACTCTCGGCATCGGAAAAAGACCGTATACTGGCTAAGCAAATGAACGCCAAGAGGTTCGGACCATTACCTCCACGCACCCGGCGTGGCGAAGACAACCCCGGCCGAATCACGGACTCCCGGTTAAACAATATCACAGCAATACAAAGATTTGACCCACTCCACGCAGGGAGGTAAGAGGTCACATGTGGAGCCCGGGAACCACGCAACTCGGGTTGACGGGCAGCATCTTGATGTTGCCCGGCGGTGTCGAACTCCGCGTTTTCGTGCTTTTCGAACGGCGGGTTCTGCGGGCCCGCGGGGTCCACGGATGGCGCGGTCCTCCGAATCTGCGGGGGTGGGACCCACTATGATGGGGACCCCTGGTGGCGCACCTCCACAGACGGCGGTCTGCCGGGAACACCGATCGGGGGTCGATCGGTCCCGATTCCCAAGCTTTGAAGTTGCTGCCCACGGATTTTTTGTTGCTGTTTTCAGGCGCGCGCTCCGGCGAAAACGGCCGCTGCGATCAATCCCGACGTCGGATCGGGACGCATGAGCTATCGTTGGAAAGCTCTCTTCAAATGCTTTAATCTAGATCTAGAGAGATCTACTGGATCTGGTCGGATCAGAACTGTAATGAATTTACAAGCCCCTGTTGTAAAGTAACAGAAATCTCAGATCTACAGGGTACTTGTCTGAGAACCACCGTTGACCGCCAGTAAACCTCCGATTCAGCTCTTGAGCTCTTCTTCAAAGTTGTAGGGTATCAAACCACGGAACTGGACTATTTTTGGAATTTGATTTGGAGGTGGTGGTGATTTACTATAATTTTTGGGGTGACTGGTGGTCGGATCTGGGAACAGGGGGACAGAACTGTAGCTGGGACTGAGAACGATTTTTAGAAAATAGGATATGGACGAACCAAAAATTGAGAAAAATTATGGATGAAGGGATGAATGGGTGGAACCTCCAGTAAAATTAGGCGAACTAGCAGAAATCAAAAAGTGGATCTAAGACATGAAACTTAGGGCGGGGATGAATCTGGACAGAACTCTGGCAGAACCAAAATGGAAGAGTGGACGAAAATAAAAAAATATGAAACGAGATCTGAATGGCAACCCAAAATTTATGGGATGTCCTTGACACCTCTGTAACATCCACTAAAATCTCCATATCTATCTGAGCTCGTGGCTGAGACAAGAAATTCATGGAAGCTTCTGTGATACTGCGCGGGCAGAACTCCGTTGATGGCGAAGGCAGTGCGTTGGCGGCGGCGGCGATCGTCGGAACCGATACACGAGGCATCACACCTTAGAATGGAAGCCTTCACAGCTTCAAGGGGGAGAGGGAGGAGAGAGGAGGGGGGCGCACCAGCCCTTGCTCTTGAATTTGTTTGAATCAAAATGGCATTAATTCATCAAAATAGAAAATACAAGCTTAAATAGGTTACATCTCACATCCATCCACAACCATTGGATCTAGGGGATGGGAATGGAGGGTTAGGATGGAGTGTGACACACACACAAAAAATAAATAAAAAACTACAAGGAGGGGGTCGGCCCTTGGACTAGGTGTAGAACGTGGACTTGGTAGGTGGGGGTGGGTGGCCAAATGTGGACTTTCCAAGCCCCTTGTCCCCCACTTGGCCCACCCATCTAGAAGCCTGCATTTGACATGTTGACTGACCCCACATGGGGCCCATGGGTGAGGTGGCTCAATGGGATGGGGCCTGGGGGGGCCGTGGGACCCACGGGGTCCAAACTGCACATAAGCCCCTCTTACAATCAAAATAGCAAACCGCATACAATGAAATAAACACAAATTACACACACATAAAGTCTAACTAAATATGATAAATGTCGGGACTCAGGGGGGCGTATCCAGGCTGTCTTCGAGCCAAATAGATGCGGAGGTGGCTCGAGTCGTGCTCCGTGTGCGGTACCGGTGGCTCGGCGTATCGCGCCGCTCAACTGCTCGGGTGTCCGCACCAATTCTCCCCGGGTGGGAGAAACTTGACCCTGTCGAGTAAGGGCCTGCATCGCTCCTGTATCGCTCCAAAGGGTCCAGATCGATCTGCTACAACTCGCCAAGTGTGATCCATGTGTCCTCAGTAGCGGGCCGTCCTCTCCATCGCATTAGGTAGCGCGGGTAAGATCCACTCATGGTAACTGTCACTTGCTCGTCCAATATACGATCTATATGCTCACGCTACCGTGAAAAAGGGGCTGGAGGTGGAAGTGGACACTCAGATGTGGGATCACTCTCAAGGGGAGGAGATGGCTCAAAAGCCTCACTAGGGATCACCGTTGGGTCCCTATATGCAACAAGATCTGATACATTGAAGGTAGAGCTTATACCATATTCCTCGGGCAAGTCCACAACATACGCATTGGATCCAACGCGTTTCAACACTCTAAAGGGACCGGCTCCGCGAGCTTGCAACTTCTTAACGGTTCCAGAGGGAAACCGCTCAGGTCTTACCCTGATCATGACGTATTCACCCTCTTGGAACTCTCGGTGGTGTCGATGGGCATCGGCTAGCTCTTTGTAACGTGCATTGCTGGCCTCACTCATGCAGACTCCTAACATGCCTAGCACTAGACTCGGCAGACTCACTATGCACTCCTAAAATGCTTAGCAAAATAAAAACACACGGATGCACACACAACCCTAAACAAACCTAATGTTAGTTCGACCCAATCATATGCAAGGTGGTCCAGGACATCCGAAGGTGTGCCATGCATACCCTAAGTGTGACTGAATGTCGGTACAACCATAAGACGGTCCTTTGGATTTGGGAGGTTTGGGTGGAACATGAGGGTCGGGTGTCTCTCGCCCGTGAACGGACTCGGTGGGTGCCGATGGCCCGGTCCATGGGGGAGGGGTATAATGGTGACCTCCCCTAAAGAAGTGGAATGGAGATTGTGGACCAAGGGGCCCACTAAAAAAGGTATCGAAGGGATCAAAGAATGTGTGACTCCTCGATATGGATTCCCTCATCTCAAGATCCCATGTGTGGAAGTCTAGAAGGTGTTGTTGATCTCCTTCATCCATGAAGGGAGATGAGACGGTGGGGGTATGATGGTGGACTCTCTCGAAAAGGTGGAGTAAATATGGTGGGTCACGGGGTCCACAAGAGAATGGGTCGAAGGGATCAAAGAAGGTATGACCCCTCGGACTAGGCTTCCACAAATCACTGTCCCACATTTGGAAATCTTGGAGGTGTAAATGATCGAGGTGTAAATGATCACCTTCATTCATTGTGAGAGATGGGACGACAGTCATAGGTAGAAAGTAAGATTCCTCCCTTGGGCAAAGGGGAATGAAGTCGGACTCGGCCGGCATAGGGAGGAGTAGAAGAACCTCCGTGGTAACATGACCCACGGTGTACACGGAGGTGATGGACCCTGAAGCGGGATGAGTGAAACTACGACCTGTGGGTCGGTCGAAGCCTGGAGACAACAAGTGCGTAAATGTCCACTGCCGGTCTAACCCTTTAAGAAGGTCATCTAATGTATCCACATAGTGACTAGACCGGAAAGTGGTATGAAATGAATTGATTGGCACCAGAGGTAGGATAGGGTCCATAGATGGGTAGGGAAGTGGGACCAAGCCCTTCTTGAGCCAGCTAAGAAGCGGCTCGGCTATGACAAGCATACCCGTTAGAAACACGGGTGGCTCGGGCTGAGGTGGCTTAGAATAAAGATTGGAGAGTGGGGCTTCTCCAACCCTTTTGTCCCTTATGGCTTGAGATGTCCGAGTGGGACATTGTCTGACGTAGTGGCCGAACCCTTGGCAGTGATAACACTGCTGTCGTGACCCACTACGCTCCCTGATAAGTGGGTCCCTACCCTTATCCTCCTGACGGACAGGGGGTGTAGGCAATGGGGCTCTCGTGGGTGGGAGAAGAGGATCTACTATGATGGGGAGAGGGCTTGGGGACTCCGTTGATGGGGTCGGGTTAAGACTACCTTCGATGACCTCCTTAGGCTCGGGTTGGAGTACATCACTAGGAGTACGTGTCCTATCCACCCCATCCAACTGGTACAAAATCATTTGCATAAGTTCGGCAACGGAGTGGGTTGGAATAGGGATATAATGGTGGACTCGCCCGTAGTCAACTGTCCTAGGATTGGGTCTTGGCTCATCTACGTGTGGGACTCTTTGCCTCCGACTAGAACCCACTTGGTTGGAAGTGATTGGGTGGGGCCGGTTGGAGGTGACCGATTGGGGCACGTAGACCTTCCTAAGCTCTCTCTTCATGTCCCACCATGACTCGATGGGCCATTGCCCCCTAACCTCTCTCATTCTTACGATGTAATCCCACTTTTCGGCAGCCTCATGAAGAAGCCGCTCTTTGGAGAAAGAGAATTGCATTGCCTCGGACATAGTATAACAATCAAAGTATGTGTCCATGGCGGCCTCCCACTTGAGGTAGTCCCCCGGGCCATTGGAGCCATAAAAATCCGAGGCTTTGGGCCTACGGAAGTGGAGTGGGTGGTTGCCAAGCCCATGGGTGGACCAACTGCCATATTGCCCGGGTGATTGGGAAACCATGGGAAATTGAGGGGGGGGACTACGTGTTGGACATGCCGACACTTAGACACGACACTGGACCGGCTATGCAAGGTTGGAATGTACTAACTAATGCAAACACCGACTAATGCACCTAGACCTAACCAATATCCGGTACGTGGCGGAGATAAGCGACCCGAAGATCACTCGCGCAAGTACGCTACCCTCCCGATAGGCATAACCTAACGTTCGGGCAACGCCTTTTAATATACCGGGCTATTGGGTGAAATGCAATTTAAAACACTCTTTTTTTGTTTCGAAAATAATGATGATCCTAGACTTGACTTAGACTATGCAATATATATGCAACGACTACCCTAGACTCGACTCGCTCTGATACCAAACTGATGCGGGACGGACACGGGAGACGACACTATTAGGTGCAACCCTCGGACTCTAGATGAAGACGCGACCAGCAGCACACACCAGGGAGACACTAAGCCCGACACTGCGAGCTCCTAGTGGCGAAACGTCGCTAACAGAAGTGGAAGCTCACTCGTCATCCCAAGCGAGGGAAAGCGCGGACCGTGCGCGGTTAAGGAATCGGCGGAGGTCAAGGGTAGTCCGACTCAACTTCCGGACTCGGATCAAGTCGTGGGACGGGTCACTCTCACTCTCACAGCGGTGACATGGACACACGGGCTAGTACCTACACTCTCGGCAGTGGCAAAAGACCGTATACTAGCTAAGCAAATGAACGCCAAGAGGTTCGGACCATTACCTCCACGCACCCGGTGTGGCGAAGACAACCCCGGCCGAATCACGGACTCCCGGTTAAACAATATCACAGCAATACAAAGATTTGACCCACTCCACGTAGGGAGGTAAAAGGTCACATGCGGAGCTCGGGAACCACGCAACTCTGGTTGACGGGCAGCATCTTGATGTTGCCCGGCGGGGCCGAACTCCGCGTTTTCGTGCTTTCCGAACGGCGGGTTCTGCGGGCCCGCGGGGCCCACGGATGGCGCGGTCCTCCGAATCTGCGGGGGTGGGACCCACTATGATGGGGACCCCTGGTGGCGCGCCTCCACGGATGGCGGTCGACCGGGAACACCGATCGGGGGTCGATCGGTCCCGATTCCCAAGCTTTGAAGTTGCTGCCCACGAATTTTTTGTTGCTGTTTTCAGGCGCGCGCTCCGGCGAAAACGGCCGCTGCGATCAATCCCGATGTCGGATCGGGACGCATGAGCTATCGTTGGAAAGCACTCTTCAAATGCTTCAATCTAGACCTAGAGAGATCTGTTGGATCTGGTCGGATCAGAACTTTAATGAATTCAAAAGCCCCTGTTGTACAGTAACCGAAATCTCAGATCTGCAGGGTACTTGTCTGAGAACCACCGTTGACCGCCTAGTAAACCTCCGATTCAGCTCTTGAGCTCTTCTTCAAAGTTGTAGGGTATCAAACCACGAAACTGGGACTATTTTTGGAATTTGATTTGGAGGTGGTGGTGATTTACTATAATTTTTGGGGTGACTGGTGGTTGGATCTGGGAACAGGGGGATAGAACTGTAGCTGGGACTGAGAACGATTTTTAGAAAATATGAGATGGATGAACCAAAAATTTAGAAACATTGTGGATTAAGGGGTGGATGGGTGGAACCTCCATTAAAATTGGGCGAACTAGCAGAAATCAAAAAGTGGATCTAAGGCATGAAACTCAGGGCGGGGATGAATCTGGACAGAACTCTGGCAGAACCGAAATGGAAGAGTGGACGAAAATAAAAAAATATGAAACGAGATCTGAATGGCAAACTAAAGTTTATGGGATGTCCTTGAACCTTTGGAACATCCACTAAAATCCCCAGATCTATCTGAGCTCGTGGCTGAGACAAGAAATTCGTGGAAGTTTCGGTGGTACTGTGCGGGCAGAACTCCGTTGATGGCGAAGGCGGTGCGGTGGCGGCTCGTGGCAGCGGCGGCGATCGTCGGAACCGATACACGAGGCGTCACACCTCAGAATGGAAGCCTTCACAGCTTCAAGGGGGAGAGGGAGGAGAGAGGAGGGGGGCACACCAGCCCTTGCTCTTGAATTTGTTTGAATGAAAATGGCATTAATTCATCAAAATAGAAAATACAAGCTTAAATAGGTTACATCTCACATCCATCCACAACCATTGGATCTAGGGGATGAGAATGGAGGGTTGGGATGGAGTGTGACACACGCACAAAAAATAAATAAAAAACTACAAGGAGGGGGGCGGTCCTTGGACTAGGTGTAGAAGGTGGACTTGGTAGGTGGGGGTGGGTGGCCAAATGTGGACTTTCCAAGCCCCTTGTCCCCCACTTGGCCCACCCATCTAGAAGCCTCCATTTGACATGTTGACTGACCCCACATGGGGCCCATGGGTGAGGTGGCTCAATGGGATGGGGCCTGGGGGGCCCGTGGGACCCACGGGGTCCAAATTGCACATAAGCCCCTCTTACAATCAAAATAGCAAACCGCATACAATGAAATAAACACAAATTACACACACATAATGTCTAACTAAATATGATAAATGTCGGGACTCAGGGGGGCGTCTCCAGGCTGTCTCTGAGCCAAATAGATGCCGTCGTGCTCCGTGTGCGGTACCGGTGGCTCGGCGTATCGCGCCGCTCAACTGCTCAGGTGTCCGCACCAGGATCGGCTTGTCCTCTCAAGAGACTCTCGGGTCTTGGCGAGCTGTTCGGTCAACACGCCGGCTTCCAGTCGGCTCGTCTGCGCCACCTCTCGGAACGCGGAAAACTCCTGCCGGAGCCCCTCATGCTCCCCCTTGAGTCTGGCCAGTTTCCTCTCGCATCCCCCAAGGGTCCAGGCAAGGTTCGACCGCTCCGCCTCCGTCTGGGCGTGCGCCTCCGACATCAAAGCCGCCGACCGAGCTATGACCAGGCCGCCTTCCATCAGAACATCAAGGATCCCGGGGGGGGGGGGTATTGCGCCTTTCTCCCCCCTTCGTCCTTGCGGCAATCGACCGGCAGACCCGATACAGGTCGCCCGTAATGCCGAGCCTTTCCAAGGGCTCCGGCAGAGGGGACCGCTCTGCCCTGGGCACCCCGCCAGAAGGCTCTGCTCAAGTGACGGAGCTGACCGCCTCGCGCACCACGGTCGGTTGGGGTTGCGACGCCTCCCCGGGCGAACCCCCAACCTCGACCGGCGCCGCGGGACCGACCGCACCGGGAGCTTCGAGCACCTGGGGCTGCAACGCCCTCACGGGCGAACCCCCAGCCCTGCCTGTCTCGGCCCGCACCTCGCCGACCGAGACATCACCGCCTCGAACCGATCCCCCGGTCTCGGCGTCAACTACCTCGGCGTCGGCCCCCTCTACCCCCGTAGGGGGGAGAGCCGACCCATCACCGCCCTCTGAAGGGCCCCCGGTCTCCTCGGCCCCATCTCGCCTGGCAGGTGGGGGAGTTGGCCCCGAGGGGTCGGCCCCATCTTGCCCCCGAGAGGGGAGCGCCGCCGAGCCGGAGTTGCCCCCGGCGGTAGAAGGAAGACCTATCTTCTTGGCCCGTTTCCTGGCCTTCGCGGCCTCCCACAACTTTTCCACCATGGGATCCTTGCGCTTCGTACCAGTTGGTCGTGAAGATCCCTCGAGGGCCACCCCCTTGCCCTTGTCTCAGGCTTGGGCGCGACCCGCAGAAGCATCTGGTTCGTCGGCCGCCGAGTCATCCCCCAGATCAATGACCTCGGCAGCCTCTTCCAGAGGTTCCCGCCTCACGTCTGCAACAAAGGAAGAAGTCCCGGTCAGGAGAAAGAAAGTAACTACCACCCCAGGAGAAGAACCTCGAGAGCGGTACCTGTCGACGTCAACCGCGTAAGCAAACACCGTTCGATGTTCTCCGGCGTCACCAGCTCCTCGGTTGACTGGCAGTTATCCAGCAGACGAGCGGCCTGCCGCTCCACGTGGGGAGGGAACTCCTCCTGGCGAGGGGGAAGATTCGGATGAAAATTGGGTGAGACCGGGCATCTCCAAAACTCGTCCGTCGCCTCCACCTTCACCCAGAAGAATTGGGTCTTCCACCCCTTGTGCGAGGAGTCCTTCGCTGTGAGTGAGATGCAACTCCTGTTCCTCCTCGCCTGGACAAAGTAGAAGCCCTTCCCCGCCGACGGGTGCGCTTTCAACTCGAAAAAATAGTGAAAGAGGTCCAAGGAAGGAAAAATGTCGTGCTGACGACAGAGAATCCGAAAGGCAGAAAGAAGGAGATACGAGTTGGCCACCAACTGAATAGGCGCCAACCGAAAAAACTTGAGAAGCTTAAGTACAAAAGGCTCGAAGGGAAGGCGGAACCCACTCTTCCAAGTCAGAAGAAAAGTGCAAATGTGCCCCGTACGACTGTCCAGACTCGTCTCATACGGGGCGGCGGCAGCAAAGTTGTACCTGAGAGACAAGCGAAAATGATGCTCCAACTTCCTCACCTCGGCTTCCCCCAACTCACTGCAATTGAGGACGGGCTCCTGCCTCACCTGCCCGATTTCCAAAGGCAGATCCGCCATCGAGCTGGAAGATGATCCCTCGCGCGAGCTCGAAGACTCCGGGGGGGGAGGAAGTTGCCGGACCGCCTCCGCGGTTATCCTCGCAAACTCCTCAAACGCCGCCGCAAGACTTTGCGTCTCCACTGTGCCCTCACGGCGCATCAAGGAGCCCCAGAAGCAAAGAAACTAAGGAAAGCCTAAAACCCTGAGAAGCCTAGAACGACGAACAACACCCAACGCCTATAAAACCCTAGAGGAAGGCGGCACGTCGTTCCGTGCTCTGAGAAAAGGGGGGGCCCTTCGTTTCAAATCCGTCAAGATCATCATTACGGGCCCAGGCGACCACTACACGTGGCTCCATAACGCCAACAGAATTCCACCCACCTGAGCCACGCCGGTCCAAAGCCTCAAAAGCTACTCGACCGAGCCTCCATGGCTCGGGAGTAGGAGGGGGACAAGTGGAGAGGGGGATTTCTGTAGCCCACCCAAAGAGCAGCCCAACAAGACCCAACAGGGTCCAACGAGGCAAGCTCACCTGAGTGACAGCCCACAGGGCCCACTTAGGGAGGAAAAGCCCAATGATCAAACACTCGAGGAACCAACCCTCCTCGGCGGCCCCTAGGCTCGGAGGGCCCGAGTAATGGTCAGGTCATAAGGAAGGTCCGGCCCAAGCCGTTTCCCCGCCCGGGAGAGACAGGCATTAGCCGACCTATCCGACCCCTCTTTCGCCGAGCTATGCTCATCGCCCGGATAGGGCTGGCGTTTCAGAAGCTCGGCCAGACTAGACATTATCCGTTCATGCTGCCATTAAGAGTCCCCAACGGACAGAGGAATCAAGAAGCCGCTGGACTTCGAGGCGATAACGTTCCCACGATAAGGCCATGAAAGCCCACGTTGAGGATGTAACTCCCGCCGGAGACCCTCAGCTTGTAGGACTCCTGAAGGCGGCGCACTATTTAAACCAGGGATACCCTCCGGTGGAAGAGAGGAGCCATTAAGGTACTCATACACCCAAACTCCTGAGCAATCTGCTTCACCCTCTGGTGGAGAGGAATCTCGCGCACTAGTTTTTCTCCTCCCCATTACTGCTTCCACCACAGCTCTACTGACTTAACCATCGGAGGGTTTTTCCCCAGGGAAAGCCCCTGGGCCCTCTGATACGTTTCCCTGTCTTGCAGTTCATCTTCTGGTGATCCACAGCCCGCTCAGGACACACCGCGAGATTTCACCTCTTCACCTGTGTTTGTGTCTCTCCCCCCATGTGTAACGACCCAAGAATCCGATTACCGGGAAGGCCCGATAACCCGAGACTCGCACCGCCACCCACGAGTCCAAAGACCCGGAAGGGTTAGAAGGATGGTGTGGAAACTACACAAGTATCACAAATAATTGCAGAACTAAACAGTTATATAGATAAGCAGGAAATGAATTAACGTTTTACATGGTCCATAATATAATAATAAAATAACAGCAATAGTCCACAACTAGTACAGAGACAAGAAAAGAAAGTACAGCTACACGGGGCATACCCCGGCTTTGGCCTCTGGCACTAACGCTGGGCACCTGAACCGCGCTGAGCCTCAGACGAACTACCCTAAAGCCTCGCCTCGCCTGAAACACGGTGAAAACACGGTGAAAACACGCAGGGAATGAGTCTCGGAACAAGACTCAGTAGGGATCACTTGAACCCTACCACGCAAACGGAGAAACCGCTACGCTAGCAGTAAGCGATTACCTCAAAAAGGGAAACCCTGCCATCTACAAAGCATTGGTCTCACGGCACGAAAACTGACACACGTGCCACGGTAAAACAACCGGAACACAACGGCCAACATGGCAGAAACCCGAAGGTCGAAGTCGTAACGACTGACAGTCTGACACTCCCGACTCGAAAGGAGTACCTCCTACTAGAAGCACAGCTGGTAGCGTCCCCTGACGACTTACACCGCACTGCAGGTGAACTGCCTGACATGGTAGCGCCTACCAGAGGCACGGACACCGAACAAGTACCACAAACAAGTGACTAGCTGGGGCCACGATCGTCAGCATGTGTCCAACTGCCCCCAACCACGTGTGCACACAGAGACCGCGCGTCCCTGGTCTGGCCCTCTGACTGGTTTTCCCCCTAGCCGGACTTTGGCTATAGACGTGGGGCCCGACGGAAACCAGTCTAAAAACCGTCTCTAAGGGTCAGCCAGTACACCACTCACTGGTGAGACCAGCACCACGTACTGGTGGGCTACGACTAGTGGAGGGTCACTGAAGGAGTAGACTCTCAAGTCAACGAAAAACCACATCCGCATCCGACGACGTACGGAGACCACCCCATGTACCGGCACCGTCGCACGGTGACCACGGTCGGAACAGAAACGGGGTTGCAAACCGCCCGGGGCAACCCAGTGCCTGACGATCTACCCTAGACGCGTCACAGGACTCTGACGGTCTAGGCGGGACCGTCACAGACACCTGACGGTCTAGGCTGGACCGTCACAAGACCCTGACGGTCCAACGCAGGCCGTCACACTCCCAGTGTAAAACAGAGTGTAACGCGCCTGCCCTGGGGCATTACAGACTGTGACGCACCTATGTAGGTGCGTCACAGAGAAAAACAAAGGCAAGCTGTGACGCATGCCACTCGGTGCTTCACAGCAATTGACGGTGCACACCTGGACCTTCACACACATGTAATGGTCCAGCCCTGGAGCGTCACATTGCCTGGGGGTCGAATAACCCTGACACACCCACGCTGGGCCATCACAAGGCTGTGACGCGCCAGCCCTGGTGTGTCACACGCCTTGACCCCCAACGGTCAAACCAACGGTCGGGACGCTCTGACGGCCCAACCCAGGCGCGTCACACGCCTGTGGCGGTCTATCGTGGGACCATCATACTCCCAGACCCCAGTTGGATAAACAAGGGCTGTGACACACCCGTCCAGGCGCGTCACACAGTGTGACGGTCACTGGAAGGACTGCCACACCCGCCAGACGGTAAAACGTCGGGGAAAGCCTAAAAAACCCAACCACGCCCCCATGCCTCCACCGGAGAGGGAGAAATCAAAGGGGAAGACCCCTGGGGACCCCTAGCATGATACTAGGCCTTCAAAATGTAAAATCACAGGCTAAAACCATAGATCGGGCGAGCTCTCCCTAAATCATGGAAAACCCCAAACCCGCTCAAACATGCCCCTCTCGGCCTCCCCTCGACCTATAAATCACGGAAATGAACGGCGGGGAGCTAGGGAACGTCACCCTACCTCAATGGAGAGATTGCTCCGCCGAATCGATGCCGAGATCACGAAGAACGCTTTGAAAACCCTCGTCCCTTCACGGTTCCCCACAAGCTTTACGCCACCACGATCGCCTCGCCGTCGCCCACGCCGTCACGCCGTCGCCCAGCGCCATCTGCAGTCGGAGGGGACATCGCTGTGGCCGAACAAGAGAGAGAGAGAGGGAGGGGCGGTGCTCACGGTGGGGGAGAAAGAAGGAAGAAGAAGAAGAAGAGAGAGAAAAATTATAGTATTTATAGAAAATCCAGAAATTCTGGAAAAATACCAAAAAATAGAAAATTACATTTCTGGGATCCTCGGAACGCACCGATCGCAATGGTACCACTCGTGCCCTGGTGAACGACCCGGTTCACCTGCAGCGAGGTTCCGAAGGAATTACCGAAACACACACCGGTAATTAGAAAACAAGCGCGGAAAAGCCGCGGAACGCTTCTGGGCCTCCGAAACAACTCCGGATCGCGCCGATCCGAACACGAAAGATACCCGAAATGAAATTTCGAATACAACGGAGTCGGACACTCCGAGAAACCAGATCCGGGACCCATGAAGAAGGATCCGAAAGGTTCAGAATATTACAGCCCTCCCCCCTTAAAGGAATTTCATCCTCGAAATTAAGGACAACCCTAAGGGGAAAAAAGAGGAAGACTCACTCAAACAAGTAAGGGAACTGCCGACGCATCTCGTCCTCACGCTCCCAAGAAGCCTCACCACCAGAGTGCCGCTGCCACACCACCTTTACCAAGGGGATGACCTTGTTCCGTAGGTGCTGCTCTCGCCTATCCTCAACGCGGACAGGAAACTCTGGGAGAGAAAGGTCTGGAGTCACCTCGGGCCAAACAGAATCCTCAAGAACATGAGAGTCATTAGGCATATACCTCCGCAACATCGAGACGTGGAACACGTCATGCACCGATGCCAACTCAGAGGGTAACTACAACCGATAAGCCACCTCACCGATGCCAACTCAGAGGGTAACTGCAACCGATAAGCCACCTCACCGACGCGCTCCACAACGGGAAATAGACCAACATAGCAGGGACTCAGCTTCCCATGCCGTCCAAAACGCATCACCCCCTTCATCAGAGAAACTCTCAAGAATACTCGATCACCCACGGTGAACGCGAGGGGTTGCTGCCTCCGGTCAGCATAGCTCTTCTGCCGACTCTGGGCCGCCAACATGTTCTGACGAACCACGTGCACAACATCCACACACTGCTGCACCAACTCCGGTTCCGTCAAAACATGCTCACCAACCTCAAACTAGTCAAGTGGAGTCCGACACGGACACCCATACAACGCCTCATAAGGAGCCATGCCGATGCTCGAATGATAGCTGTTGTTGTAGGCAAACTCCACCAACGGTAGGTGGTGAATCCAACTCCCCTGCCACTCCAGGCAGCAGGATCTCAGCATATCCTCCAAAGTCTGGATGGTCCTCTCAGACTGTCCATCTGACTGAGGATGATACGCCGAGCTAAAAACCAACTCCGTGCCAAGAGCTCGCTGAAAACTCCTCCAGAATCCAGACGTGAAGCGCGGATCCTGATCCGACACGATGGAGATGGGAATCCCATGCAACGGAACGATCCACTCCACATAAAGACGGGCTAACTTGGACACACTCCAGCTGACCTTGACCGGTAACAATTGAGTCACCTTCGTCAGCCGATCCACCAGCAACCAAAGACTATCCTGCCCACTCGGAGTCCTCGGTAAACCCACCATAAAATCTGTAGTCACGTGGTCCCACTTCCACGCGGGAACATCCAAGGGCTGAAGAGTACCTCCTGGTCGCTGATGCTCCTCCTTCACCTGCGGACAGGTCAGGCACCTGGCCACAAATTCGGCAACATCTATCTTAATGCCAGGCCACCAAAACTATCTCCGCAAGTTCCGATACATCTTCGTCGCACCTGGGTGTACGGCGTACCTGCTCTTATGAGCCTCGCGCAACACCGCACGGCGAATCCGCTCCTCGGCTGGGACGTACAGCCTGCCACGAAACCTCGCAGCACCATCCTCGCCGAGTTCCACATCAGCTAAGGCCAAAATCTGGGGCAACTCAGGGTCCGCATGCTGAGCCCATGTCACCTGACGGCGGATAGCTGGCGTGACAGTTAGACTCGCAAGCACTGCTAACCCTGGCTCTTGGGGAATCTTGAGCCTGAATGAAACTTTGGGCACTTGTTCCCAGAGCCTCCACTTCCTCAACATCAAGGCACTGACCTCGACCTTCCGACTCAAAGCATCGACGATGACATTCATCCTGCCCGACTGATAAGACAGGGTGAAGTCATAATCGTTCATAAACTCCATCCAACGCCTCTGCTTGAGATTAAGGTCCCTCTGCGTGAACACATACCTCAAACTCTAATGGTCAGTGAACACCTCGAACTTCTCACCGTACAGACAATGCCTCCAGATCTTCAACGCGAAGATCACAGCCGCCAACTCAAGGTCATGGGTAGGGTAGTTCTCCTGGTGGGGCTTCAACTGTCGAGATGCATATGCCACCACTCTACCTTGCTACATCAACACAGCGCCCAATCCAACGCTGGAAGCATCTGTACACACCATAAAACCTGTCGATCTAGAAGGTAAAACCAACACCGGAGCTGAGGTGAGCAATCTCTTCAGTTCCCTGAAACTCTGCTCACACTCATCAGTCCAGACAAAAGGCACATCCTTCCGCGTAAGCCTGGTCATCGGGGCCGTAATGCGAGAAAAATCCTGGATAAACCGACGATAATAACCCGCAAGCCCCAAGAAGCTCTGGATCTCCGTCAACGACCTCGGCCTCGGCCATTGCATTACTGCCTCGACCTTGGCAGGGTCCACGGAAATACCATCACTAGAAATCACGTGCCCCAAAAAGTGCACCTCACGAAGCCAGAACTCGCACTTACTGAGCTTCGCATACAACTGGTGATCGCGCAACATCTGCAGTACCACACCCAAATGGTACGCTTGCTCCTCGACAGACCATGAATAGACAAGGATGTTGTCCACAAGTACGACCACGAACTGGTCCAGATACGGATGAAACACCCTATGCATCAAGTCCATGAAGGCTGCGAGGCCATTGGTGAGCCCAAACGGCATCACCAAGAACTCATATTGCCCATACCTCAAATTGAACGCAGTCTTCTCCACATCGGACTCGCGAATTCTCAACTGATAGTAACCAGACTGCAAATCAATCTGCGAGAACACTCGAGCAGACTGAAGCTGGTTGAACAAATCATCAATCCGCGGCAACAGATACTTGTTCTTAATGGTCACCTCATTCAGCTGCCGGTAGTCAATGCACAGCCATAAACTACCGTCCTTCTTCTTCACGAACAACACTGGCGCACCCTAAGGGGAAAAGCTGGGATGAATATACCCCTTGGCCAGCAACTCTTGCAACTGCGCCTGCAACTCCCTCAACTCAGCGGTGGCCATACGGTAGGGGGCCTTCGCCAAAGGTCCCGTACCCGGCACAACCTCGATCACAAAATCGATCTCTCGTTGGAGAGGTAATCCAAGTAAGTCCTCCAAGAAAATATCGAGAAACTCGCACACCACCGGAATGTCCTCGACATCCGGACGCGGCTGGTCTACCAAGACCACAGAAGCGAGAAAACCGTTCTTGAGAAACTCCTTGACCTTCGAGCCGAAAGACACGGATCCTGTCACTGACGCTATCGGTGCCGGCGCTCCTAGACCACCCGACGCATGCTGGAAGGAACCCTACTGCTGGGTAGCCGACTGCTGGCTGCGACCTGACAAAGACTATCCCTAGCTAATCGATCCTCAAGTCCTCTGCATATCCATCTCCAAAGAAGCCGCAATGCGAGATGCTGTCTCTAAATCGGTGGCAGCGTTCGCGATCAAATGGTGCCTCTGCTCTTGCCTCAGGCCCTGAATGAACTGTGCGGTCTTCATCCTCTCATGCTCCATGATATGAGGTGCATACCGACCCAGTTCAACAAATCGGGCCCTGTACAGCAACATGGACATGTCACCCTGAACCAGCTCCAAAAACTCACGCATCCGCTGCGTAGCAATATACTCTGGACAGTACGTACGCTCAAAAGCACTGACGAAGTCGCTCCACGCAATCTACTCAAGGGGACGCGACTAAAAAGACGTCTTCCACTCGGAAGATCACCACGCTCGAGCCGTACCCTACAACTGGTTGTAAGCCAACATCACGCTGCCCTCTGTAGCACACCGCGCGGAACTGAACACCCGCTCCATCTCGTCGAGCCAATCACGAGTTACATCAGGGCCTGGCTGACCGCCATAGTAAGGGGGATGGAACTGCATGAAATCCCACACTGCTCGGCCTGGCCCACCCTGGTTAACGAGCCCTCACCAGCCTCTCCGCCGAACTGCTGCGACAAAAGCTAGTACATGCCATGAAAAAAACCTCGACCCCCGGAAACCTCACAGTATCCACTACCTCGGTGGCCGCAGGTGACACTCTGCTCTACTCCCCCTGCTCTTGCTGAACCTCCTACTGGATCTCCTGACCTCCAGTCAACTGCCCCTGCTGAGAGCGAGTCGCCCGCCTCGACGCCATACCAGCACCTGGAGCAAAGACAGAAAGCACGGAACAGCAAGGTTAAGAAAAACACACGATGCCCAATGCCAGCGTCAACTGTACTTCATCACTGTGGACTAGTGGACCACTATAATCACCTATGATTCCCGTATAATTCCACAACTGTGCTCTCATACCGTGTGTAACGATCCGAGAATCCGATTACTGGGAAGGCCCGATAACCCGAGACTCGCACCGCCACCCACGAGTTCGAAGACTCGGAAGGGTTAGAAGGATGGTGTGAAAACTACACAAGTATCACAAATAACTACAGAATTAAACAGTTATATAGATAAGCATAAAATGAATTAACGTTTTACATTGCCCACAATATAACAATAAAATAACAACAGTAGTCCACAACTAGTACAGAGACAAGAAAAGAAAGTACAGCTACACGGGGCATACCCCGACTCTGACCTCTAGCACTAACGCTGGGCACCTAAACCGCGCTGAGCCTCAGAAGAACTCCCCTGAAGCCTCGCCTCGCCTAAAACACGGTGAAAATACGCAAGGAATGAGTCTCGGAACAAGACTAAGTAGGGATCACTCGAACCCTACCTCGCAAACGGAGAAACCGCTACGCTAGCAGTAAGCGAGTACCTCAAAAAGGGAAACCCTGCCATCTACAAAGCACCGGTCTCACGGCACGAAAACTGACACACGTGCCACGGTAAAACAACCGGAACACAACGGCCAACATGGCAGAAACCCGAAGGTTGAAGTCGTAACGACTGACAGTCTGACACTCCCGACTCGACAGGAGTACCTCCCACTAGAAGCACAGCCGGTAGCGTCCCCTGACGACTTACACCGCACCGCAGGTGAACTGCCTGACATGGTAGCGCCTACCAGAGACACGGACACCGAACAAGTACCACAAACAAGTGACTAGCTGGGGTCACGCTCATCAGCGTGTGTCCAACTGCCCCCAATGACGTGTGCACACACAGACCGCGCATCCCTAGTCTGGCCCTCTGACTGGTTTTCCCCTTAGCCGGACTCTGGCTACAGACGTGGGGCCCGACGAAAACCAGTCTAAAAATCAGCTCTAAGGGTCGGCCCGTACACCACTCCCTGGTGAGACCAGCACCGCGTACTGGTGGGCTATGACTAGTGGAGGGTCACTGAAGGAGTAGACTCTCAAGTCAACAGAAAATCATGCCCGCATCCTACGACGTACGGGGACAACCCCACGTACCGGCACCGTCGCACGGCGACCACGGTCGGAACAGAAACGGGGTTGCAAACCGCCCGGGGCAACCCAGTGCCTGACGGTCTACCCTAGACGCGTCACAGGACTCTGACGGTCTAGGCGGGACCGTCACAGACGCCTGATGGTCTAGGCTGGACCGTCACAGGACCCTAATGGTCCAACGCAGGCCATCACACTCCGAGTGTAAAATAGTGTGTAACGCGCCTACCCTGGTGCGTTACAGACTGTGACGCGCCTATGCAGGTGCGTCACAGAGAAAAACAAAGGCAAGCTGTGACGCATGCCACTCGGTGCGTCACAGCATGTGACGGCCCACACCTGGAGCGTCACACACATGTAACGGTCCAGCCCTGGAGCGTCACATTGCCTGGGGGTCGAATAACCCTGACGCACCCACGCTGGGCCGTCATAAGGCTGTGACGCGCCAGCCCTGGTGCGTCACACACCTTGACCCCCAACGGTCAAACCAACGGTCGGATGCCAACGGTCGGGACGCTCTGACGGCCCAACCCAGGCGTGTCACATGCCTGTGGCGGTCTATCATGGGACCGTCACACTCCCAGACCCCACTTGGCTAAACAAGGGCTGTGACGCACTCGCCCAGGCACGTCACATGGTGTGACGGTCACTGGAAGGACAACCCCACCCGCCCGACGGCGAAACGGCAGGGAAAGCCCAAAAAACCCAACCACGCCCCCATGCCTCCACCGGAGAGGGGGAAATCAAAGGGGAAGACCCCTGGGGACCCCTAGCATGATACTAGGCCATCAAAACGTAAAATCACAGGCTAAAACCATAGATCAGGCGAGCTCTTCCCAAATCATGAAAAACCCGAAACCCGCTCAAACATGCCCCTCTCGGCCTCCCCTCGGCCAATAAATCACGGAAATGAACGGCGGGGAGCTAGGGAACGTCACCCTACCTCAATGGAGCGAATGCTCCATCGAATCGATGCCGAGATCACGAAGAACGCTTTGAAAACCCTCGTCCCTTCACGGTTCCCCATAAGCTTTACGCGCCACGATCGCCTCGCCGTCGCCCAAGCCATCACGCCGTCGCCCTGCGCTGTCTGCAGCCGGAGGTGACGTCGCCGCGGCCGAACGAGTGAGAGAGAGAGGGAGGGGCGGTGCTCACGGTGGGGGAGAAAGAAGGAAGAAGAAGAAGAAGAGAGTGGGGAGAGAGAGAAAAATGAGAGTATTTATAGAAAATTCAAAAATTCCAGAAAAATACCGAAAAATAGAAAATTACATTTCTGGGATCCTCGGAACGCACCGATCGCAATGGTACCACTCGTGCCCAGGTGAACGACCCGGTTCACCTACAGCGAGGTTTCGAAAGAATTACTGAAACACACACCGGTAATCAGAAAACACGCGCGGAAAAGCCTCGGAACGCTTCCGGGCCTCCGAAACAACTCCAGATTGCGCCGATCCGAACACGAAAGATGCCCGAAACAAAATTTCAGACACAACGGTGCTGGACACTCTGAGAAATCAAATCCGAGATCCACGAAGAAGGATCCGAAAGGTCCGGGTTATTACACCGTGTTTTTACTGTTCATCCCGTTTCTTTTTCTCCCTCACGGGCATTGAATGCCCATTGGCATCCTTCACGCGCACCTGCACGTTGGAGCCCATGCCATGCAGGAGCATGGCATCTCTGCGGCAGGCCACGCCGCGTAGGGACAAGCCTCACCTACTCCACCACGCCCTCCTATGAAGCAACGGCAGCGACCACGCCATCAACAGCAGCAGCTGCGCCATCGACAACGAAGCAGCAGCAGCAGCGTTGGATATATAAAAAAAAGAGAGAAAGAAAGAAAACACACAGAGGTTTTCCTCCGAATGGGACCCTTGTGTCCTTATAAGAAGCAACCTTGCGAAGCTAAAAGGTTGGGTTGGTGGATTCCTTTCTAGCCTACTACGTGAAGCATCTGAAGCTGTTAGAAGAGAAGAAGAGAGGGGAGAAGCGAGTCTGAAAAGGAAAAGAGCAGAGTGAGTGAGGGAGTGGGAGAGCCATCCGTAGAGGGTGGGTTCCTGTGTATCTCTTTACCTTCTCCTTCTTTGCGATTTGTGAGGATCTGTATAGCCTAGATGTAGATATTTAGATTCAGAAATGAAAGAAATGTGGGGTTTTTGGCCCTCATGTTTTTTTTATATGAGCTTCGATCTTCCCCTCTAATGTCGTAATGTATTACTCCTATTTGCTCCCTTATGTTCTTCTAGGACACAGGATGTTTTTTTCCCCTTTAATTCTTAGTGTGATATCTATATGGGGGTGTAGTTGTTAACTCGGTGGCGACCAACCCAGGGCTCACTCACACCCTTGAGTGTGGCTCCGGGTTGCCACCCACTGAGCACTCGCAATGTTCTTGTCTTTTTTCTGAAGTCATACTGATTTCTTTCTCTCAAAACCCCACCTTGGGATTTGGCCAATTTCATGGCTATGATGCCAATGGGGTGAGTGATATGAATATTAACCCTAGATTGGATATTCTGCAACATTTCTTTTCGATACCGCAATTTTAGAGGGGGAGATGCACATAATAGCCATTAAGGAAGGGTTCCGGGTTTACATAACCCTATAAGTATGATTCGGAATCCATGCCCGTCTAAGTTCCTTTGGGCTGCTTCCCGATTTTATTTAACTCTCCCCGGGTTCTCTTTGGAAGTCTTCTGTTCACTCTTAGATCCTCGGGGACTTGCTTCATCATAGTATGGTCCCCGGGCGATCTCTCTTAAAAGGGTGAATACTAACGGCCGCATAGTTCGGCGATAGCTTAAGTGCACATTTTGGAAATGAGATCGTGGCAGCCCATGGGTCATTGGACTCCCTTGTAGGCTAGTCCTTGAGATTTTCATGCCCAAATCGTGTTGGAACCTTGGTTTTGATGATGACACTCTATGAATCATGTTGGGACTGAACTGCATAAGAATCCTCACATTGAACAAACCATTTATTTGTCTAAGTGTCAAAACTCAAGTCGATGCACATATAGGCATTTATTCATTAAGGTCGATGCATGTTCAGGCCGTAATTAGATAAGGTCGATGCACATTTACACTTTCTTCACATCTGGTCAGTGCACTCTCCTGCAATACGTCTGTAAGGTCCATGCACGTTTTAGGTTTAAGTCCAACAGGTCAATGCACATTCTCATTCTACGTATGTTACGTCGGTGCATGTACATGTCTTAATCCACATAAGGTCGAGGCATGTTTATGCATACTCACACAGGTCGGTGCATATTTTCACCAGTTGTATAGAAGGTAGATGTACATTGCATCTTGCGTAATGTAAGGTTGATGCACATTGCATCTGGTGTAAGGCAAGGTCGATGCACATTTCTTAATGTGCATACCTAAGGTCCGTGTACATGCAGCACTTAGAGTCTAAGCACATATAGGTCTATGCATATCTAACGTCCGAGCACATGCAGCACTTAGAGTCTGAGCACATATAGGTCTATGCATATCCAAGGTCCATGCACATGAAACACTTAGAGTCTGATCACATATTGGTTTGTGCACATGCATAATCTGAGGTCTGTGCACATGCAGAGTCTAGGTCGGTGCACATGTAAAGTCTGTGCATATGAAGAGTCTTGGTCTGTGCACATGCTTAGTCTAAGGTCTATGCACATATAGGTCTATGCTTATCTAGGGTCAGTGCACATTAAGCATCTAGGTCGATGCACATGTAGATTTAGGTCACCAAGTCTGTGCATCAAGTCCATACTTAAAGCATTTGCATAATCACACAATTCCTTGGTCTGAGCATCTGATTTCTCTAAATATTGTCTAAGTATGCATTTTAATGATATAGGTGTTTGACGAAATGTCTTTTTCCTTATTGACTTGATTCAGTCAAATATTAAGTGAATTGAGAGTAGCAGAGACTCATGTGGGCACGTGATCCAAGATTCAAGTTAAAGAAACATGTGATCCAAGGCGGCTTGCTTTCCAAGAATACTCAGCCACGTGACCTCGTCCCAACTACCAGATTTGACACGTGGTGTAGCAACTCGAAATTTTTTATATGCAAAAAAAAATAATGAAAGATGAAAATAAAATAAATTATAAATATTTTTTGTTATGTCTTTAAAAGTATATAATACATAAACATGAACCCTATCCCACTTGTTAACACGAACGACGAGATTCACGGCACGATTCTGAGAAGGCGAAGACGATGGTACTGTAGTAGTACTATAGCATCTGATTTAAGAGAGAATTATTAGCTTTAATCTAATCATAATTAATGGATGAGGTCATTCTTACATCATTGAATAAATAAGGTCATTGATTATGTCATAAAGGGGGGATTTATTCACATGTTAGAATTATATTTCAATAGAAGTTGGTGTAATAGTAACAAGGTTGGTGTAATAGTAACAAGGTTGGTGAAATAGGAAAATTAGGTGGAGGATTTTGACCTATAAATAGGGTTGGGCTCTTCCCTACTCAAAGCACAAATCTATTTGGAGAAATTACTGGTTGGAGAGAGGGAGAAAGCTCGAAGTTGGAGGAGTGTTCGAAAGCATTCTTCATTCTTAAACTTCTTCTTCTTTGATCTTCAATTAGGTAGGTTTTCTCTCAGGCGAAAACTTAATTAGATCTCCATATATGTTTCTTTGCATGAGTATTTTGATTCTATGTAAATTTTTCATGATCATGTATTTATGGCTTATTTTAAGATTTAAAGTTCAAAAATAGAAGTTTTCCATTATCATAACGTGTTTCGATAAAGTGGATCACATATGGACCATGATTTGAATACGGTAATCACGCTCGATGTACCTCGTTTATGTGCGTTATTTCAAAACTTAAATTTTGAATTTAAAAATCATGTTCTTGCCTTAAGAATACTATTAAGAAAGAAATGACTAGGTGAATGAACTCATAAAGCTATCATTAATTGTTCAAACAACTATGCTCTAATTTTCGTACAATTCCTAGAAATCATTGACCCTATCTCTTTTATCTAAGCTCTATCTAAAAGCTTCACATCTCCTTTCAACTTCTCTTCACACATGAACATAGTATGCAATTGGAAGCTTGACATCTTTTTGAAATATCTTTTTCTTCATTGAAATTCTTTCACAAATGAACATGTTAGAATATACAAGAATAGTTTTCGTTCGATTTACGTGTCTATGAAAAATCATGTAGCAAGCAAGTTTACCAAGAAAGACCGGTGTCACGCCCCGAATAAGGCGGAAATATCGGGACGTACAGTTAGGGACACGCTGGCAAGAGAGGGAACTAAATCTAAAACAATACACAAGTGCTACAAGATGGAAATGCTAAATGATTAATAATAAACCACGACTAATACAATAATCCTCAAGTTCAACTTAATACAACTGGAATAATCAACCACTAAAACTCAATAACAAACTGAAACTAAATGATCTCCAAACACAACTAACAATAACACACTGCTAACACACTAGAACTGATACACTCAAGACATCACTCCTGCCCTTCCCCATCGGTAAGCGCGTCACCTGAAAAGCCTGGAAAAGGGGGAAACAACGGGGTGTGAGCTAACGCTCAGTAGGAAATAACAGACATGTATAAGTGATTAACAGTTTAATTACATTTTTAAAATGTCATGCTACAAATGATAAAAACGATAAAAAGATAACGATGATGAAACGAAATTCAAAGATCTTGCAAGGTCAAGAAATATAATGAATAGAATAGTAAGACAAGAATTTACTACAGGAGATAACAATAAAAGTTGGCCATATCAAGTCAATTCAAGTCATGTCAAGCACGTATGTAATTTCATTTCCACGTCCAAGTAATGAGCAAGTACAGTAACCACAAGTAGAGTATAGAACATTGACGAGTGGAAAGTGAAAAGTAGTAGAAAGTAATGTAGAGAGTAGTGGACAGTCCTAGATTTAACACATGTCAAGTACTGATGCCAAATGCCACACCTAGTCATTCACCTCCCAGGGGTACACGTAGTGTTCGGGCGCTCTTCCCAGGACTAGACCGAGCCCTTAATTGTTTGCCAGACATTGATTTCTTTGGATCAAAGATCCCACGAATCTAGACTTCCACAGTTTATGGCCAGAATTCCAAGGTTTAAACTAAGTAGCAATAACAACTTCAAGTAGGAAGGAGATTCATTTCCAGAATTTCAAGGTAAGTATAATCATCAAGGAGATTGAAATCAAGTCACAACAAGAGTTAATCGTGCTGCGCTATTGTAAAACAGCAGCAATCAAACAAGTTAATCAACATATTAATCATAATCATCAAGTTAAGATATCATGATTTAACCATTATCATTTGCATTAAGACAATTGCCAAGAAGCTGATTCAAGATGATAAGGCAAAGAACAACTCCCACAGGAGTGAAATAGAATGCATTAACAGAGATTTAGTTACACCATTAACCACTAATTATGTGGGTTTCTATTTAATCTTGTATGCATTGAAAATGAAGATGATAAACGGTGTGTTTTTACACTAAGTTTACATGTATGGACCAATGTTAATTGAAACTAAAAAGGGTACATGAATAGGTCATTAGTTCCTCAAAAATGTAGTTTTCAAAGTGTTTAGGTTGAATGGATTGATTCCCCGGTGATCCGGATTGATTCCCGGGTCAAAGGATCATTAAAAACGGGTTTACGGGGCATGGGTCGACCCTTTCTGTCGACCCCTGGCTACCTGGCTGCATGGGTCGACCCATGGGTCGACCCCTGCAGGTTGTGGGTCGACCCATTGGGTCGACCCCTGCAAGGCAGCAAGCTGCTGCTTGCAGGGCTGAAATGGGTCGACCCGTGGGTCGACCCCTGGGTTTCCAGACCCAAAAAGCGATGAAATCTCCACGAATTTGGGGTCTAAAAGTATTGGGATCATAACCATAGACTCTAGGGTTAATAATGTGCATCTTAGGGTCATGAAACACGATTTTAAATCACGAATTTCGATAGGAATCTAAGGAAATACAACCTATTCTATGAAGAACACAAGAAAAGTCTAGCTTGCTAGCATGCTTCTAATAACACACGAAATACTCTAGGCATGATCTATAAAAATTGAGGATTTTGATGTCAAAAGAAAGCTAACATGCTATTGATTACATTCATGTATGTTAATTAGAAATTGGGCTGTTATCACCTACCTCAAATTGAAGAATGAACTCGAAACCTAGAATAAAGAACAACTTGATAGCACCTCACTAAAACCTCGATATCTCCACAGATACCTAATGAAAATTGGGGCTTTTGCCACCAATGGAAAGAGCTCGATGAGAGGTAAAATTTGCTATACTCATGATCAAGATTTGGTTGAGAATTCCTACCTCAATCGATTGATCAAAGAAGGATGAAGGGAAGCCAACGGCCTGCTGACCGACCTCCACAAATCGAACTAGATCTCTCCAGATCCGAAATTTCAGCGAACCCCACAGCAGCCAAATGAAAGAATACTCGTAGGGCTTCATTTTGATAGCTCATAGAGCTTCTGGAGCCTTCTGAATTGGGAGTATTTGCTGCTGCAAGCTACGAGTTTAAAAACGGCGCCGAAATCCTTGACTTGACCAAACTATGTCGGCAGCACGTTTTGGGGCTAAGTTTACCTCAAATTGATTGAGGGTAAATGTTCCTTACATTATGGCCTTCCATTTGTCCCTGATTTCAGATCATTTGGTTGAGAATTGAGGTCGAATTTGATGTTCAAAGTTTGGGTGAATAGTGAATACGAATTTGGGTTAGGTGGGTTATAAGTCAGGCTTAATCCACTGATTAGGCCTAGATAATGATTTAATTAGGCTTACTCCAAGAAGACAAAAGTGTTAGTCGAAGCATCTATTATTTAATTACTATTTTTATGAATTTTTATATGTTAGATAAAATTCCACTTCTACTATTCCGCAATTAATTAAATATTAAGTTCGGAAGACTTAGTTCGCTAATTCGGCTTAATAAACGATTTTATTAGGCTTAATTGTATAAGACAAAGTTCATAAACAAAATTAATTCTACAAGATGTGATTTTTGAGAATTTTTAGAAAATAGTAGAAAAATGACTTATTCTATTAATTAATTAATTAATCTAATTAATTTGGATAATTCTCATTAATTTCGAATAACTTCAAATAAATTCTAAATAATTACAAATAACTTTCTAAATAAATTTCTAAAGAATTTGGGGTCTTACACCCTCCCCTACTTAAAGGAATTTGGTCCTCCAAATTCACTGCACTAAAACTGAGAGTAGAAAAAGATCACTCACCTAGAATAGATCGGGATACCGCTTTCGCATAGTCTCTTCAGACTCCCATGTAGCTTCTTCGGTCCCACGCCGACTCCACTGAATCTTGACCATCGGTATCGAACGATTCTGGAGTTGCTGATGCTTCCGGTCCAAAATCTTGACAGGTCTTTCCTCATAGGTCAAATCTTCCTTCAGTTCAAAATCCACTTGTTGAATGATATGAGTGGGATCGTACACATATTTCCGTAACATAGACACATGGAAAACATTATGTACGCCAGACAAATGCGGTGGTAAAGCCAGTCTGTATGCCACCTCTCCCACTCTATCTAGAATCTCGAATGGACCAATGTACCTCGGACTCAGCTTGCCATGAATGCCAAATCTTCGGATCCCTCTCGTCGGAGAGACCTTTAAGAACACATGCTCGCCAACCTGAAATTCCAATGCCCTTCTCCTGTTGTCGGCATAACTCTTCTGTCTTGACTGGGCTACTTGTAACCGGTCTCGGATAACACGGATGTTCTGTGATGATTCCGAAACAAGATCTGGTCCAAGCCACTGTTTCACACCTACCTCGTCCCAACACAACGGGGAACGACAACTTCTACCATATAGTGCTTCAAAAGGAGCCATCTGAATGCTAGACTGATAGCTGTTATTGTAAGCAAATTCAATTAATGCCAAATGCTCACTCCAATTACCACCGAAATCAATCATGCAAGCTCGCAGCATATCTTCCACTATCTGATTGGTTCTTTCAGTCTGTCCATCTGTCTGTGGATGAAAAGCAGTACTGAAATTCAGACGAGTACCCAAAGACTCTTGCAGTCCCTTCCAGAAATGTGAAGTAAATCTGGGGTCTCGATCAGATATTATATTCACTGGAATACCATGCAATCTCACCACTTCCTTTATATACAAAGCAGCCAATACATCAATCGTCCACTTCGACTTAATTGGTGAGAAATGAGCCGACTTTGTCAATCGATCGACAATCACCCATATAGCATCAAATCCACCACGAGTCCTAGGTAGACCCATAATGAAATCCATGCCAATGCTTTCCCACTTCCATTGGGGTATGTCGAGTGGTTTCAATTTCCCTGCTGGTCTGAAATGTTCGGCCTTAACTTGCTGACATACCAAACATCTGCTTACAAAATCTGCAACTTCTCTTTTCATATTCGGCCACCAAAAGGACCTTTTCAAATCTCGGTACATCTTAGTGCCTCCAGGATGAATGGTATATCTGGATCTATGGGCTTTCTCAAGAATTTTGTTCTTTATTGTAGCCTCATCCGGAACACAAGTTCTGCCTTTAAATAATAATCTACCATCATCGGCCAACATGAAATCAGGTCTGCTACTCAAGCTTCCCTTGATCTCTACCAACTCGGGATCATTATCTTTCAAGGACTTGATCTCTAACAATAATTCAGGTTTAAGTTGAATCTGAGCAATCAAGATCCGATCATTGTCAATATTGAGATCCAGACTAGATAATTGTTCCAACAACCTCCATTCTTGTAACATGAGACTTGACAATCTAGCTACCGGCTTCCGGCTTAATGCATCTGCCACAACATTACCTTTGCCAGGATGATACTCAATCGAGAAGTCGAAGTCTTTCAAGTACTCCAACCATCTCCGCTGCCTCATGTTGAGTTCCTTTTGAGAAAATAAGTACTTCAAACTTTTATGATCTGAAAACACTGTAAAGGTTTCTCCATACAAGTAATGCCTCCATATCTTCAAAGCAAACACGACTGCAGCAAGTTCTAAATCATGAACAGGATAATTATCTTCGTGCTTCCTCAACTGCCTAGAGGAATAGGCAATCACCTTCCCATGCTGCATGAGTACACAGCCTAAGCCAATACCTGAAGCATCAGTATAAACAACAAATCCTCCTTCACCAGAAGGTAAAGCCAAAACAGGTGCAGTAGTCAAACACTCCTTCAGAGTCTGAAAGCTTCGCTGACAATCATCTGACCAATCAAACTTATTCTCCCTGCGGGTTAATCTTGTCATAGGTACCGCAATCTTGGAGAAATCTTGAATAAATCTTCGGTAATAGCCTGCCAGGCCTAGGAAACTTCTAACTTCAGTTGCACTAGTAGGCTGCTCCCAATTCTTCACTGCCTCAATCTTCGAAGGATCAACAGAAATACCTTCCTTGGTGATAATATGTCCGAGAAAGGACACTTCTTGTAGCCAGAACTCACACTTACTGAACTTAGCATATAGCTGATGATCTTTCAATAGTTGCAATGCCATTCTCAGATGGTCAGCATGCTCCTCCTCATTCTTAGAATAAATCAGGATGTCATCAATAAAGACTACGACCCATTGATCAAGATAGGGCCGAAATACATCGTTCATCAACTGCATGAAAGCTGCTGGAGCATTCGTTAGACCAAAAGACATAACGACAAATTCAAAATGACCATACCTGCTGCGGAAAGCTGTTTTATAAATGTCCTCTTCCTTAATCCGCAACTGGTGATATCCAGATCGAAGATCGATCTTAGAAAAATATTGAGCTCCCGCTATCTGGTCAAATAACTCGTCAATCCTCGGCAAGGGATATTTGTTCTTGACAGTCTGCTGGTTTATTTGTCGATAATCAATGCACAACCTCATCGAACCATCTTTCTTCCTAACGAACAACACAGGGGCTCCCCACGGAGAAGTACTAGGACGAATAAAACCCTTCTCGAGTAATTCCATCAGTTGCTGCTTCAGTTCCCTCAGTTCCGCAGGAGACATACGATAAGGAGCCTTAGAAATAGGAGCTGTGCCAGGAATAAGATCAATAGAAAAGATAACTTCCCGCTCAGGCGGAAGTCCTGGTAGTTCTTCTGGAAAGACATCAGGAAAATCTCGGACAACAGGAATGTCCTTGATCTCCATCTACTGCTCAGGAGTTGCACAAACAAAAGCTAGAAAAGCCTCACACCCATGCCTCAAAAGCTTATCAGCTCGAAGAGCCGAAATGAGTGGTACGGAGTTATGGTGCTTGACTCCCGTAAAAGATAAACCAGAATGTCCAGTAAAAGTCACTGAGCTAGAACTACAGTGAACATTGGCCTCATACTTGGCCAACCAATCTGCTCCTAGGATTACATCATAATCCTTCATATCCATGCAGACCAAATCTGCTGGAAAGTTCTGTTCACCAATCATAACCTTACTAGAAGGATAGAAATACTGGATTGTTGATCTAGTGCCAATAGGGGTTGAAATCTCTAACGGAGTATTCATCAAAACGGGTTCCACAGCTAATGACTTAGCAAATCTCCGTGAAATAAAAGAATGTGTTGCACCAGTATCAAAGAGAGCAAATGCGGGCTTATCGATTATAGTAAGGGTACCTTCGACGAGTCCGCCATCATCAGAAATCCCAGTTTCATCTCCATGTAAAGCTTGAAGCTTACCTTGTGGTTTCTTGAAGACTAGAGGTTTTGCCGGTGTAGCTTGTTCCGATATGAGAGGGCAATTAGGGATACGGTGCTCCTTGCTTCCACATCGCAAACAGGCGCCTAGCTTGCGCCAGCACTCCTCTATCTTGTGACCCGGACGATCACAATAGTTGCACATGCCCTTAAATGGAACAGTAGGGCCAGGCTTCTTGTCTTCATGCCTCGGCATCTTGCCCTTCCACGATCCAGACCCGCTCCACGAACCAGGTCCACTAACAGGCCTCTTCTTGGTATACCCGGGTTTGACACTCCCGGAACCCGTAGGTAATTCTTTCTTGGTGCCTTTCCCACGGATTCTCTCCGTCATCTCAAGAGTATCCTCCAGAACTTGCGCTTTCCTTACCATCTCGGAATAAGTGAAAATCTCCATCGGTGCCAATTGGTTGATATAATGAAGCTTCAATCCATTGAGAAAGCGCTTCGCCTTCATCTTCTCGGTGGAAATGAGATGTGTAACATATCGAGAAAGCCGTGCGAATTGAGCCTCATACTCTGCCACGGACAAACCTCGCTGTTTCAAGGCCGCGAACTCTGCCGCTTTCTTCTCTTGCACTCTATCGAAAAAATACTTGCTATTGAAGAATTCCTCGAACTCTTCCCACATAACCTGCCGATCTCCGAGAGCTGCCTTGATAGAATCCCACCAAGTACGTGCATCATGTTCCAGTTGAAATGTGGACAAAAGGACACGCTCCTGGTTGGTGCATTGCATAACTTCAAAGATTCTCCCCATCTCATCTAGCCAGTGCTCGGCTTGGTCAGGGTCAGTCGAACCAGCGAATCTAGGCGGATTCATTCCGCGGAAGTTCCGGTATAGATCACCGGTGCCATGCTGTGCTGCTCCTGCCTGAGCTACTTGCTGAAGGGCCTGAGTAAGGCCTTGAACCGTACGTTGCAGGTTCCTCCATTCAGCACGATCAGCTGCCATCTACACGAGAAATAGATTACTTAGGTTCAAATAAGATAGATAATTACACGATTAAGAAACGAACTTAACCCAAGTTCTACCCAATCTCACAGGTCAAGTCTTAAACTTTTACAAGGTTAGGGATCTAGTGCACCTAGACACGACCAAAAACTCGGTACCTGGCGGAGGTAATCGGTCCGAAGACCACTCGCGCAAGTGTGCGACCTTCCCGATAGGCGTAGCCTAACGTTCGGGCAACACCTTTTTATATACCGGTTATTGGGATGCAATGCAAGAAAACTTAAACTTAGGAAACCTAGGAATGTGAAACCTAGGGCTCTGATACCAACTAAACTGTCACGCCCCGAACAAGGCGGAAATATCGGGACGTACAGTTAGGGACACGCTGGCAAGAGAGGGAACTAAATCTAAAATAATACACAAGTGCTACAAGATGGAAATGCTAAATGATTAATAATAAACCACGACTAATACAATAATCCTCAAGTTCAACTTAATACAACTGGAATAATCAACCACTAAAACTCAATAACAAACTGAAACTAAATGATCTCCAAACACAACTAACAATAACACACTGCTAACACACTAGAACTGATACACTCAAGACATCACTCCTTCCCTTCCCCATCGGTAAGCGCGTCACCTGAAAAGCCTGGAAAAGGGGGAAACAACGGGGTGTGAGCTAACGCTCAGTAGGAAATAACAGACATGTATAAGTGATTAACAGTTTAATTACATTTTTCAAAATGTCATGCTACAAATGATAAAAACGATAAAAAGATAACGATGATGAAACGAAATTCAAAGATCTTGCAAGGTCAAGAAATATAATGAATAGAATAGTAAGACAAGAATTTACTACAGGAGATAACAATAAAAGTTGGCCATATCAAGTCAATTCAAGTCATGTCAAGCACGTATGTAATTTCATTTCCACGTCCAAGTAATGAGCAAGTATAGTAACCACAAGTAGAGTATAGAACAATGACGAGTGGAAAGTGAAAAGTAGTAGAAAGTAATGTAGAGAGTAGTGGAGAGAGTAGTGGACAGTCCTAGATTTAACACATGTCAAGTACTGGTGCCAAATGCCACACCTAGTCATTCACCTCCCAGGGATACACGTAGTGTTCGGGTGCTCTTCCCAGGACTAGACCGAGCCCTTAATTGTTTGCCAGGCATTGATTTCTTTGGATCAAAGATCCCACGAATCTAGACTTCCACAGTTTATGGCCAGAATTCCAAGGTTTAAACTAAGTAGCAATAACAACTTCAAGTAGGAAGGAGATTCATTTCCAGAATTTCAAGGTAAGTATAATCATCAAGGAGATTGAAATCAAGTCACAACAAGAGTTAATCGTGCTGCGCTACTGTAAAACAGCAGCAATCAAACAAGTTAATCAACATATTAATCCTAATCATCAAGTTAAGATATCATGATTTAACCATTATCATTTGCATTAAGACAATTGCCAAGAAGCTGATTCAAGATGATAAGGCAAAGAACAACTCCCACAGGAGTGAAGTAGAATGCATTAACAGAGATTTAGTTACACCATTAACCACTAATTATGTGGGTTTCTATTTAATCTTGTATGCATTGAAAATGAAGATGATAAACGGTGTGTTTTTACACTAAGTTTACATGTATGGACCAATGTTAATTGAAACTAAAAAGGGTACATGAATAGGTCATTAGTTCCTCAAAAATGTAGTTTTCAAAGTGTTTAGGTTGAATGGATTGATTCCCCGGTGATCCGGATTGATTCCCGGGTCAAAGGATCATTAAAAATGGGTTTACGGGGCATGGGTCGACCCTTTGGGTCGACCCCTGGCTACCTGGCTGCATGGGTCGACCCATGGGTCGACCCCTGCAGGTTGTGGGTCGACCCATTGGGTCGACCCCTGCAAGGCAGCAAGCTGCTGCTTGCAGGGCTGAAATGGGTCGACCCGTGGGTCGACCCCTGGGTTTCCAGACCCAAAAAGCGATGAAATCTCCACGAATTTGGGGTCTAAAAGTATTGGGATCATAACCATAGACTCTAGGGTTAATAATGTGCATCTTAGGGTCATGAAACATGATTTTAAATCACGAATTTCGATAGGAATCCAAGGAAATACAACCTATTCTATGAAGAACACAAGAAAAGTCTAGCTTGCTAGCATGCTTCTAATAACACACGAAATACTCTAGGCATGATCTATAAAAATTGAGGATTTTGATGTCAAAAGAAAGCTAACATGCTATTGATTACATTCATGTATGTTAATTAGAAATTGGGCTGTTATCACCTACCTCAAATTGAAGAAGGAACTCGAAACCTAGAATAAAGAACAACTTGACAGCACCTCACTAAAACCTCGATATCTACACGGATACCTAATGAAAATTGGGGCTTTTGCCACCAATGGAAAGAGCTCGATGAGAGGTAAAATTTGCTATACTCATGATCAAGATTTGGTTGAGAATTCCTACCTCAATCGATTGATCAAAGAAGGATGAAGGGAAGCCAACGGCCTACTGACCGACCTCCACAAATCGAACTAGATCTCTCCAGATCTGAAATTTCAGCGAACCCCACAGCAGCCAAATGAAAGAAGACTCGTAGGGCTTCATTTTGATAGCTCATAGAGCTTCTGGAGCCTTCTGAATTGGGAGTATTTGCTGCTGCAAGCTACGAGTTTAAAAACGGCGCCGAAATCCTTGACTTGACCAAACTATGTCGGCAGCACGTTTTGGGGCTAAGTTTACCTCAAATTGATTGAGGGTAAATGTTCCTTACATTGTGGCCTTCCATTTTCCCCTGATTTCAGATCATTTGGTTGAGAATTGAGGTCGAATTTGATGTTCAAAGTTTGGGTGAATAGTGAATACGAATTTGGGTTAGGTGGGTTATAAGTCAGGCTTAATCCACTGATTAGGCCTAGATAATGATTTAATTAGGCTTACTCCAAGAAGACAAAAGTGTTAGTCGAAGCATCTATTATTTAATTACTATTTTTATGAATTTTTATATGTTAGATAAAATTCCACTTCTACTATTCCGCAATTAATTAAATATTAAGTTCGGAAGACTTAGTTCGCTAATTCGGCTTAATAAACGATTTTATTAGGCTTAATTGTATAAGACAAAGTTCATAAACAAAATTAATTCTACAAGATGTGATTTTTGGGGATTTTTAGAAAATAGTAGAAAAATGACTTATTCTATTAATTAATTAATTAATCTAATTAATTTGGATAATTCTCATTAATTTCGAATAACTTCAAATAAATTCCAAATAATTACAAATAACTTTCTAAATAAATTTCTAAAGAATTTGGGGTCTTACACCCGGTGTCTAAGGCTAGAGGTCCATAGGCAAACGCTTTAAGTGGATAAGTGGTTAGTTAATTAGCACCTCGTGAATACGAGGGGAGCCTCCCAATGTCCCACCTCTTACCTGGCCGTGTTTTCTTTGGTTTTCTGCTAATAGACCGCCTGAGAAAAACTTGATCTAAACATATTTTACAAGATTTTCCGCGAGAGTTGATCGCACCTTGACCGGCAATTCATTCTCTTTATTGTCTTAATGTCGTTAAACATGATGCCTTAAATCATCCATGAACTTCTCTTATAAACTTCATTTACACTTCATACTATATGTCCTTGGAAATGGAAATTTTGCTAGATCTGTACATTAGCCATAAACTATCATTTGGGAGTGTAGGAGCTAAGTGCCATGCAGGGCAAAGTGTTATGTTATGGGAGCCACCCCTTGAGGCCGGAATGGCACAAAGTGCTACATAACGGGAGCCACCTCTTGAACCTGTAGGGGCCACCTCTAGAGTCCTCCATTACTAAATGACTAGTTATGCGCTATACTACGCTTCTTAAGCTTTTCTTGAAACTCGGATTGGCCATAATTATAAATGAATTTTTTTGAAAATTACATAGGACTTTGGTCCACCTGATACTCGATGCCTGGCAAACATGGGGGCCCTGATCTGGTCCTAGGTGAGTAAAGCCTGAAAGTACTTGTGCCCGGGGGAGTTGAATGATCAGGTGCGACATTGCACCAACTGACATGCAAGATTGAACTAGATAATTCACTTATTACATGCTTGACTCGTCACATGATTAACTTCATATACATGACATGTTTGACTGGAAGGGTTAATATCCTTGTAACATGGCCATATTTATAATTCTATACTTATTATTGATCTTCATGTTTACACTTGAGTTCTACAATATCTATTCTTGAAATTCTTGACTTCCTGATCTTGTTCTCTATTTGTTATTTATTTTATTACATGTTTTATTCGAGAGCATATAGATGATCCAAAATGCTAATTATTTAAAGTGACCTGATAAAGATATATAAGTCCTACTGAGCTTTCTAGCTCACCCTGTGTATTGTTGTCAATTTTCAGGAAATCTCGAAGATGATGGGAATGGGCTGGAGTGATGAGAGTGATGATAGTTTTTAATAAACTTTTCCCAATCTGTCTACTTATAAATGATTGTATCGAGTTTGAATAGTATTGTAAGTCCTTGAAGGATATTTGTTAGAAATGTCAGATTATGAAATAAAGATGTGATTTTATCCATTTGTTGTTCATACTCATCATCTGAGTCTCTTGATCGACCTGCCCGTATAACTGTTCATGCCTTGATAATTCTGTCTTGTTCGGGGCATGACAATTTAGTTGGTATCAGAGCTTATGGTTAAAAAGAGTCTAGGACATGAAGGCTCAGTTATTGAAAACCCTAGGTTCTCCACACTATAGGATAATGGATAGCTATACTTGACCCGTGAGATTGGGTAGAGACTTGGGCTAGATATTAAGATATGTATAGATAAGACATTTAATCCCCATAACTTGTTTTGTAGAAATTCTTAGCTATTGAAAATGGCCGCTGAGCATGCTCACTGAAGAGAAATGCAAAGGACCGTCCAAGGGCTAACTCAAGTCCTACAACAAGTTGCTCAAGGAGGAGTTAATCTCCATGGTGCGTGAGACCTGCACCGCAACTTTAGGAACATGAATTCCCCTAGGTTCAATGGTTCCACTAACCCGGATGAAGCCGAACATTGGGTCAAGGAGATAGAAAGAATATTCTGAGTCATGCAATGCTCGGATCAAGATAGAGTTTTGCTTGCTACTTTCCAATTGGAAAGGGATGCAAGAGCTTGGTGGGAATCCGTAGAGGTGACCTTTCCTGATCCCCAGATCACTTGGGAGGAATTTCTAGAATATTTCAACAGCAACTATTTCTCGGAGAGAGTCCTAGAAAAGAAGGCAGCAGAATTTGCCACCCTTAAACAAAGAAGTCTCTCTGTAGCTGAATATGAGGCCCAATTTTCTCGACTGGCCCGTTATGCTCCACACCTCATTAATACGGAGAGAATGAAGGCCAAGCGATTCATGAATGGGCTAAGGCCCCAATACATTCTCGAACTGGCGCCTATGGACATCCAAACATATGCCGAGATGGTTCGGAAGGCCCAACTGCTAGAAGATGCCATGGAGATGGCGGATAGAATCAAGGGAAGAGTCGTGAAAGAACAAGTCGTTAGCGTCGGAAACTTTAAACCAACATTTGGAAAGAAGAGGTCAAGTGAAGGAAGAATCCCTCAACAAGACAAAGTACCTCGAGATAGAAATAGGCAAGCCATCCCTTATACATCTTCAAAAGATATCTGCAAGTATTGTGACAAAGCTAGCCACAAGATCGAAGAATGCTAGAGAAAGAAGGGAGCATGCTTGCGTTGTGGAAGTGGGGATCATCGCATTTCTGATTGTCCCCTTATGAAGGAATCTCCATCGGAGAAGAAAACTCAAGAAGGACCAAGGCGTCAAGGAAGACTCCAAGCTCTGATAGAACCTACACCTACTGAAGAAGGAGGAGTGGTAGAAGGTACTCTCACCATCAAATGTAGAACTACTTTTGCTCTATTTGATACTGGAGCTACCCATTCATTCATATCCCAGAATTTTACTACCACCTTACATGAAAAACCTGTTCCTTTGAAAACTGAACTTGTTATTTCCACACCTTTAGGAGCAAGCACTGAGCTTAAACATTATTTTCCCTCTAGTAAAGTGTTGATTAGTGGTCATAACTTAGCCACTGATTTGATATGCATGAACATGGAGGGTTATGATGTAATCTTAAGTGCTGACTGGTTGGCTAAGTATAATGCTAAGGTGGATTGCAGGCGAGGAAGTGTAACCTTTGGTGAACTAGGATACCCTGAGCTATCTTTCTCTAGAAATAGCCATCCTAGACACCCTCTTCTCATCTCTACCCTTCAAGCTCGAAAAATGATGAAGAAAGGATGTGTTATATTTTAGCTTCTGTCCTTATAACCGAACCCAAGAAACCCATTCTGTAAGAAATATATATTGTTAAGGAATATCCAGATGTATTTCCTGAGGAATTACCTGGCATACCACCCGAGAGAGAAGTTTCATTCTCAATCGATTTGATACCAGGAGCAGCCCATATATCCAAAACTAAGCTGAAGGAACTAAAAGAGCAATTGATGGAATTATTAGAGAAGGGATTCATCAGACCTAGTACATCACCTTGGAGAGCACATGTTCTTTTTGTGAAGAAGAAAGATGGATCAATGAGGTTATGCATTGATTATAGGCAGTTGAACAAATTGACTATCAAGAATAAGTTCCCTCTGCCAAGAATTGATGAACTATTTGATCAAATCTCTGGAGCTCATTATTTCTCTAAGATTGACCTCAGGTCGGGTTATCATCAACTGAGAATCAAGGAAGAAGATATTTACAAGATAACATTCAGGAGTAGATATGGACAGTATGAATTTATTGTCATGCCTTTTGGGCTGACTAATGCACCTGCAGCCTTTATGCAACTCATGAATAGTGTGTTTCGACCCTCTTTAGATCAATTTATGGTGATATTTATTGATGATATATTGATCTACTCCAAAACCAAGGAAGAACATGAAGCACATTTGAGGATTGCCTTGCAGATATTAAAAGAGAATCAATTATATGCTAAATTGAGCAAATGTGAGTTCTGGTTAGAAGAAGTTTTATTTCTCGGTCATGTGATCTCTAAGGAAGGTATTTTTGTTGACCCTTTAAAGGTAGAAGCTGTTAATAACTGGGAAAGGCCTACAATTGTGACCGAAATCCGATGTTTTCTAGGCTTGGCTTGTTACTATAAGTGATTCATCAAAGACTTCTCTAAACTTGCCATGCCATTGACTAGACTAACAAGGAAAGAAAATTCTTATGTATAGGCTGAGGAATGTGAGAAGAGTTTTCAAACTCTAAAGGAGCACTTGACAACTGCACATGTTCTTACTCTGCCTATTATGGGAGGAGGATTCGAGGTATATGCTGATGCTTCGGGAATTGGCCTAGGTTGTGTATTAATGCAACAAGGTAAGGTGATAGCATATGCATCTAGGCAACTGAAGACCCACGAAGTTAATTACCCTGTACATGATCTAGAATTTGCCGCAGTAGTCTTTGCTCTAAAGATATGGAGGCATTATTTATATGGTGAGCTGTTCATTATCTATTCTGACCATAAGAGTTTAAAATATCTATTTTCTCAGAAGGAGCTCAACATGAGATAAAGAGGATGGTTCGAATATTTGAATGATTTTGACTTTTCTATTCAATACCATCCTGGAAAAGGTAATGTTGTAGCAGATGCTCTTGGTAGAAAGTTGAGGGCTCTATTATCTAGTTTGATGATTAATGAATGGCGCTTGCTGGAGCAATTTACAAGATTAAATTTAAATGTGGAACCAAAGGAGGAACGAGTCTTGATTTCCAGTATAAGGGTACAGCCTGAAATGTTCTCTGAAATAAAAGAGCAACAAGGTAACGATCCTTTATTAGTTGAAATATCTGGAAATTTGAGACAAAGGCCTGATTTTCAACTAGCAAATGATGGGAGTATTTCGAGGAAGAACTTGTGTGCCTGATAGTAACAAAATCAAGAAGAAGATAATTAAAGAAGCACACCAATCCAGATATACTATTCATCCAAGAGCCACTAAAATGTACCAAAATTTGAAAAGAAATTTTTGGTGGCCGAATGTGAAGAGAGAAGTGGCTGAGTTTGTGAGTCGTTACTTGATATGTCAACAAGTAAAGGCAGAACATCTCAGACCTGCCAGTAAATTGAAACTTCTAGAAATACCGGAGTGGAAGTGAGAAAGCATTTGTTTGGATTTCATTATGGGATTGCTCCAAACTAGAGGTGAACTTGGTGCAATCTGAGTAATAGTGGACCGATTAACCTAGTCTGCTCACTTCCTACCCATTAAAAGTAAGTGGATGGTGGATATACTAGTAGTTTTATATATCAAGGAAGTGGTAAGATTACATGGTATTCCATCATCTATAATTTCTGATAGAGATCATATATTTACTTCTCACTTTTGGAAGGGATTGCAATCTTCACTAGGAACGAGATTAAATTTTAGTACAACTTTTCACCCTCAGACAGATGGTCAGACAGAAAGAACTAATCAAATCATAGAGGATATGCTTAGAGCATGCATGATAGATTTTGGTGGTACTTGGCATGAACATTTACCATTGATTGAGTTCTCCTACAATAATGACTACCAATCAAGTATTCAAATGGCACCTTTTGAAGCTTTATATGGTAGAAGTTGTAGATCACCCATATGTTGGGATGAGATTGGCGAGAAGTAGTTAGTAGGTCCTGACATGATTCAAAATACAACTCGAAATATCCAGATGATTAGGGACCGACTAAAAATTGTCCAATCCCGACAAAAGAGTTATGCTGATAATAGAAGAAGAGATTTAGAATTTCAAATTGGTGACCATGTCTTCTTGAAGGTATCACCTACTCGAGGAATCTAAAGATTCGGAGTCAAAGGAAAGTTAAGTCTAAGATTTATTGGTCCTTTTGAGATCCTTGATAGAGTTGGAGAAGTAGCATACAGACTGGCTTTACCCCCGAAGTTGGAAGGAGTGCATGATATTTTTCATGTGTCAATGCAGAGGAGGTATGTCTATGATCCATCACATGTGATCCAACATGATGATCTGGTACTGCAAAATGATTTAACTTATGAAGAGAAACCCATCAAGATACTAGACCAAAAATTACATCAACTAAGGATTAGAGCAATACTAATGGTTAAAATCTAATGGAGCCGTCGTGGACAAGAGGAAGCCACTTGGGAATTGGAGGACCAAATTCTTTTTAAGTGGGGGAGGATGTAGAAACTTGAAATTTTTTATATGCAAAAAGAAATAATGAAAGATGAAAATAAAATAAATTATGAATATTTTTTGTTATGTCTTTAAAAGTATATAATACATAAACATGAACCCTATCCCACTTGTTAACACGAACGACGAGATTCACGGCACGATTCTGAGAAGGCGAAGACATCGGTATCATAGTAGTACTATAGCATCTGATTTAAGAGAGAATTATTAGCTTTAATGTAATCCTAATTAATGGATGAGGTCATTCTTACATCATTGAATAAATGAGATCATTGATTATGTCATAAAGGGGGGATTTATGTACATGTTGGAATTAATTTTCAACATAAGTTAGTGTAATAGTAACAAGGTTGGTGTAATAGTAACAAAGTTGGTGTAACAGTAATAAGGTTGGTGAAATAGGAAAATTAGGTGGGGGGATTTTGGCCTATAAATAGGGTTGTGCTCTTCCCTACTCAAAGCACAAATCTATTGGGAGAAATTGCTGGTTGGAGAGAGGGAGAAAGCTTTAAGTTGGAGGAGTGTTCGAAAGTATTCTTCGTTCTTAAACTTCTTCTTCTTTGATCTTCAACTAGGTAGGCTTTCTCTCAAGCGAAAACTTAATTAGATCACCATATATGTTTCTTTGCATGAGTATTTTGATTCTATGTAAATTTTTCATGATCATGTATTTATGGCTTATTTTAAGATTTAAAGTTCAAAAATAGGAGTTTTTCATTATCATAACGTGTTTCAATAACGTGGATCACATATGGACCATGATTTGAATACGGTAACCACGCTCGATTTACCTCGTTTATGTGCGTTATTTCAAAACTTAAAATTTAAATTTTAAAATCATGTTCTTACCTTAAGAATACTATTAAGAAAGAAATGACTAGGTGAATGAACTCGTAAAGTTATCGTTAATTGTTCAAACAACTATGCTCTAATTTTCGTACAATTCCTATACATGATTGACCTTATCTCTTTTATCAAAGCTCTATCTGAAAGCTTGACATCTCCTTTCAACTTCTCTTCACACATGAATATATTATGTCACGCCCCGAGATTATGCAGCAGAAACAATCAGGAATGTGAACAGCCGGCATGGTAATCCTCTCGCAAGCAATATAATCAGAGCGCCAGACAATCACACAAAGTAATTGTACAAGTAATTCACTAAAACCTTCATCTTTATTTCATATAAATAGCCATCAAAATACATAAGATCTTTGACTCTCTTTACTAGACTCAATAAAATAAAGATTACATCATGACTCGACTAGACACTTGATACCTAAGGCTTCTCTCGTTCATATATCCTTCAATCAGTCTCGGACCCATTACTTGTATAATCCGAATCCGATTCACTTGTACTTTCTGAAACATTGAGAAAATAGATAATGAGCACACTTGTCTAGTAGGTATCTTCGCATCAACATGAAGGTGAATTTAAGTGATTAGTATTTTAGCTCTAGAGAATAAGATAAATCATGCAAATACGGTAAACATGTGAATAAAACCAAAGTAACAAGATATGATCATAACGAGATACGAGAATATGATTGATCAAGTATATAACAAGAATGTAAATTTGGCTTTTCCATGAACAAGAATGTAACAAGAATGTACTTTTCATAACCGTAGAGGCTATGCACTAGAAAGTCATGTAACAAGAAAGAAAGTACTTTTCACTTAATAGCAAGTACTTCGTGAATTTACGTGGATCTTTATTCATGTCTGTGGATTTTCACTTATTTATAAAGAAAGTACGCCCAACGCAATGCGACGCCAGTAGCATCATACCCCATGGTTTACAGTATATTTCTGACAATCAACCGAGAGGACTAGCATAGAGCCCTTGAACACAATCAGTGCTCGAACTGCATCTTCAAGTATAAATCAAGCTACTTCTACAATTATAACAATAATGTGGCCAATAATGTACAAGTTCAACAATAATTCCATGATAAGGTAACCAAGGTATAGAACGTACCAATAATCGATCATGAGAATTTCAAGAAATGTATTAATAATTAGGTTATGCTATGGAGAAAATTCGGCAGCATAACGGTACATTCTTTATTTCCATAATTTATTTAGACATCTTTGGAATAAGGTGACAAGTCTAGATAATCAATAGACCATCTGGAACATAGGAATACTCAACTCAAAGGTAAAACCATGGGTTAAACATAATTAGATTTGATGAAAGAGAAGCTGGAACCTTGCGGTCTAGGGCAGGGCCGCTAGGTGACATTGGCGGTCTATCAATAGGCCGCTAACTGACTCTGGCGGTCACTTATTAGGCCGCTAAGGTCTAGAACTCATTATAACACCGGTAAAGTGCTTTCTAGAAAATTGGGCTTTTATGGTACAACCAGCTCGGCGTCCTAGTGGGAATCCCAGGCTCACGGAGACTTATGGAGGCCTTGAAATAAGATCTCCTAGTCTGTTTGAAGGAATATCCAATGGACATATTATCAAGTCTAAGATTGTGTACTTAATGTGTAAAGGTGTAACTAATGACAACATATCGGGATATGTGCCATGTACTTAAGAAAATGACTCTGAGATAAGAGAGATCATGATAAAATAGTGATCAAATAAGTCCATAAACCTTATGAAAACGTGCTTTTAAATACAAGAGTATAAGTTTTTGGCCATAAAAATAACATAGGTTAAAAATAATCCCATGTACACAAAGAACATGAAATCTTCTGGAGTACAACCAGTCGTAAGAAAATAATACCTGAAACAGGAGTAAAACCTACTTAACTAGGCTTAACATACATTAATTTGGACCAATCTGCATTAAGTTTTGAGTTAACTTAAATACAGAATTCAAAAATCAAAAGCGGTCTAGAGAGAACCGTTTCTAGTTGCTAGCGGTCTATCGTAAGACCGCTAAGGTTTCTAACGGTCTACACGAAGACCGTTTCTCCCTGGGTTAATAGAAAACTCAATAATAATAAAATAAAATACTAATCTAGGGCATACCATACATGAAAATAAACATGAATATACTCTAAAGCATGATAGAACGAGTATAGGCCTACAATATGTATGGTTTGTGTAATAAACAAGAAAATTATCCTTTTAACTTAATTAGGGCTAAGAATTTTGCATGAGGAGTATACTAGATGCATAGTTCCAATAAATCATAAAATTCTCGATTTACAATGCAAGAAATCAGCTGCAATCAGAGGGCTTTTATCTTGGACTTCGAGTTTAAGCCTTTCATGAGATAACCTACCTCTGTTTTGGGCTTTAAGCTTTGAATTTAGGGCTATAAGTTAACCCTAATTTCTGCACGTCCTATGCTAAACCAGCGACTTCACGCCTTCCTAACTCATGATTCTCTTGACCTAAAGACGTGAAATTTTCAGGGTAATAAGAGGATACTAAAAGGAAGTATTTATTCTAAAGAACCTCTATCTAATTACCTCGTTTAGGGCTTCCAATTTGTAGATCTTTCTGGGTCGATCGCACTACTTCCTAGGTCGTTTGTACTGAACCAGCGTCTTTACATGATTCTATCTCCTTGTAGGCTTGATCTCCCAGAAGGAATTTTTGTGAAAAATTAGATCTAACTAAAATGAACAAATTCCTAGAAGAAACTTACCTCCAATTCGACCTCTTTACCTTAGTTCCACGCGAGCTAAAAGTAAGGTTCGCGCTAGTTGGTTCTGGGGTCTATTTATAGGGTTTAGCTAGGGTTTCTTGGATTTGAACGATTCTAGAGTCCTTATTAGGTATTAGATCGATCTCTAAGCATGCTTACAAGTCTACATACTTCGGTCTCTAGGAGTTTAGACGCCAAAACTCTAATCTTTTTGCACTTTCTTCCACTCACGGAATCTGTAGAGCTTAGCAGTCATTTGGGAGACCATTTTCCAGTGACTGGCGGTCTCGCGATAGACCGTTTTTGGTTTTGGGCGACGAATTTGAAACCAGTTCAAACTCTTGTATTATTATCCACCTCTTTATCCTAAAATTTTTCTACGTATCTCCTTAATTCTGTAAATACATAAATTCCAATCTTCAAGAACATGGGCCAAAGTTGAAAATTATAATTTGGGCCAATTAGATTTGTCAAAATGGGCCTAATCCTCTTTGATTAATATAAGGCCTTAATCATTTATTTTAATTAACCATAATTCAATCAATAGCCCATTTAAATGCTTAATACTTATACTTTTAATCTCAAAAAATTCTTAGAAAATCCTTGGGCGTTACACCCTCCCCCACTTAAAAGAATTTGGTCCCCAAATTCCTTATAATAATATTTACTAAGGAGAGTGTACTTACATTCAAATATCTATGGAAATCTTTTACGCATGGCTTCTTCAGTTTCCCATGTTGCTTCTTGTGGCCATGACTTGGTCCATTGGATCTTGACCATAGGAATAGTTTTATTCCGAAGTTGACGCACTTCTTGTTCAATGATCTTTATTGGCTTTTGTTCTTACGTCAACTCCTCTTGAATTTCCAGGTTGTCGTAAGTGATGACATGGAAAGATCAAGAACATATCTTTTGAGCATTGAGACGTGAAATACATCATGAACTCCTAATAATTGAGGGGGCAAAGCTATTCGATACGCGACTTCACCAACCCTTTCAAGAATTTCAAAGGGGCCAATGAATCTGGGAGTAAACTTACCTTTAATACCAAATCTTTGAATACCTCGACTTGGAGAAACCTTGAGGCATACATGGTCTCCTACTTGAAATTCTAGGTCGCGCCTTTGATTATCAGCATATGATTTCTGTCTATCTTGAGCCATTTGGAGTCTTTCCCGAATAAACTTTATCTTCTCGATAGTATCCCTAATGATGTTGGGGCCGAGAAATTGCCTTTCCCCTACTTCATTCCAGCAAATAGATGATCAACAACTTCTACCATACAGAGCCTCGAATGGTGCCATTTGTATGCTTGCTTGGTAGCTATTATTGTTTGAAAATTCCACTAGAGGTAAATGGTCGTGCCAACTTCCTCCAAAGTCAATCGCACAAGCTCTGAGCATATCTTCCACCACCTGATTTGTCCTTTCAGTTTGACCATCAGTTTGTGGATGGAATGTAGTGCTAAAATTGAGTCAGGTTCGTAATGAATGTTGAAGACCCTTCCAGAACTGTGATGTAAACCGAGAGTCTCGGTCGGATATAATGGTGATAGGGACACCATGTAATTTGACAATTTCTCTCATGTATAATACTGCTAGTATATTTACAGACCATCGACTTTTGATTGGTAGAAAATGTGTAGATTTAGTCAATCGGTCTATGATCACCCATATGCCACCATGTCCTCCTCTTGTCTTAGGTAAACCCATGATAAAATCCATCCCTATACTTTCCCATTTTCACTCGGGAATATTCAAGGGGTGCTGGTGCGGACACCAGAGCGAGCGAGAAGCATGAGTCGGCGAGCCGTCGGTACCGAACGCGCAGCACCACTCGAGCTACACAGGCATCCCTATGGCTTGGAGATAGTCTGAAGTCTCCATCTTGAGTCCTAGTATTTTTAGTATTTATTGGGTTTGCATTTGGTATGTAATGTGTGCTTATTTGGTTTTATTTGGGGTTAATAGAGTGTATTTAGGATGAATAAATGAGTTTCTTTGTAAAAAAGGGCCACCTAGGCCAAGCGGGCCCCCTCACCCTCTTCCCCATTAGGCCACTTAAGTTTTAGGGACCCATAGGGGCTGGCCCATGGTCCACTTTGGACTTCGACCATTGCACTAAGGGAAGGGAAATTTCATTTCCCTTCTTTAAGGGGGGCGCCCCCTCTGTTGTCCTCTTATGTGTATTTTTTTATTTTGGCTTTGACTACATGGGGAAAAATGGAAATTGGTATCACCAATGTACCCCTCCCAAACCCTAGATCTAAGGGTAGTCTTAGTCATTTACCTAGGGTTCCCATTGCATATAAAACCCTTGTATTTTCTATTTTCAACACAATTAATACAAGACTTTCAGCAATTTTGCTCCAAAGCCCTAGGCCGCCCCCTCTCTCTCTACTCTCCCTCCACTTTCAGCTGTGAAGGCTGCCATTCTGAAGTGTGAAGCCTCCCTTATCAGAGTGTGAAGCTCAGCACCGTCGCCGCCGCCGAGCCGCCGTTGCACCACCACCGCCCGTCATCGGAGTTCTGCCCATCGTGGGACAGCAAGCCAAAGGCTGAATTTTAGCTCTCCACATGTAGATCTGACCAGGCTGAAACTTTCAGGGTGAGTTCCCCTTGTTGATCCCACGTCCCACAAAAAAAATCAGATTTTTCCAACTTCGTTTTCCCCCATTTTCATTTAAAGTCCCACAGCCTACACAACTGCCCCAGTGCAGACTTGTGTTCCAACAGCGATACTCTTCACCCATTCGAACCCCTTTCCAATTTTAGTTAGAACTGAAATTTGGACTGTGACTTCTATCCACCTAACCCACACCCATTCGAACTCCTTTCCAACTTTAGTTAGAACTGAAATTTTTTTAGGATTTTTAGAGTTCGTTTATCATTTTTAAAAATCACTGCAAAATTCGAACTCAGCTCAATCTTTTGCAGTCTAGATCCGATCCACCCCTATTATAAAATCCATTTCCCATATCAAACCACCTCAAAAAATTATAAAAAAATTATCATCGTGTTCCTTGCTTCCCCCTCCATCTCCCATAAAAATCCCATTGCCCAGATTCAAAGTTTTAACCTCGGGCAACGTGCTTCATCAGGCAGATGTGAATGTTCCCAGTCAGATCTGAGTTCAGGGGTCAGCCTGTTCATAAATACCCCACGAAAATTCCACGGCCATAAAAATTCCTGTAACAGCCTATGGTCGTAGATCTCTGAGAGGGATTCGTAGCGGTGCTAGTTTCACGTCGATCCGACGTCGGGGCTGATCGCAGTAATTTTTATCGCCAGGTCGCGCACCCCTGAAACTGCAGAACAGGTCTGTGGATAGCAAGCAACAACACTTCCCAATCGGGCCGCCTCACCTTCCACAAGGTGAACCAGCACATTTCCCTCTTATGGAACATCTCTCTTGGAGTCCCCTTCACAACGGGACCAACCCCACCTCAGTCGGTCACCCGAGCACAACGTGGTCCCCACAAACGTCAACCCGCACCGTCCTGCCAGCATCAAGTAGCAACGCGCCAGCACCAATGAAGCGGTTCAAAATGCCGCCCGTCAACCCAAGTTCGATCCACCCAGGTCCCACATGTTACCTGTTACCTCCCTGCGTGGAGTGGGTTTAAATTTATAATTATTGATAACTGTCTTAACTGGGAGTACGATCTTGGCCGGGGTTGTCTTCCGCACACTCGGAGCATGGAGGTAACGATATCTCCTTCTCGGCATTTGCTTGTTTAGTATATGATTATATGTCGCTGCATGAGTGCGTTAGAATTCTAGCTCGTTAAATCATTTTAATCGCCGCTGTCAGAAAGAGAGTGAACCCATCCGGTGACTCGATCCGAGCACGGAAGTGAGTTTGACTACCCTTGACTCTGTCGGTTTCTCAACCGCACGGATCCACGTTTCCCTCGCTTGGGACGACTCTTGGGACTACTTTTCTATTAAAGGCATATACCCGTAGGAGCTCTTAGTGTCGAGCCGAGGTAGCTCTATTGTTCGCGTGTCGCTGGTCGCGTCGTCACCTAGAGTCCAAGGTTCGGATCATTTGGCATCGAGTCCCTCATTCGTCCCGCATCAGTTTGGTATCAGAGAGAGTTTGAGTCTAGGGTAGTCAGTCCGAGGTGTATCATTTCATCCCTCTATTCGATATATCAAAAGGTGTTCCGGAATAATAGGTTACGCCTATTGGGAAGGTACACAATTGCATGAGTGCGATCTTCGAATCAAACCTCCGCCACGTACCAGATATTGGTTCACTCTAGGTTCATCATCTTTGCTCTAGTCCGTGTATCCCAGTCACTGTGTCATTTGCATGCCCACCCGTAGAGGTACCCAATCCTCACCACCACCACCTATGGCGGATCCTCGAGTTTGTAGTTCCGATGAGCCTTCGGTGGCCGATATGTTTCGATCTCTCATGGATCGAATCGATACGAGTATGGATGGGCTTAGTACACGTGTAGATGGCATAGGTACGCGTCTGGAAGGGAAAATGAAAGCCTTAGAGGATTGGGCCGAAGCATCGTACCAGTCTATCCAGGGTCTGGTGGGGAGAATTGCTGCCCTAGACATGGCCCCGGTTGAGGCAGCGCAACTCGCACCAACCAATGGCCAACAGGAGCTGGTTCTGCAACTTGCTGCTCCAAGGGCTCAAGGGGTAGATGATAGGAGGTAGCGAGTGCCCGAGGTGGATGACTATGCATCCGATAATGAACATGGGGGTTATGGTCATGACCGTCGAGCCCAACGACGGAATCGCGATTACGATTATGACGACCGCGTTCTTAGGAACGTGCCTGCGGACCCTCCCTTTTTTGACGGGTCCTTGGACCCAAAGGTCTATTTAGATTGGGAGGCCGGCATGGATCGATACTTCGAGTGGTTTGAGATGACGGACCACTAAAAAGTTCGCTATGCAAAGATGAAGTTGCAAGGGCAGGTGCAAACCTATTAGACTAATGTGGAGAGCTTGTTGATGCAGCAACATCAACCCCAGATCAGTACTTGGGATGATATGAAAACAAAGTTGAGCCAGAAGTATCTTCCTGCCACATATCGCCAGCGTCTCATAGACAAATGGCAGAGTCTCCCCCAAGGAAACCGATCCGTGACTGAGTACACCGTTGAGTTCGATGAGTATTACTTGCGGTGTGGAGTTACGGAAGAGAGCACCATGACCATCTCACGCTTTCGAAGAGGTCTGCAGCCACACTATCAATATGAACTTGTTCGCCGCAATGTGGCCACTTTCGAACAAGCGTATCATGTTGCTCTCGAATTGGAGCAATTCGAGGCCGAGTTCGAGCCTACCCCACGGTTGGGCCCCTTCCCTCTTTGTAGTGTCGAGCCCCGCAGCTCTTCAGGCACATATTAGAGGGCCCCCATGACCCGACCTCAGGAGCCCACCCATCCGGAGCTGTTCGCTCCAAGGCCTCGCCCTCCCCCACCGAGGGATCTTCCTCCTCGACCCCAGCAACCTGCATCCATTGTTCGTCCACCGACGCCCGCACCTCTTGCCCGTCCCTTGTGTCCTACTATAGCAACCCTGATAAAAACAAGATTTTTAAATAAATTAAATTAAAATAAAAGATAAGTAAATAGATGACAAAGAGTCTAAATGGGTAAATCATTAATCAAGAAGAAATAACGCCTTTTATCAAGGCACTGATTCAAAAGGAAACGCCTCTGGATAAGGCGTTAATTTAAAAGGGACGCCTAGACAATAGGGCGTCAAATTTCAAACGACGGGAAAAATAAAAATTAAGGAAAAGAAATGAAACACCCTCTACATGGGCGCGTTTACATAAGTAACGACGCTAGACAAGGCGTCAATTTAAATTCGACACCCTCACTTAAGACGTTAATTCAGTTCGAGTTTCGTTCGACCCAGGAGTTTATCCAGGGCAAGTTCTGGATAACTACGTCGAAGGTGGAATACGGTAAGGACTCTATCATGGAAGTATTAATTCCAATACAACTCTAACCCTATTAGGATCCCCAAAATCCTATAAATATACTCCCTAATCAAGCCCTGATCGCTATTTTGGCGTTCGTCTGCTGCTGCCGTACACGAAGAACAGGTAGTGTTCTTCTTTTCCTTCAGTCACGGTTTAAGGAAGATAATGATCGTTCGTCTTTCCTTCTTCCTCTACAGGTTGCTTGCAACGTGAAGAAACTCTCATATAGTTGAAGGACGAGAAGTTCTTCATCTTGTTTTCTTCTTCCGGCGATCAGGAAACTCTGTTGCAAACAGAGTATCATCTCTTCACATCTTTTACGTATCTTCCTCTAAACCAGGTAGGTTTTCTCAAGAACGTAGCCCAAACCAACTCCAGTTGCTAGTAATACTTTCTGTCATACATGCATATAGTTTGATTATGGTTTCAGAAATTTTTCCATGTAATTTTAAAAAGAAACGCCCTTGACAAGGACGCTAATTTAAATAAGCGACCCACACTAGGGCGCTAATTATTATTTTGACGCCATGCCCAGAAGTCGTCAATTACATGTAATTAATAAATACCCACGTATAAAATTTAATATCTATGTAACCATGAATCTAATATATTGCATGAGTATACCTGTGAAATCATGCTATTTTTCCTGTCATGATCATGTACCCTCTTTCCTGAAATTTTATTATATGAAAATTGGTAAATTCTTGAATTCACGACCTCGTCTAGGTCGTCTATTATTGAACTGACGCCCCAGACCAGGGCGCTAGTTGACAAGTAACGCCCCTGTCCAGGGCGCATTTTTGTAAAAATTCCAGAATATTGATTTTCTGCAAAATAGAAATATTGAAGGGACGACTAATGTATACGTCGTCAAATTGTGAATAAACGCCCCTGAGTAAGGCGTTAATTGGATAATTAATGACTTAGCTTAAGTCGCTATTTTCTGTATTACTGTTTTACACTGATTACTGTCACCGAAGGGTTTTATATATATATATATATATGTAATCGGCACTATATTCCGTTCCGTGAGTATAGTCCCACGTTTCATGATGATTCATCGTTTACCCACTAATTCTCATTGACATACAAGCTCTCCATTGAACATTCCGTTCCTTTGGACTAGCGAGTTAGTCATAGAGACCTCCGTAAGACTCCTCGAGCCTTGGATTCCCTCAAGACCGACTGAGCTGGTTGTACCATAAAAACCCATTACACTATTTTACCATGTCACTCTATAGAAACATGGTATACCGGCCCTCATGTTATGCAAAGTGTGTATCATGAGAATTTTCTTAATGGGATGAGGTTATCATGCCCTTTGATGCTGTTCTTGTAAACTCCAATTCTATATTCAACATGATGTTCTTGTGGACCTCAATTCTATATTAAGAATGAGGACGTCTTGCCCTTGATGTGCTGTTCATGTGGACCTCAATTCTATATAAAGAATGTCCATACTTTTTGATCTTGGTACCCAAGTTAGGGAACCAATTCCACCTAGTTTTATCAATAATCGTGATTGTACCGTTATTATCGTTATTCTATGTCAAGTGTCATATTTTTGGACTCTATTCTTTCAAAGTCTAACCTACATGTCTATCAGCTTTATCCTTGAAATTCCATATTGGCTATATACAAAAGTGGATGTTAAAATACATGATTAATGCCTGCGCATATAGGGCCCGATCTGGTCCTGGGAGGAGCACCCGAAAGTACTTGTGCCCATGGGAGTTGATTGATCAAGGTATTGGCATTATATCGAAGTGCATGACTAGCTTGATTGAACATTCCACAAATCTTGTACTTGTACTTGACTTGATATTACATGACTTGCGTGGCCCGAGAAAGGGTAATTGCATACTTGCTTGACTTGAAACAAAATAGCCAAATTCCAACATAACATGATGAGTTTACTTGCTTGGAATATCTTGATATCTTTTGATATAAGTTCTTGAAAGTTCATGACTAGTTCTTCTTGCTATCTTATTGTTATACACTCTCTCTATCTTGTCGTTTTATGCGAGCATGCATAGCTATAGTGCATTCATGAAAGATGTAATTACTTAAACCCATTGATAGTTCTTGAGATATAATTTCCTACTGAGTGTTCGCTCACTCAGTGTTTCCCTACGTTTCAGGTAAGTCCGACGATGAGGGAACTCAATCTGAACGGGATGGTCAAGAGTGAAAGAGTTAGAGCTACTCAAGCATCAATTTAGTTCTGTCTTTTCTCTATTTTTTTGTTGAGTCAAGCGTTGTATTTTTATTTTATTGAGTCTAGTATTTGCAAGGGTTTGTAATAGATATATTCTTATTAAAGGAATTAATGGATTGGGTTATCTTTATATTTGCGCACTCTATCTTTATGTCGAATACACTACTACTCTGATTGACATGATTGATATAAACTCGTCACGCGTCTCCGGGTATCTTCCGCTCTCGGGGCGTGATAGTTTTTGTGGTATCAGAGCCTAGGGTATTCAATTCCTTGGAAAACCCAAGTCCAAGGATAGGTTTAACCTTTAACCGGTGAGATTGGGTAGAACCAAGGGTTGAGTTAACATAAAAACTTAAAAGCCCTTAACGCGAGTATATACTAATATAGTTATTGTAATTGTAGGATAATGGCTGCCGAACGTGCTCAGTGGCGCAACATGCATCGTACACTCCAAGGCATGACCCAAGTGCTGCAACAAGTAGCACAGGGAGGTGCACAACGAGCCGGAAGTCTCCACCAAGTCTTCAAGAACATGAACCCTCCCAAATTCATGGGTTCTACTGATCCAGATGACGCAGAACACTGGATCAGGGAGACGGAGCGTATATTCCGTGTTATGCAATGCACGGATCAAGATAAAGTCTTATTAGCTACTTTCCAACTAGAAAGGGATGCCCGATACTGGTGGGAGTCAGTCGAAGCTACTATAAATCAAGACCAAATTACTTGGGAAGAATTTGTTGAACATTTCAACAATAAATATTTTTCAGACCGAGTCCAAGAAAAGAAAGCTACCGAATTTGCTGCACTCAAGCAACGGTTATTATCGGTGGCGGAGTACGAGGCACAATTCTCTAGATTGTCTCGGTATGCTAAGCACTTAGTTAGCACCGAGAAGATGAAAGCTAGGAGGTTCCTAAATGGGCTCAGGCCCCAATATATTACCCAGCTGGCACCAATGGATATTCAGGTCTACTCAGAGATAGTACGCCGAGCTCAATTGTTAGAAGATGCCACGGAGCTATCAGATAGAACCCGTGGGAAGGATAAGAAGGAACAAGTTACAAGTTCGGGTTCCTTTAAACCCAACTTCAAGAAGAGGCCTAGCACTGGAGGTACTTCTTCTCAAGACCAAAAATTTAAGAAGACCAAGCCCTTCTCTATCACTACTACACCTTCGAATATAATATGCAAGCATTGTGACAAGGCTGATCATAAAGCCGAAGAGTGCTAGAGGAAACTTGGAGCATGTCTCCGTTGTGGGAGCCGTGAGCATCGGATTCTCGATTGCCCATTACTTAATGATCAAATCGGTGACGGAAAGCGCCCGGTAACCAAGAACGCTCGTCTTTACGCAATTAAGGAGACCGAAGAAGAAGAAGGCGGACTAGTAGAAGGTACACTGAAAGTTTGTTCCAAGTATGCACATGTCTTATTTGATATGGGTGCATCACATTCTTTTATTTCCAAGAAGTTTGCTAACCCACTACCTATGGAATCGGAATGGATGAAAATAATTTTATCTACTCCTCTCGGAAACGAAACCGATATTACTCACCATTATCAAAACTGTGAGGTCTTGGTAAAAGGAAGAAATCTTCCTATCGATCTCATATGTTTAGATCTAAAGGAGTATGATGTCATACTGGGAGCGGATTGGTTATCCAAGTACCAGGCAATAGTCGATTGCCATAACAGCAAAGTTACCTTCAGAAACTTTCCAGAACTAGTCTATTCTAGCCCCAAGAGTCGGAGCGAGTCACCTCTTATTTCGGCTCTCCGAGCTAGCAAGCTAATAAAGAAAGGATGTGTATCTTTCCTTGCATTTGTCACGATTAAGGAGAATAAGGAAACTAAGATAGAAGATATCCCAGTTGTGCAAGAATTTACGGATGTGTTTCCGGAAGATCTGCCTGGATTACCCCCACAAAGAGAAGTGGCCTTCACCATCGACTTAGTCCCTGGTGCTGGTCCAGTTTCTAAGGCACCTTATAGAATGTCCCCTGCCGAACTCAAGGAGTTAAAGGAGCAATTGATGGAACTTCTTAAGAAATGATTCATTAGACCGAGTACTTCCCCGTGGGGAGCGCCTGTATTATTTGTAAAGAAGAAGGATGGATCCATGAGACTATGCATCACTATCGACAATTGAATCATCTCACTATCAAGAACAAGTATCCACTGCCGAGAATCGATGAGTTATTTGATCAAATATCTGGATCCAAGTACTTTTCCAAGATTGATCTCAGGTCAGGATATCACCAACTAAGGATCAAGGATGATGACATTCATAAGACTGCATTCAGAAGCAGGTATGGCCATTATTAGTTTGTTGTTATGCCTTTTGGACTAACGAATGCCCCTGCTGCCTTCATGCAGTTAATGAATAGTATATTCAGGCCTTATTTGGATCAATTCGTGGTGGTCTTTATTGATGATATATTAATTTATTCCAAGACTAAGGAAGAGCATGATGAGCAATTGAGGATTGCATTACAAATATTGAAGACAAACCAATTATATGCAAAACTCAGCAAGTGTGAATTCTGGCTTGAGGAAGTGACTTTTCTCGGACATGTTATATCAAAGGATGGCTTATCAGTAGATCCATCAAAAGTTGAAGCTGTAAGAAATTGGGAAAGACCGACCAATGCTAGCGAGATCCGAAGTTTCTTAGGTCTTGCTGGCTATTATAGGCGATTCATCAAAGATTTCTCTAAGATCGCCGTACCACTTATGAGGTTAACTCGCAAGGAGATCCATTATGAATGGAGTGAGGAATGTGAAAGAAGCTTCCAAACTCTCAAGGATCATCTTACTACAGCTCCTGTCCTAGCTTTACCAGTGGAAGGAGAGAAATTCGAGGTATACACTGATGCTTCTGGCATTGGCCTCGGATGTGTTCTAATGCAACAAGGAAAGGTTATAGCTTACTCTTCTCGTCAATTAAAGAAGCATGAAGAGAACTACCCCGTCCATGACTTAGAATTAGCCGCGGTAGTATTTGCACTAAAGATCTGGAGACATTATCTATATGGAGTGCAGTTTACTGTATACTCCGATCACAAGAGTCTCAAGTATCTTTTCTCTCAAAAGGAACTAAATATGAGGCAAAGGCGTTGGCTAGAATATCTCAAGGACTTCGACTTCAATATACAATATCATCTCAGAAAGGGTAACCATGTAGCAGATGCCCTCAGTCGAAAGCCGAGAGCACTGTTAGCCAATTGTATGATTCAAGAATGGAAATTGCTGAAGCAATTCTCCGAACTCAATATAAGCATAGACACAGACTTTCAATGTGTCACATTATCTCATATAAGCATTCGTCCAGACCTATTAACTGAAACACAAGCACTTCAGGATGATGACCCAATATTAGTGGAAATCAAGGGCAGATTGGAAGGACAATCTGATTTCCAAATAACTTGTGAAGGAAGATTAATGTTCAGGAATAGAACTTGCATACCGGATTGTCCCGAGTTAAAGAAGAAGATCTTAGATGAAGCTCATAGATCAAGGTACACAATTCATCAAGGATCAACCAAAATGTACCAAGATGTGAAGAGGAATTTTTGGTGGCCCAACATGAAAAGGGAAATAGCAGACTATGTATCACGCTGTCTCACTTGCCAAAAGGTCAAGGCGGAACACCAAAAGCCTGCTGGAAAATTACATCCTCTAGATATTCCCAAATGGAAGTGGGAGAATATTAGTATGGATTTCATCATGGGTCTATCTAAATCAAAAGGAGGACATGATGGAATATGGGTTATTATTGACCGATTGACTAAATCGGCGCATTTCTTGCCAATAAAGAGCCGATGGTCAGTTGACGTTTTGGCTGCATTATACATCAAGGAAATAGTCAGATTACATGGTATTCCTGTTTCAATCGTGTCTGACAGAGATCCCCATTTTTCTTCTCATTTTTGGAAAGGACTACAACATTCGTTGGGAATAAGGCTTAACATTAGTACAGCTTTTCATCCTCAAACGGATGGTCAGACCGAGAGAACTAACCAGGTGGTTGAAGATATGCTCAGAGCTTGCATCATTGATTTCGATGGAAGCTGGCATGATCACTTGCCATTGGTGGAATTTGCATACAATAATAGCTACCAGGTAAGTATACAAATGGCACCTTTCGAAGCCTTATACGGAAGGAGTTGCCGATCACCCTTATGCTGGGACGAAGTTGGAGAAAAACAACTATTAGGTCCAGACATGGTAAGGGATACCACTAAGAAGATACAATTGATTAGAGAAAGACTGCAAGTTGCTCAGTCTAGGCAAAAGGCTTATGCCGACACGAGAAGGAGAGATCTTGAATTCCAAGTTGGAGACCATGTATTTCTCAAGATATCGCCTGGACGTGGCATACGGAGATTTGGTGTTAAGGGTAAGCTTACACCAAGATTCATCGGACCCTTCGAGATACTGGAACGAGTTGGCGAGGTTGCTTATCGCATCGCATTGCCTCCTCAACTGTCCGATGTACATAATGTATTCCACATATCTATGTTGAAGAAGTATGTGCACGATCCATCACATATTATTGAACATGGAGACTTAGTTATCCAGAAGGATCTCACATATGAACAGAAGCCCATAAGGATACTAGATCGTGAAGTCCGTACTCTAAGGAATAAGGTTATTCCCATGCTAAAAGTACAATGGAATAAGAGTTCCGATCATGAAGCTACATGGGAGACCGAGGAATCCATGAGGAAGCGATTTCCAGAATTATTTTAAGGTATATACTCTACGCTCTCCACTTATATATATATATATACTATTGAATTTGGGGACCAAATTCCTTTAAGTAGGGGAGGGTGTAGCAACCCTGATAAAAATAAGATTTTTAAATAAATTAAATTAAAATAAAAGATAAGTAAATAGATGACAAAGAGTCTAAATGGGTAAGTCATTAATAAAGAAGAAATAACGCCTTTTATCAAGGCGCTGATTCAAAAGGAAACGCCTCTGGATAAGGCGTTAATTTAAAAGGGACGCCTAGACAATAGGGCGTCAAATTTCAAACGACGGGAAAAATAAAAATTAAGGAAAAGAAATGAAACGCCCTCTATATGGGCGCGTTTACATAAGTAACGACGCTAGACAAGGCGTCAATTTAAATTCGACGCCCTCACTTAAGACGTTAATTCAGTTCGAGTTTCGTTCGACCCAGGAGTTTATCCAGGGCAAGTTCTGGATAACTACGTCGAAGGTGGAATACGGTAAGGACTCTATCATGGAAGTATTACTTCCAATACAACTCTAACCCTATTAGGATCCCCAAAATCCTATAAATATACTCCCTAATCAAGCCCTGATCGCTATTTTGGCGTTCGTCTGCTGCTGCCGTACACGAAGAACAGGTAGTGTTCTTCTTTTCCTTCGGTCACGGTTTAAGGAAGATAATGATCGTTCGTCTTTCCTTCTTCCTCTGCAGGTTGCCTGCAACGTGAAGAAACTCTCATATAGTTGAAGGATGAGAAGTTCTTCATCTTGTTTTCTTCTTCCGGCAATCAGGAAACTCTGTTGCAAACAGAGTATCATCTCTTCTCATCTTTTACGTATCTTCCTCTAAACCAGGTAGGTTTTCTCAAGAACGTAGCCCAAACCAACTCCAGTTGCTAGTAATACTTTCTGTCATACATGCATATAGTTTGATTATGGTTTCAGATGTTTTTCCATGTAATTTTAAAAAGAAACGCCCTTGACAAGGACGCTAATTTAAATAAGCGACCCACACTAGGGCGCTAATTATTATTTTGACGCCATGCCCAGAAGTCGTCAATTACATGTAATTAATAAATACCCACGTATAAAATTTAATATTTATGTAACCATGAATCTAATATATTGCATGAGTATACCTGTGAAATCCTGCTATTTTTCCTGTCATGATCATGTACCCTCTTTCCTGAAATTTTATTATATGAAAATTGGTAAATTCTTGAATTCACGACCTCGTCTAGGTCGTCTATTATTGAACTGACGCCCCAGACCAGGGCGCTAGTTGACAAGTAACGCCCCTGTCCAGGGCGCGTTTTTGTAAAAATTCCAGAATATTAATTTTATGCAAAATAGAAATATTGAAGGGACGACTAATGTATACATCGTCAAATTGTGAATAAACGCCCCTGAGTAATGCGTTAATTGGATAATTAATGACTTAGCTTAAGTCGCTATTTTCTGTATTACTGTTTTACACTGATTACTGTCACCGAAGGGCTTTATATATATATATATATATATATATATGTAATCGGCACTATATTCTGTTCCGTGAGTATAGTCCCACGTTTCATGATGATTCATCGTTTACCCACTAATTCTCATTGACATACAAGCTCTCCATTGGACATTCCGTTCCTTTGGACTAGCGAGTTAGTCATAAAGACCTCCGTAAGACTCCTCGAGCCTTGGATTCCCTCAAGACCGACTGAGCTGGTTGTACCATAAAAATCCATTACACTATTTTGCCATGTCACTCTATAGAAACATGGTATACCGGCCCTCATGTTATGCAAAGTGTGTATCATGAGAATTTTCTTAATGGGATGAGGTTATCATGCCCTTTGATGCTGTTCTTGTAAACTCCAATTCTATATTCAACATGATGTTCTTGTGGACCTCAATTCTATATTAAGAATGAGGACGTCTTGCCCTTGATGTGCTGTTCATGTGGACCTCAATTCTATATAAAGAATGTCCATACTTATTGATCTTGGTACCCAAGTTCGGGAACCAATTCCACTTAGTTTTATCAATAATCATGATTGTACCGTTATTATCGTCATTCTATGTCAAGTGTCATATTTTTGGACTCTATTCTTTCAAAGTCTAACCTACATGTCTATCAGCTTTATCCTTGAAATTCCATATTGGCTATATACAAAAGTGGATGTTAAAATACATGATTAATGCTTGCGCATATAGGGCCCGATCTGGTCCTGGGAGGAGCACCCGAAAGTACTTGTGCCCATGGGAGTTGATTGATCAAGGTATTGGCATTATACCGAAGTGCATGACTAGCTTGATTGAACATTCCACAAATCTTGTACTTGTACTTGACTTGATATTACATGACTTGCGTGGCCCGAGAAAGGGTAATTGCATACTTGCTTGACTTGAAACAAAATAGTCAAATTCCAACATAACATGATGAGTTTACTTGCTTGGAATATCTTGATATCTATTGATATAAGTTCTTGAAAGTTCATGACTAGTTCTTCTTGCTATCTTATTGTTATACACTCTCTCTATCTTGTCGTTTTATGCGAGCATGCATAGCTATAGTGCATTCATGAAAGATGTAATTACTTAAACCCATTGCTAGTTCTTGAGATATAATTTCCTACTGAGCATTCGTTCACTCAGTGTTTCCCTACGTTTCAGGTAAGTCCGACGATGAGGGAACTCAATCTGAAGGGGATGGTCAAGAGTGAAAGAGTTAGAGCTACTCAAGCATCAATTTAGTCCTGTCTTTTCTCTATTTTTTTGTTGAGTCAAGCGTTGTATTTTTATTTTATTGAGTCTAGTATTTGCAAGGGTTTGTAATAGATATATTCTTATTAAAGGAATTAGTGGATTGGGTTATCTTTATATTTGCACACTCTGTCTTTGTGTCGAATACACTACTACTCTGATTGACATGATTGATATAAACTCGTCACGCGTCTCTGGGTATCTTCTGCTCTTGGGGCGTGACACCTACACCTCCTGTCCGTCGGGAGGATAAGGGTAAGGGGCCTTTGATCGGGGAGCCTAGTGGATCACGGCAGCAGTGTTCTCGCTGCAATTGGTTTGGCCACATTGCCAACCAGTGTCTCACTCGTCAATCTCTAGTCATTGGAGACACACAAGTCGGGGACACCTCATCTTCCGAGCTTGTATCAGTCAGCTATGAGGCGGAATAGGAATTAGTTAACGAGTTCTTTGAGAATGAAGATGATGGGCAGGATGCCCAACATCTAGACAATACCCATTTGGGGGTCGTCAAGTGTATTCTCACCTAGCCACAGGTCTGTGATGACTGGCGTCAGACCACTATCTTTCATACAGACTGTAGGCTCGGCGGGAAAGTTTGTAAGGTGATTATCGATAGTGGGAGTTGTATCAATGCAATCTCCACGAGCACTGTTTCTCATCTTCGTCTTACTCCCGTGGACCATCCTTGCCCCTATCGAGTATCATGGGTGGATTCCACCTCCATTCCGATGAGGCTGCGGTGTCTGGTCCCACTACAGTTCCATGCCTACCGTGAGGAGATCTGGTGTGATGTCCTCCCCATGCAAGTGGGCAGTATTATTCTTGGTAGGCCATGGTTGTTTCATCGGGATGCCACCCTCTATGGCCGGTCAAACACCTGTACCTTCGACCATAGTGGCCAGCAGATTACCCTCCACCCCTCTCAGCCTAAGAGTCCTTCAGTTAGGGGTCTTAATGGTCCTAGTACTCCGAAGCCTTCCATCCCTAGGCCCAGTACCCCATCCCCAGCTCGGGCCATGACCGTTACATCTTGCACAAGCGATCCCCCATCTAGGAGGTTGATGTTGATTAGCTCCCGAGAAATGGAGCGGGAGGCTAGTAAGGGGAGTCCTGTGTTAGCTATCACGGTCCGTGAGGTGGAGCGAAAGTCTGAGGGTGAACTCCCACCCGATGTTGTTCCCATTCTACAAGAGTTTGCTAATGTATTCCCTGAAAAGCTTCCCGAGGGACTCCCACCTATGCAGGATATTCAGCATGCTATCGACATGATTCTGGGATACTCACTGCCCAATCTTCCCCACTACCGCATGAGTCCCACTGAGCATGCTGAGCTAAAGCGGCAGGTGTAGACACGCCATTCCTGACGTCTCCTAAGAAAGTCTCATATTACTATACGACGCCCCGCGACGGCTTACGCATTTTGAATCACTCGAGTGCTTCCTTTTCTTGAGTCTTCTTCCGCCCTTCTCAGCATCCGGAATCGTCTCGTCACGGCATTCGGACGGCATCAACACCAGTCGGACGCATCAGAGGTTTCGAAACCAGGAAGGGTGTCTGCCGGGCGGCCGCCAACACCTGAACTGAGGAGCCGGGTGGGTCTTTATGGGGGCGTCCAGGCCCATGGACGCCCCCATTCTTTTAATTTATTTTTCAAAGCCCAAAATCAAATAAAAAATAATATATTAATGGAGGCGTCCAGGCCCCTGGACGCCTCCATAAAAACAAATATAAAAAATACAAAATGCCAGTTGGCATAAAAGACAAAACACAAAAAATAAAATATATTTTGTTGGAGGCGTCCAGGACCCTGGATGCGTCCATCAACTCCCTCACGGGCGCCGGCCACCGAACGATGGTTTGTCGTGTGTGAAAAAATCCAAATTGTGGAGACGTCCAGGCAGCTGGACGCGCCCATTTCAAAATCACGAGGCGCCGCTCACAAAACCACGCGTTGTGCCAAATCGCGTGCGGCCGTCTGTGGTGTTCGGTGGACCTGTTTGAGGCGTCCGGGGCCCTGGACGCCTCCATAAAAATATTCGAAAAAAATAAATAAAAATAGAATAAAATATTAGTTCGGCCCTGATGGAGGTGTCCAGGGTCCTGGACGCCTCCACCCTCAGGAGCCCTATAAATAGAGGCCCACCCCCTCAGTTCTGGGGGAGCTTCTAAGAGATCCGATAGGCTGCCGGAGCCCAGAGGCTACCGGAGTCATTTCTAAGTCGTGGGGTCTTTTGTAGGTGGAGGTTCTGCCGGCTTCTCGGGTGTCCAGGCTCGCGAGAGGAAGGCTATCTTCGTCCACCGCGCTTCCACGTCATCCCTACGCTGCCGGAGCTCCGCCGGATCTCACCTTCGGCTCATCCAATAAGCCTTTTCTTCCCCTTTTTCTCCATAGTTCTTTACATTCATCATACTGCATCCTCTATCTCCCTACATAAGGGCACCGTCTCTTGCATACTTCTTGCATTCATCATCGCATTTTCCTCCTACTCGAGTCCGAGAGGGGTTTAAAACCACACCAACCAGGTGTGTGTCAGGTCACGATCTCGTTACTTTTATTGCAAGGAATTGTTACTACACTGCCATTTTCTAATTCCGTTCGTTTATTATCTACTGTTTTGCAAGGGTACCCAAGGAAAGCCCTCTCCGTCGGCCGGCCGAAGGGGGAGGAAGAAGCAACCCGTCATCTCCCGCTCTTGAGGTAGGCGCGATCACTTTCTTTATTTTGGGGTCTTTTGGCCCCTGGCGATCACATCTTGTTCTCGAGGCCGCGGCGAGTCACTTCCCCAATGGCTGTTTAAATTCCCGTTCTTATATTCTCTTTAAATTCTGTTGTATTCTGCTCATATTCTCGAGGCCGCGGCGAGTCACTTCCCCAATGGCCGTTTAAATTTCCGTTCTTATATGTTATATTCTTATCTATTCATATTCTCGAGGCCACGGCGAGTCACTTCCCTAATGGCCGTTTAAATTCTCGTTCTTATATATTATATTCTAATCTATTCATGTTCTCGAGGCCGCGGTGAGTCACTTCCCCAATGGCCGTTTAAATTCCCCCTCTTTATATTCTCCTTATATTCTGTTATATTCTTATCTGCTCATATTCTCGAGGCCGCGGCGAGTCACTTTCCCAATGGCCGTTTCAATTCTTGCAATTTAATTTCTGTACCATTCCCATCCCCCCGAGGTCGCGGTGAGTCACTTCCCGCTATGGCCGTTTAACCCCCATATCTTGCTATATTACATTTGTCCCGCTCGCCCCGCGGGAGCAATCTCCCGTGATGGCCCCTTCTCTTTTCTTTTATTTCTGTGTTGCAGCAAACAAAAGAGGAGCCTGCGTGCTCCGCGTCCTCATCGCACCCCGAACCGCGTGACGTCACTCACAGATTGGCGATCACGGTGGGACCTCTACTGCTTCCTTTCGGCTACCCTTGCAAGTTCGGCACCATCCGCGCCTCTCCACCTTGGCGCCCGCGCGCGCCCCCGTTGTGCTCACGGCAGCACTGTCAGTTTTGATTGGTTGTTTGTTTATTATATGTCTGTTACTTCTGTTGTTTTCCCACTCCATATCTCTGTCGGCATTTCATTGCATGCATCCATCCCTCTTTTCTATCCTTTCTTCATTTTTTTGAGGATCACTTTTTCCCGTTGAAGGAAGGACTCTCCGTTTCGGAATTCCTCTCAACAGACTAGAATCTCCTACACTGGGACCTCCGTAAGTCCCCGACATCGAAGAATCTCCTCTTCGTTCACTGGGCCGGTTGTACCATTGAAGTTCCCCGGAGTTAGTCATTTCATTCGTGGTGAGACGAGAGACCCTAGCTGACACGGCGGTGAAACAAAAATAAACTAGGGTCCCTATTTTGTGTGAACTTTGGATCTCGCTAAAAACACAAAAAAAATCATCAAAATCAAAACACAAAAAAAGGTGTAAAGGCATCCACTTGTTTGATAATCTCTGCTACATGCTTGCTAGTGTATGTTTTTACGTTCTGGGAAAACTGTGAGCATGGCTCACGAGTCTTTTGAGGAGAACCACCCTAGTCGTGGTTTGTCAGCCGACCCGCGAGTCTATGCTATGGACTCGGGTCCTTCTCCTGAGCCCTCGCATGAGGTGCAGGTTATTGCCGGGGACACATCCCCACCGCAGGATATCTCTTACTTACTGGGCGTCCTCGCCAACACGGAGCTTACCTCTGAACAGCTCCGGGCCTTCCAGGCCATTCTGAAGGGGAAATCTGTTTCCCCCACGCCCTAGGAATCAACTCCGGCCATCGCACCTCTCCAAGAGTCCGTGCAGGCCATTCCATCTCCTTCATTGGCACAAGCCATCCAGTCTCCCTCGCTTCAAGGACAAGCGAGCCAACAACCACCCTCATTCCAGTTCCCGTCACAATCTCAAACTCCCCTTGTTCCCCACACACCGCTTCAGCCAGGGCCAACTGTCGGCGGTCCGACAGCTCCCTCTCATTCCGAGTTTCCCCCTCAAGTCTCCGGGAGACAGTTTCTCCCCCAGTGGCAAGTGCCACCTTCACCTCCAAAGGAGCTCGCCCAATCACTCCTCAATAGGTTCAATCGCATGGACGAGCAGTTTCAAAATCTGAGAAGGATGGTGGACGTGAAAGCCACCCCGGAGGTTGCTTTGCCAATCCTTCCCGTCATTCATCTTCCTCCCTCCGAAATGCCCACGTACCGCAGATACAATGGTACTGGCAACCCCTTCATTCACCTCAAGAATTTCATGTATGAATCCTCCTATTGGCAAAACGATAAGAGGTCCCTGGCATACCTCTTTCGGAGATCATTGGATGGTCCCACGCTAGAGTGGTTCTATTCTTTAGAGCCCCGCGAGGCCGAGAATTTTGAAATAGTCCAGAGAAGGTTCTTGCAGAAATATAGGGATAGGGTCGGTCCCTCACTCTCCATTACCGACCTAGTGGCCGAAAAGATGAAGCCCGACGAAGATTTTGTGCGCTATGCTGATAGATGGAGGTCTCTGGCGGAAAGAATATGGGATACGCTCTCCGAGCTCGAACAATTGAAGATGATTGTGTGTCACGCCCCGAGAGCGGAAGATACCCGGAGATGCGTGACGAGTTTATACCAATCATGTCAATCAGAGTAGTAGTGTATCGACACAAAGACAGAGATGCGTAAAATAGCAAGATAACCCAATCCTTGATTCCATAATAGATAGACTGTTACAAATCCAATACTCTGTCCAATTAAAAAGGAAAAGTACATAGTTTGACTTAAGAAATATGAAAAAGACACGATGACATTGGGGAAGTTCTATCTCTTTCACTCTTGACCATTCCCATCCGATTGACTTCCCTGGTCGTCGGAATTACCTGAAAAGTAGGGAACACAGGGAGTGAGCGAACACTCAGTAGGAAATTATATCTCAAGCGCTTAGCAAGGGGTTTAAGTAATTACATTTTTCATTAATGTACTATAGCTATGCATGCTCGCATAAAACGACAAGATAGAGAGAGAATTTATCAATAAGACAGCAAGATGAACTAGTCATGAGCTTTCAAGAAAAGATAACAAGATATTCAAGCAAGTACTTTTTAGCAAGTCATGTCAAGAACTTTGGCTATCATGTATCAAGCAAGCAAGTAATTACCTTTTTTTCGGGTCACACAAGTCATGTCAAGTCAAGTACGAGTCAAGTACAAGATTTGTGTGGAATGTCCAATCAAGCTAGTCATGCACTCGGTATAATGCCAGATACCTTATCATTCAACTCCCATGGGCACAAGTACTTTCGGGTGCTCCTCCCAGGACCAGATCGGGCCCTATATGCCCAGGCATTTATCGTATATTTTTGACATCCACTCTTGTATATATATGTAGCCAATATGGAATTTCAACAATTTAAGCTTGTAGACACGTAGGATAACTTTGAGAGAATAGAGTCCAAAAATATAACATTGGACATAGAGAGGCGATAATAACGGTATAAACCCGATTTATCGATGAAACTAGGTGAATTAGGTTCCCTTAACTCGGGTACCATGACAAACAAGTATGGACAATTTTTTTTTTTTTTTAGAATTGAGGTCCACATGAACAGTATATCAAAGGCAAGATACCCTCATTCTTATTATAGAATTGAGGTCCACAAGAATATCAACCAATGGCATGATATCATCATCCCATTAAGAATTCTCATGATATACTCTTTGCATATCATAAGGGCCGGTATACCATGTTTCCTTAGAGTGACATGGCATTCAATAGTGTAATGGGTTTTTTAGGGTACAACCAGCTCAGTCGGCCTTGAGGGAATCCAAGGCGGCGAGGAGTCTTACGGAGGTCTCTATGACTAACTCGCTAGTCAAAGGAACGGAATGTCCAATGGAGAGCTCGTATGTCAATGAGAGTTGAGGGTGATCGATAAAACATCATGAAAACGTGGGACTATACTCACGGAGTGAAGATATAGTGCCGATATACATATATATAGATATACTGAAACCATCGTTTATCAGAAACCGGCAAAAACTTTTTTACAGGAAAATAACGACTTAAGTAAAGTCACTACTCAAGTAATTAACGCCTTAGATAAGGGCGTTCATCTATTTTTCCTATTTTGCAGGAATTTCAATAATTCATTATTTCATCAAAAACACGCCCTGTGCAGGGTCGTTTTATTTAAATTTGACGCCTACTCTGTCAGGCGTCCTTTTATTTACAATATTTTATAGGATATATAATTTCAGGAGTTTATCAAAAATGCTCCCTGGGAAGGGGCGTTATAATTAAATTCACGCCCTAGTATGCGGCGTGGGTTCAATAAGAAACGACCTGATTCAGGTCGTGAATTCACAGTTTCCAGGAATTTTTATGAATTTCAGGATAATAAAATTTCAGGAGACAAGGTATATAATCATGACAAGAAAAATAGCAGGACTTCACAGGTAAGTTCATGCATTACATTAGTTTCAGGATTTCATAGATATTTAATTTTTAAATGTGGGTATTTATTATTTACAGAAAATTGCATGAAATTGACGCCTACAGGGCAGGGCGCCAAATCTGTAATTGACGACCTTGGGCAGGTCGTTTCTTTAAATTAGCGCCCTTGTCATGGGCGTTTATTTCAAGATATTACAGAAAACGCTTTAATACTATAATAAACCATGTACATGCATGCCATGCTAGTATATATTTTGAATTACTTTGTTTGGGCTACAGTGTCTTGAGAAAACCTACCTTGGGCAATAATCTAGATGGAGAAACTGCTACTGAACGATGGCTTTGATGAAAAGAACGTAGATGAAGAACACTTCGTTTCTTCAGGTAGAGAGCTTTTCCTACAGAGGAATATATATATACGAAACATCAGTATTTTCTTCATAATACTTGACTGAAGGTAGAGGAAAGAAGAACTTACCCTTTTGTTCTTCACAACGTTAATCTTCTTAACCTGTAAGAAGAGAAGAAGAATAAGAATCAGTGATTCTTCATGAATCGAAGGCAGAGAAGACATACTGTTCGTTACATACCTTTGAAGAATTCGAACGCCAAATAGCGTACGAGGGTTCAATAGGAGAGTATTTATAAGATTTTTGGGGTCCTATTAGGGCTAGAGTTTGATTGGAAGTAATACTTCCATGATAGAGTCCTTACTACATTCGAACTCTTTCCCATAGTTATCAACTTACCCTGGATAAGTTCCCGGTTCGAACGAAACTGGAATGGAAATAACGCCTTACGCTAGGGCGTCGAATTTTAAATTGACGCCTTGACGCGCGTCGTTTCTTGTGGAAACGCGTCCAAGAAAAGGGCGTTTCAAATACTTGCCTCTTTATGTAATTTTGGTTGTTTAAGATCTGACGTCTTGAAATGTGGGCATCCTTTCTCAAAAACACGCCTTAGGTGAGGGCGTTTCTTGTCAAGTAGCGCCTTGCTCCAAGGCGTTAATTTCATCAGGGGTTTGTTCTTCTTGTTTCAACCTTTTTTTTCATTTGTTCACTTAATATTTTAGTTTATTTCAATTTATCTAAATTTATTTCTTTTAATTTTATACGGGTTACTACACCCTCCCCCACTTAAAAGAATTTTGTCCCCAAATTCATAGCATATATTTACATATGGAGAGTGTAGAGTTCATACCTTCTAAAATAATTCTGGAAATCGCTCCGTCATAGATTCCTCAGTCTCCCACATTGCTTCATGTTCAGAATTCTTATTCCATTGCACCTTAAGCATGGGAATAACCTTATTCCTTAGAGCACGTATTTCACGATCTAATATCTTCATAGGCTTCTGTTCATATGTGAGATCCTTCTGGATTACCAGGTCTCCATGTTCGATAATATGTGATGGATCGTGCACATACTTCTTCAACATAGATATGTGAAACACATTGTGTACTTCGGACAATTGAGGAGGTAATGCGATGCGATAAGCAACCTCGCCAACTCTTTCTAGTATCTCAAAAGGTCCGATAAATCTTGGTGTAAGCTTGCCCTTAACACCAAATCTTCGTATTCCACGTCCAGGCGATATCTTGAGAAATACATGATCTCCAACCTGGAATTCAAGATCTCTTCTTCTCGTGTCGGCATAAGCTTTTTGTCTAGACTGAGCAACTTGTAGTCTTTCTCTGATCAATTGTATCTTCTCGGTAGTGTCCCTTACCATGTCTGGACCTAACAGTTGTTTCTCTCCAACTTCATCCCAGCATAAGGGTGATCGACAACTCCTTCCATATAAGGCTTCAAAAGGTGCCAGTTGTATACTTGCCTGGTAGCTATTATTGTATGCAAATTCGACCAGAGGCAAGTGATCATGCCAGTTTCCACCAAAATCAGTAATGCATGCTCTTAGCATATCCTCGACTACTTGATTGGTTCTCTCGGTCTGACCATCGTTTGAGGATGAAAAGCTGTACTAAAGCTAAGTCTCGTCCCCAACGACTGTTGTAGTCCTTTCCAAAAATGAGAAGTAAAACGAGGATCTCTGTCAGACACGATTGAAACAGGAATACCATGTAATCTGACTATTTCCTTGATGTATAGTGCAGCTAGGACATCAACTGACCATCGACTCTTGATTGGCAAGAAATGCGCTGATTTAGTCAATCGGTCAATGATAACCCATATTCCATCATGTCCTCTTTTGATTTAGATAGACCCATGATGAAATCCATACCAATATCCTCCCACTTCCATTTAGGGATATCTAAAGGATGTAGTTTTCCAGCAGGCTTTTGGTGTTCCGCCTTGACTTGTTGGCATGTGAGACAGCGTGATACGTAGTCCGCTATTTCTCTTTTCATGTTGGGCCACCAAAAATTTCTTTTTACATCTTGGTACATTTTGGTAGATCCTGGATGAATCGTATACCTTGACCTATGAGCTTCATCTAAGATCTTCTTCTTTACCTCGGGACAATCCGGTATGCAAGTTCTATTCCTGAATATTAATCTTCCTTCACAAGTTATTTGGAAATCCGATTGTCCTTCCAGTTTGCCTTTGATCTCTACTAACATTGGGTCATTATCTTGAAGTGCTTGTATTTCTGTTAATAGGTCTGACTGTATGCTTATATGAGATAATGTGACACATCTAGGGTCTGTGTCCATGCTTATATTGAGTTCAGAGAATTGGTCCAGCAATTTCCATTCTTGAATCATACAATTGGCTAACAGTGCTCTTGGCTTTCGACTAAGGGCATCTGCTACATGATTACCCTTTCCGGGATGATATTGTATATTGAAGTCGAAGTCCTTGAGATATTCCAGCCATCGTTTTTGCCTCATATTTAACTCCTTCTGTGAGAAAAGATATTTGAGACTCTTGTGATCGGAGTATACAGTAAACTGTACTCCATAAAGATAATATCTCCATATTTTGAGTGCAAATACTACCGCGGCCAATTCTAAGTCATGGACGGGGTAGTTCTCTTCATGCTTCTTTAATTGACGAGAAGAGTAGGCTATAACCTTTCCTAGTTGCATTAGAACACATCCGAGGCCAATGCCAGAAGCATCAGTGTATACCTCGAACTTTTCTCCTTCAATTGGCAATGCTAAGATAGGAGCTGTAGTAAGATGATTCTTGAGAGTTTGGAAGCTTCTTTCACATTCCTTATCCCATTCATAACGGTTCTCCTTGCGAGTTAACCTCGTAAGTGGCACGGTGATTTTTGAGAAATCCTTGATGAATCGCCTGAAATAACCGGCAAGACCTAAGAAACTTCGGATCTCGCTAGCATTGGTCGGTCTTTCCCAGTTCCTTACAGCTTCAACCTTTGATGGGTCTACAGACAAGCCATCCTTTGATATAACATGTCCGAGAAAAGTCACTTCTTCAAGCCAGAATTCACACTTGCTAAGTTTTGCATATCATTGGTTTGCCCTCAATATTTGTAATGCAATCCTCAAATGTTCCTCATGTTCTTCCTTGGTCTTGGAATAAATCAATATATTATCAATAAAGACCACCACGGATTGATCCAAATAAGGCCTGAATATACTATTCATTAACTGCATAAAGGCAGCAGGGGCATTCGTTAGTCCGAAAGGCATAACAACAAATTCATAATGGCCATACCTGCTTCTGAATGCGGTTTTATGAATATCCTCGTCCTTGATTCTTAGTTGGTGATATCCTGACCTAAGATCAATTTTGGAAAAGTACTTGGATCCTGAAATTTGATCAAACAATTCATCGATTCTCGGTAGTGGATACTTGTTCTTGATAGTGAGATGATTCAACTGTTGATAGTCGATGCATAACCTCATGGATCCGTCTTTCTTCTTTACAAATAATACAGGCGCTCCCCACGGGGAAGTACTTGGTCTAATGAATCCTTTCTTAATGAGTTCCATCAATTGCTCTTTTAACTCCTTGAGTTCAGCAGGTGACATCCTATAAGGTGCTTTTGAACTCGGACCAGCACCAGGGACTAAGTCAATGGTGAAGGCCACTTCTCTTTGCGGGGGTAATCCCGGCAAATCTTCCGGAAACACGTCCGGAAATTCCTGCACCACTGGAAGGTCTTCTAGCTTAGCTTCCTTAGCTTCTTTAACTGTGACAAAGGCAAGGAAAGATGCACATCCTTTCCTGATGAGCTTACTAGCTCGGAGAGCTGAAATAAGAGGGGATCCGCTCCGACCCTTGGGGCTAGTCAAGATTAGTTCTGGAAATTCCTTGAATGTAACCTTACTATTGTGGCAATCCACCGTTGCCTGATACTTGGATAACCAATCTGCTCCTAGTATAACATCATACTCTTTCAGATCCAAACATATGAGATCAATAGGGAGATTTCTACCCTGAACCAATACTTCGTAGTTTTGGTAATGATGTGTAATATCAGTCTCATCATCCAGAGGAGTAGACAAAACTAACTTTATCCATTCTGGTTCTAGGGGTAATGGGTCAGCAAACTTCTTAGAAATAATAGAATGTGATGCACCAGTATCAATTAAGACATATGCATTCTTGGAACAAACTTTCAATGTACCTTCCACTAAGCCACCTTCTTCTTCTTGCTCGGTCTCCTTGATTGCATGAAGACGAGCATTCTTGGTTACCGGGCGCTTTCCGTCATCGGCTTGGTTATTTAGTAGTGGGCAATCGAGAATCCGATGCTCACGACTCCCACAACGGAGACATGCTCTAAGTTTCCTCCAGCATTCTTATGCTCTATGACCCGCTTTATCACAATGTTTGCACACTGTATTTGAAGAGGTAGTGGTGATAGAGAAGGGCTTGGTCTTCTTGAACTTTTGGTCTTGTGAGGATGCTCCTCCATTGCTAGGCCTTTTCTTGAAGTTGGGTTTAAAGGAACCTGAACCTGTAACTTGTTCCTTCTTATCCTTATCACGAATCCTATCAGACAGTTCCGTGGCATCTTCTAATAGTTGAGCTCGGCGTACTACCTCCGAGTAGACTTGAATGTCCATCAGCGCTAGTTGAGTAATAGCTTGGGGCCTGAGCCCATTAAGAAATCTCCTAGCTTTCATTTTCTCGGTGCTAACTAGATGCTTAGCATACCGAGACAATCTAGAGAATTGGGCCTCATACTCGGCCACTGACAAAGATCGTTGCTTTAATGCAGCAAATTTTGCAGCCTTCTTTTCCTGAACTCGGTCCGAGAAATATTTTGCGTTGAAGTGTTCAACGAATTCCTCCCACGAAACCTGATCTTGATTTATAGTAGCCTCTATTGATTCCCACCAGCATCTAGCATCCCTTTCTAACTGAAAAGTAGCTAATAAGACCTTATCTTGATCCGTGTATTGCATAACACGGAATATTCGTTCTGTTTCCCTAATCCAGTGTTCAGCGTCATCGGGATCAGTAGAACCCGTGAACTTGGGCGGGTTCATGTTCTTGAAAGTCTGGTGGAGACTTCCTGCTCGTTGTCCACCTCCTTGTGTTACGTGTTGTAGCACTTGAGTCATGCCTTGCAGTGTACGCTGCATGTTGCGCCATTGAGCACGTTCGGCAGCCATTATCCTACAATTATAATAACTAGATTAATACGTGATTTGTATCTTAAAGACTAGCATTCTATGTTAACTTTAACCCTTGGTTCTACCCAATCTCACTGGTTAAAGGGTTAAAACCTATCCTTGGACTTGGGTTTCCTAGGAATTGAATACCCTAGACTCTGATACCACAAAAACTGTCACGCCCCGAGAGCGAAAGATACCCGGAGATGCGTGACGAGTTTATACCAATCATGTCAATCAGAGTAGTAGTGTATTCGACACAAAGACAGAGATGCGTAAAATAGCAAGATAACCCAATCCTTTATTCCATAATAGATAGACTATTACAAATCAATACTCTGTCCAATTAAAAAGGAAAATTACATAGTTTGACTTAAGAAATATGAAAAAGACACGATGACATTGGGGAAGTTCTATCTCTTTCACTCTTGACCATTCCCATCCGATTGACTTCCCTCGTCGTCGGAATTACTTGAAAAGTAGGGAACACAGGGAGTGAGCGAACGCTCAGTAGGAAATTATATCTCAAGCGCTTAGCAAGGGGTTTAAGTAATTACATTTTTCATGAATGTACTATAGCTATGCATGCTCGCATAAAACGACAAGATAGAGAGAGAATTTATCAATAAGACAGCAAGATGAACTAGTCATGAGCTTTCAAGAAAAGATAACAAGATATTCAAGCAAGTACTTTTTAGCAAGTCATGTCAAGAACTTTGGCTATCATGTATCAAGCAAGCAAGTAATTACCTTTTTTTCGGGTCACGCAAGTCATGTCAAGTCAAGTACGAGTCAAGTACAAGATTTGTGTGGAATGTCCAATCAAGCTAGTCATGCACTCGGTATAATGCCAGATACCTTATCATTCAACTCCCATGGGCACAAGTACTTTCGGGTGCTCCTCCCAGGACCAGATCGGGCCCTATATGCGCAGGCATTTATCGTATATTTTTGACATCCACTCTTGTATATATATGTAGCCAATATGGAATTTCAACAATTTAAGCTTGTAGACACGTAGGATAACTTTAAGAGAATAGAGTCTAAAAATATAACATTGGACATAGAGAGGCGATAATAACGGTATAAACCCGATTTATCGATGAAACTAGGTGGAATTAGGTTCCCTTAACTCGGGTACCATGACAAACAAGTATGGACATTTTTTTTTATAGAATTGAGGTCCACATGAGCAGTATATCAAAGGCAAGATACCCTCATTCTTATTATAGAATTGAGGTCCACAAGAACATCAACCAATGACATGATATCATCATCCCATTAAGAATTCTCATGATATACTCTTTGCATATCATAAGGGCCGGTATACCATGTTTCCTTAGAGTGACATGGCATTCAATAGTGTAATGGGTTTTTTAGGGTACAACCAGCTCAGTCGGCCTTGAGGGAATCCAAGGCGACGAGGAGTCTTACGGAGGTCTCTATGACTAACTCGCTAGTCCAAAAGAACGGAATGTCCAATGGAGAGCTCGTATGTCAATGAGAGTTGAGGGTGATCGATAAAACATCATGAAAACGTGGGACTATACTCACGGAGTGGAGATATAGTGCCGATATACATATATATATATATATTGAAACCATCGTTTATCAGAAACCGGCAAAAACTTTTTTACAGGAAAATAACGACTTAAGTAAAGTCACTACTCAAGTAATTAACGCCTTAGATAAGGGCGTTCATCTATTTTTCCTATTTTGTAGGAATTTCAATAATTCATTATTTCATCAAAAACACGCCCTGTGCAGGGTCGTTTTATTTAAATTTGACGCCTACTCTGTCAGGCGTCCTTTTATTTACAATATTTTACAGGATATATAATTTCAGAGTTTATCAAAAACGCGCCCTGGGAAGGGGCGTTATAATTAAATTCACGCCCTAGTATGCGGCGTGGGTTCAATAAGAAACGACCTGATTCAGGTCGTGAATTCACAGTTTCCAGGAATTTTTATTAATTTCAGGATAATAAAATTTCAGGAGACAAGGTATATAATCATGACAAGAAAAATAGCAGGACTTCACAGGTAAGTTCATGCATTACATTAGTTTCAGGATTTCATAGATATTTAATTTTTAAACGTGGGTATTTATTATTTACAGAAAATTGCATGAAATTGACGCCTACAAGGCAGGGCGTCAAATCTGTAATTGACGACCTTGGGCAGGTTGTTTCTTTAAATTAGCGCCCTTGTCATGGGCGTTTATTTCAAGATATTATAGAAAACGCTTTAATACTATAATAAACCATGTACATGCATGCCATGCTAGTATATATTTTGAATTACTTTGTTTGGGCTACAGTGTCTTGAGAAAACCTACCTTGGGCAATAATCTGGATGGAGAAACTGCTACTGAATGATGGCTTTGATGAAAAGAACGTAGATGAAGAACACTTCGTTTCTTCAGGTAGAGAGCTTTTCCTACAGAGGAATATATATATACGAAACATCAGTATTTTCTTCATAATACTTGACTGAAGGTAGAGGAAAGAAGAACTTACCCTTTTGTTCTTCACAACGTTAATCTTCTTAACCTGTAAGAAGAGAAGAAGAATAAGAATCAGTGATTCTTCATGAATCGAAGGCAGAGAAGACATACTGTTCGTTACATACCTTTGAAGAATTCGAACGCCAAATAGCGTACGAGGTTTAAACAGGAGAGTATTTATAAGATTTTTGGGGTCCTATTAGGGCTAGAGTTTGATTGGAAGTAATACTTCCATGATAGAGTCCTTACTACATTCGAACTCTTTCCCATAGTTATCAACTTACCCTGGATAAGTTCCCGGTTCGAACGAAACTGGAATGGAAATAACGCCTTACGCTAGGGCGTCGAATTTTAAATTGACGCCTTGACGCGCGTCGTTTCTTGTGGAAACGCGTCCAAGAAAAGGGCGTTTCAAATACTTGCCTCTTTATGTAATTTTGGTTATTTAAGATCTGACGCCTTGAAATGTGGGCGTCCTTTCTCAAAAACACGCCTTAGGTGAGGGCGTTTCTTGTCAAGTAGCGTCTTGCTCCAAGGCGTTAATTTCATCAGGGCTTTGTTCTTCTTGTTTCGACCTTTTTTTTCATTTGTTCACTTAATCTTTTAGTTTATTTCAATTTATCTAAATTTATTTCTTTTAATTTTATACGGGTTGCTACATTGTGTCTAATGCAACCCCACAGTTCAGACACGTCCTGGCCATGAATAAACTTACTACAATGGAGGAACTCTATGAAAGGGCCCGGTACATCCAAACCCAGTTAAAAGACTCCCCCATTATGAACATGTTTGAGTCGCCGAAGCCCAAAGTGGTCAGAAAAATAGGCGTTGGTGTCCCGGGCGGAGCCACAGAAGGGGTCGTGACAAATGAGCAAGTGGGTGCGGTCAACAATGCCAACTATGCAGTCAACCCAAGGCCTCCACAAATGCCCCGACTTCCCCTCCAACTAGGTCCTTTCCCTCTTCGTCCTCCACCCCAAAATAATCCACCCCAGGATAATATGCCCCCATTACGTCAACCCCAGCAACAACAACCACAACCTCAGCAACAACAACCACCGCTTCAGTACAACCAAGTTCCACCCCCGGGGAACTATGGTCCCCAACAGCAACAAAGGAGGCCGCTCGGTCCCAAGAGAGCCTACTATCCACCATTGCCAGAAACCTTAGCAGACATTTTTAATGCCCTCATGGCATCAAACCAACTCGCCCTACCCAGAGAAAGGCCCGTGTGGCCCCCAAATGTTGATACCTCCAAATACTGCGTCTACCACAGGCAGCTTGGACACACAGTAGATTACTGCTTCCATTTCAAAGATTACATCCACGATATGAATGATGAACATCAAATAGATTGGGATGAAATGAGATGATATGTCACCGCTCTTAAGGCTAGGAGACCTCCTCATAGGCCACAGCAGCAGTTACAATAGCAGCAGCAGCAGCAACCACAACAACAACAACAGCCTCAGTAGGCCCCACAACAACAGCCCGACATGGGCATAATCTAGAATCCATTACCGGAGCACCAACATCCCAATCATCAGGTTAACCCCATCTCCTCCTTCCCGGAAGTCGGGAGAGAGCAGGTGTGGCACCAGGAAAGTACCTCCATTCTTTCTACCGCCAATCCTATCATCACGCAACACCCTTGCCTTGCCCGGGTAGCACCTCTCTCTCATCAACCCGCGTCAGTATCGCCTTCACCATTTCCACTACCATTACGCCCTCTCATCCGTACCACGATCCCCTATCAACCGACACTCTCCACTACGCCTTCACACCCTCTCATCTTCTCCCACTCCCCCACTTTACCATCCACCTCTACCACATTTACCCCTACGCCTTCTAAACCCCTTATCATCCGTCAACCATACATAACCCCGTCTTTCTCCACCGTATCACCACTAATGCCTTCAAAATCACTCATTACCCATCACCCACCTCAAAATCATTGCCCACTTCAAGTCCTACCCACTTCTACTTCATCTCCACCTCCACCTTCCAGACCCCTTATCTGTCATAATCCGCACGATATCCCCTCTACCTCCACCATGCCTCCACCTACCAAACCCCTCATCAGAATCCCTGCTCCCGTCGTCACCCCTGCTTCATCAACCATTCCTCCACCGCTACCCCTCAAATCCCTGTTAAAACTCACTGCTACCCCCACAGAGGTACAAAAGCCGCAGGCAATGGTACTCCGGAGTGGAAGGATTTTCCACAGGGTTTTCCCCCACAACAATCAGAATCCTGAGCAATCTCAGCCAGAGAAGGATGATGGAGAACAACCAGAAAGAGCTATCCCTGGAACACAGTATGATCTATTGAAACACTTGGACAAGACACCTGCTCGGATCTCCATCCTGGAGCTACTTCAAAGATCCACATCCCACCAGGCGGCCTTGATGGAATACCTTCAAAAAGTCATGGTTAATGAGGACCTCCCCGTGGAGAAGATTTCGACCGTCCTGACCCCACAGACACACAACCGGCCATCATGTTCCACAACTACGAGCTCGCTCCCAAGGAAGCTCGGAAATATGCATTGTGCATTTCAATAAAAATTAATGGGGTATCCATAAACCCGTGTCTTGTGGAGACGAGTGCGTCCATAAATGTGATCTCCATGGACACCCTTCAGTTGTGTGGGGTCAACGAGGAACAAATAAGACCTTCCTCGATCACGGTCACGGCTTATGACAATAGAAAAAGGCCGCCACAGGGGATGATTATTCTGAAGGTAGAACTAGGCCCCATGTCAATTCCCACGGAATTCCATGTCCTCGACATGGACCCCACATTCAAGGCTATACTGGGTCGCCCTTACATCGAAGCCATGGACGCTGTACCTTCCACCAACCATCAGTGCTTGAAGTTTCCTTACAATGGGAGGATTATTAAAGTGGTCAGTACACCTGTCCTTCACACAGTGGATGCTATCAACACCTCTCTGCCCTCTGTGTGGCCATCTCATCGGCCCATATTGTCATTGCTGGACGTGCGTGATCTATCTCACGTTCCACTAGCACCAAAGGAGCCGGTCAGGACAACCGCAACATCATGTCTCCCTTTTCACTCCAAAGGTTGAGAGATTATGAGGAACATCGGCTATCAACAGGGTAAAAGTCTGGGCGCACAATTACAGGGTATGCTCAAACCGCCAAAGGAAATTAGGCCGAACCGTAGGTTTGGCCTAGGCTTCAAAGGACCGTTCAAGGCGGATTGGAAGCCCCTCACATGGACTCTATCAAACCACTTCAACAGAGGGCCCGTTGTTCAGATGGGAGATTACCCACGAGAAGCATATGGGGGATCACATGCTGTATATTTGGCTGAAAAATATCCGAGGATCACCAAAAGAGGTAAGATCAAAGATCTGGAATGCGAGTGGAACAAATGGTTCGACATACGGGACATTTCCGTTGCACTGGAAAGGATGTTCTCGTCTCCGCAGCTTGAAGGACCACCATTGATCTTCGGAATACCAGAGAATATTACCACTCTTTCCGAGGTTCCAAACTATCCTCGTCCTCGCCAGAAGGACCCTGTCATCGACGGATCTTCATCCGTCCTCAACATTGCCATCGACGGCTCATTAGCCGCCATCTTCTCCATCCACTCATCTCAGCCTTTGCTGATATCTTCTTCCTGGGCCAGACAGTTGTCTGATGATCTTCCCAGGTCCCCTTCTTTGCTTACATACCTACGCGGGCTTCTTAACCCGCGCCAGGCTTTCAATCATGATATGCTCTACGAGCCTCCCAATCCTCTAGCCATAACCACTTTTCTCTCTCCTCCGATCTCTTTTCGCTGTTTTGTCATAAAAAATGAAAACGAAAAAAAAAGCGTCAATTTTCAAACTCCCCAACAACACATCCTCGTTGAGGAAACCTCCTACATCTCCCACGGGTGCGTACAGCCCTGCGGACCACCCGTCCAAGGTCCGATGAGCGACCTTTCTACCCCTCCTCTGAGGGGTCTTCTCCTGTACATTCTACACCATCCCCTTCGTCTTCCTCTTCTTCTGTAAATATTGTCAGTCAATCTAGGAATGATGGGCCAAGGGTAGTACCTAGGAAGAAATCCAAGGGTAGGCAGATCCCTCGTCGATTCCTTCTGGATTTATCCGCCAGGTGTCAGGCCCTTCTTGCCATCCCCCAGTTGTTAGAAAATCCCGTCCAGCTACCGGAAATAGAATGTGAGGGCGACTGTGCATTTGATGAAGGGTATGGAGTCTATGAGATCACGGATGAAGAACGCCCCACTGAAGATGAGGGTGAAGAATATGAGGATGCGGCGGGCGCATACGCTAGTGAAATGAGGAGATTCGACGAGCCGTCAACCGCCGTAGAAGAATCCACCAAAGAAGTCAACTTGGGAACTGAGGAAGACCCTAGGATCATCCTCATAAGTGACAACCTACCACCCTCTGAAGAAGAGGCATTAATTGAGGTTCTCAAGAAATATAAGGACACGTTTGTATGGAGCTACGAGGATATGTCGGGGCTAGATTCAACCTTGGTCAAACACCGTTTAACCCTAAAACCAGGGCCCGTCTCGGTAAAACAAAGGTTAAGGCATTTCCACCTTCAAATGGCTTTGAAGATGAAAGAAGAGGTCGATAATCTCCACAAAGCCAGGTTCATTAGAGTCGTTCTTTAACCTCAATGGGTGGCGAACATTGTCCCGGTCATGAAAAAAGATGGGAACGTCAGGATTTGCATCGACTTCCGGGACCTTAACCGCGCGTGTCCAGAGGATGATTTTCCCTTGCCTCACATTGATGTGTTGATCGATAACACAGCAGGATATGAGACCCTCTCATTCATGGATGGATTTTCAGGATATAATCAAATTCGTTTGGCAGAAGAGGATCAGGAAAAGACGTCATTCACTACCCCTTGGGGAACATATTGTTACGTGGTCATGCCGTTCGGATTAAAGAATGCTGGAGCTACTTACCAAAGAGCGATGATGGCCATATTTCATGACATGATGCACATATATCTGGAAGTGTATGTGGATGACTTATTGGTGAAATCAAGGACCAGGATGGAACATCCAGAAGTTTTGGCTAAGGTCTTGCAGAGGTCAAGGGAGTTCCAATTGAAAATGAACCCGAAAAAGTGTGTGTTTGGTGTGTCGTCAGGTAAATTGCTGGGGTTCATTGTGAGTAAGAGAGGGATCGAGATAGATCCCGACAAAGCCAAGGCTATCAGGGATATGCCGCCTCCCAAGAATTTGAGGAAAGTCCGAGGTTTAATCGGGAGGTTACAGTTTATTCGTCGGTTTGTGTCCCAACATTCACAAAGGTGTAGACCTCTCTACGAGTTGACCAAGCCAGGAGTAGAATTCCACTGGAATTCTAAATGTCAGAAAGCTTTTGAAGGGTTGAAGGAATATCTGGCTAGTCCACCCGTTCTCATTCCACCTAAACCAGAAAAACCTCTGATCCTTTACGTCTCAGTCTTGGATGACTCCGTGGGAGCGGTCCTCGCACAAGCTGATGAAGAAGACAAGGAACGGGCAACCTATTACTTGTCCAAACTTCTCAATCCCTGTGAGCAGAAGTACACCGTCATGGAGAAAACCTGTGCTGCCCTCGTTTGGGTAGTGCAGAAATTGAAGCACTACTTCTTGGCTCATGAGGTCCATTTGATTGCTCGAATGAATCCTATCAAATTCCTTCTGGAGAAATCCATCCTTACGGATAGGCTAGCACGTTGGCAAAATTTTCTCTCTCAGTTCGACATCACCTACATCCAGCAAAAGGCGATTAAAGGCTATGCCATAGCCGAGCATCTCACTCACCATCCTCTTCCCAAGTTCGATCCCGTCCAATCAGAGTTTCCAGATGAGGAACTAATGTCCGTCAACCAATCAGAGGAGCCAATGTGGACGCTATATTTTGATGGAGCTCTGAATTCTCAAGGGAGAGGAATCGGCATCGCCCTCCTGTTGCCTGAAGGCCTCACATTCCCATTGGCATACCAGCTCAAATTTCCAGTCACCAATAATATAGCCAAATATGAAGCCCTTCTAGCTGGCCTAGAACTCGCCCATTCTTTTCATATCACTGAGTTGCGAGTCGTAGGAGATAGTCAACTCATCCTTCGCCAGGTGCTCACTAAATATCGCACTCACGATCCCAAACTCAAGCCATACCAAGAACTCACTACTGCCTTTGCCAAACTGTTCACAAAACTGATCTTTGTTCATGTCCCTCGTCATCAGAATATTCTCGCCGATGCCCTCGCCTCGTTGGCATCATCCATAAGGTTCCCTCTAGGAAGATGGTTTAAGTCCATTTCCATCTGCAAACTTCACGCCCCTCCAATCGATGATGCTTCCTACGTAAATATCAAAGACATGATAGCAAGAAAGATCTTGCAGGAAGATATCCTTGAGAAGAGGGAGATCATGTTGGTAGAGGCCGAAGAAGAACTGGCTGATGAAGAGAAACCATGGTTCTATGAAATTGTCAAATACTGCCAAGATCAGTCTTATCCTAAAGGGGCCACCACAGAGGACAAGAAAGCCATAAGAAGGGTGACTCAGAAATATACATTGGTTGGAGGTCTACTCTATAGGAGGAGCCTTACTGGTATTCTGTTAAGATGTCTTGGTGACGATGACGTTTGGAAATGTGTAGAGGAGACGCACTCGGGTGTGTGCGGTGGCCACGTGAATAGTCAGATGCTCGCCAAGAAGATCATTCGGCAAGGCTTTTATTGGCCCACTATGGAAGAGGATTGTGCTGTCTATGTCCGTAGGTGTGTCAAGTGTCAACTTCACGCCGATAAAATCCATTCACCATCTTCCTCACTTCATCCAAATGAGACAGTCGACGCACTTAAAATGCTGAGCATGAGAAATCGAAACTCAAACCCCAAAGGCAAGAGTAGGATCCATTTCTTCGAGCATCGATCAGAGCACGAGAAGAGGGCAGTGTCCCCGCAGGCATGCGAAAGGGAGCCCACAAACGTCAAACGACTATATCTCCCTCACAAAAAGAAATACAAAATCAAAATCAAGAGAAAAGCCTGGTCGTGACCGTGCCTGTTGCGATAAACGGAACCCCTCAAAGCAAAAGTCTGAATCCACAAAAGGGGCCGTGGAATGTAAATGCTCGAGATTTGGTCCGAAGTTGTCCGAAAGGAAAGAGTTAATGAGCCCTTATTCGCTCGCTGGGTTAACGGTTTTGCCGATCCTCTCAGGAGGTTTATCCCCCACGCTCTTCCTTCTTCCTCTAAAGATGAAGGTTCGATGGAGTTTCTGAAGGGTGAAAACTGCCCAGGGTCTGCGACCTTATTTTAATATACACATATGGTTGCCTACTTTGAAAAGCAAAAGCTATCACTGTAAAGGAGTCTCCGTGTTTCTGGCTGGTCAAGACCCCTGTTTACCGCCTTGATGTCTTCTTGTTTAACCTCGGGCTTAGGCAATGCAAGTGCGTCACCTATGGGTGCGACGGCGTCTGATTCCGGGTCAGCGTCGCGCGGTTGGTCGTTAGGGTTCCAGGGTGTTCCATCATATACCATCTAGAGTTGTGAGGAAACAGACCCGGGTCGGGCAAATCATTTACCTCAAACATCTTTTGGGTGAATCCCTGTGGTCGGAAGCGATTGGGAGCCTAAGCATGGCATGACGGTATTGTCATCAGGGTAAATCTTAGCCAGCGGGATCATCATTCGAGGGGTCTAGAGGCCCAAATCAACCTAGATGTGCACTTAGGATATCTGGGAGGTTAGTAAGAAACCCCTGTCTCACGTAGGTTAGGTGCCATTTGGGTGCTTGCCAGGCGTTAGCAAAAAAAAAATTGAAATGATAAAAACAACAAAAAATAGAAAAGAGAAAATGTACATATTTGCAAACAAAATTTTTTTTTTATGATAAAATAAAAAAAATGCCAAATATAAAAAAGAAAACAAATCAATTTTGCATGATTGCATTTGCGTGTAGCATCTCACTTTTAATACCGCTTGCATTCGTGTGTTTACCTGTCGCATTTATCATCACCGCATCTTTCCCTTGCCTTCGCTAAATAAAGGCTTGGCCCCTTGACTAGTTATCAAGAACAGTCACAGTGACCATTTGCTTATTGAGCAAGGGGCCAAGTCAGAACAGAAATTCTGATTTGTTTGTTTCAGTGATGTGTGCAGGGATTCTGGCAACAGAAGCAAAGGTGAAAAACAAACAAACCGAACCTTGTATTTTATTCCAAAAAAACTAAAAAAATTACATCAAGTTTCGCCCTCTCTCTCTGCATTACTCGTCCCACTACTCTCCGGGCACAACGCTCTCAAAGGTGCTACCCAACTACGAAAAGCGGTACTCCTAACGCTCTGTACTCCCCTTCCTATTCCCACACCCCGGCGTTGATCCACGGAAGCAGCAGAGAAGCTACAAACACGAAAGCCACGCTCTCGTGCTCTTCGGTAGCGCTCCTCACCATCTCTCAGCCACTGTTCAGCAAGACCAAGATTGATTCGGAGTTCGAATAGTTGGGCCTCCATGGCCCTTCGTTCCTCCCTTTCAGTCAATCTGTTGGCTCTTTCTCTCTCTGCGTCTCTTTCTTTCTCTGCACGTTCTCTCTCGCGGTCTTCCCTCTCCAACTGGAGAGTGATCCTCAGTTCCACGGCATCCCTAGAGGAGTCGTCATCAGGATGACGCCACAGTTCCCTCTCCAGTTCTGCTATCCTAGCCTCCTTCTGAGCAGCTGTGGCAAGCGCTTCTTCCGTCTCCTTTTCCTGCCGAGTGTACCATCTCAGATACGCGATAAGGCGTAAACAAAGAGAACTCAACACTGGAACTTTTACCTGTATACAGAGCATCCCTTCTGCCTCCGCAGCACGCTGCGTGGCGTGAGCAAGTTGCTCATGAAGCAAGTCGAGTTCTGAGGTGGGAATCCACAAGCTGGAAGAGGCACCACCTACTCCCATCGCTGGGCAAGCCGCGCCAATCTGGGCATGCTACGACCGTGTGAATTAGCAACCAACATCTGGAATCTGGGGTTTTAATTAGGAACACATTGTACACCTACCAAGGCACTCGTAGCTCCGCGGGCATCGCCCAACTGTTGCTCCATCTCTGCCAAGCGAGTTCGTAAATTTGCTATCATGGCATCACGGATATCCTGCAGCCATACGAGTCAGCATTTCCACCAGAAAACCAAAAAAGGGAGAAAGAAGAAAAGAGAAAAAGGGGAGACCTACCTCCGCAAGTCCCCGGGGTTGGAACCGCTCTGCGTACCTTGTCTTGTATAGACGCAGGTAATCCTCGCTATCCCGTGCCTGCGATTCTACAATCGTGCCACACCGTTGCCAGTCTTCATACTGTTCGGGGAACCGCACGCGCCAGTCAATGCAGGTCGCCGGTCCTCGCGTCTCTCTCCCAACGCGAGGTGGCGCAGCTGAATCCACCCATTCTTGAGCCAGTCCTAAAGACCTCATAACCAATCGTAGCTGAAGCGGCTCGATTTCATTCAGGCAGTGCATCCACAGTTCCCGTCCAAATCGGGCACGACTTGCTAGAACCCACGGCTGGTCGACATCGACCATGTCTGAGTAGGGTCTCCAGTTTACCATCGCTGTAGGGAACTCCTGTAGCTCCCGCCTTAGCACCATCAGTTGGTAGGTTAGGGGTGCCGCACTCATGATGGGTTCCCACCGCCTGGCTAGCGACACCATCACGGGTCGCCAATGTCGAGCTCTCCCCATGGGGAGGTAATAATAGCTCCACAGCTGCTCGGCGCAGGTCATCAGTACCTTGCAAAAATAAGAAAAAATATACAAAACAAGCAAAACTAAAAATACCTAGATGAATGGTGTAAAACCACATACAGCCATCTCACGATCCACTTCTTGGAATAGGCCTGCAAACAAGTGTGCCAGCATGGCAGCTCCCCAGGCGTAGTATCCTACTCTTTCAAGGTCTGACAGCAGCTCCAGGAAGATACATTGGATACCGTCCCCTTTCGAGCTCAGTACCAATCTCCCCAAAAGGAAGAGGACAAATCTTCTCAAATCTATGTTGCATCTTTCCCAGTTGCCGAAATCTGTGCAGTACACGGCACGGCATCCTATTTCCATCCTTTCCATGAACTCTTCTAAGGATTCATCGTCCCGCCGACGAGTGTCGGTGAGCCCTAACGCATCCATGTGGGACGCCCTAGCTACCGACCTGTTTTTCCGACCATCTAGGTCCAAACACAGTAGCTTCCGAGCACCTTCTCGGTAATCCGCATAAGTGACCCCGGTCACTGCCTCGCCCTCCACCTTCAGGCTTGTGATCCGGACCACGTCCTCCAAGCTGGGCACCATGTGCCCCCAGGGCATCAGGAATGCTCGACTCACTAGGTCCCATCTCTCACACAAGGCTTGGATCAGGACCAGGTCGAGCTGGATCGGCTCGATCCGAAGAAAGGTGCCAAAACCCATCACGTCTAGCCTGGCCTTCTGAAAATCTGGGAGACCTCGGTATGCTACCACTACCAACTCCCATGAGATCTGTGATTTCATCACACTCTACGCATACAGGGAGTGGAGAGGAGGTTTGGTCAGAAAGAAAGGAAGAAAAAAGAATGGAAAAAAGGGCAAGAAAGCTCAGCTTACGAGTTGTGATTGGGCCCTTTCGCTGAAGTGCCCTTCGAGGTCCGAAAGCCTCCTGGAACTACTACCACTGGATCTGCTTCTCTTCGAGGAGTGGGAAGATTCGCCCTCCATCCAACTCTCAGAATTTTGAACTCCTCCTCTCCCGTGAGAACTTGTGCTCCTCGAGTTAGCTCTCGATATACCTGGGAGGATAAAAAGGACAAGAATTTATAGAAATGGAAGGAGTGTGGGCCAAGATTGCCTCCATCACCTTTTAATGATAGCCCTCGCAATGAGGCACCTGCCATCGGTCCCGTGTGTCACTTCACCGCTCGCACAGGGTGATTGATTGGACGAAGAATATGAAGACTAGCACCCTATGTTGTCTAGGGATACCCTATCATGTTTTGAAGGACGTCCACAAAATTTGACGCAACATCCGGGAGAAGGAACTAGGGCCGTCATTATTGACTTCGACGACAGATTCCCGTGGAAAATGGTCACAACAAGATGCGATTCTTTGCTTGGGGTGGAGTCTCGGCAGACCCATCACATGGGAACAGTGCAAAGGAGAGGAAGTGTAGGGAAGAAGGAATGCACAAGAGAACAAACGAGCAGCAGAAAATTAAATCATTCCATTCATAATTCTACATAAGCTGTCACAAACACTACAATCATAGAGAGGTGGCGGGTCCACTAGCTCGCCAATCCTCACCATCACTCATCTCTCTGGGCAATCTCCTCCTCTCCCCCGAGGTGAGGGTCCCTCAAAAGCCTCCGGGATCCCCGTGCAGTAGCACCTGCCTCGCCTCTTGGCGCCTACTCCGCAGCAGTGACTCGCTGCTCCTCCCCTGGCGTGGCGAAGAAGCCACTAGTGGCAAAGCGACCGGACTGGCGGAGTCGCTCCCCGAACTCTCGCGCTCTCTCGTAGCGCGTCTCCATCCCTCCTAGCCTCTGCACGACGGCCTGAAGGCCCAGCTGGAGCTCCCTCACTTGGGCCTCCAAGGCCCTCCTCTCGGTTGTGAGCGACGTCACGCGGTTCGGTGTTCGATGGTGCGGGGAAGAGGATGCGGAGAGCGCGCGGGCTCCTCTTTTTTGTTTGTTTTGTTGTTTTGCTGCAACACAGAAATGATAGAGAAGAGAGAAGGGGCCACCACGGGAGATTGCTCCGGTGGGGCGAGCGGGACAAGTATAATATAGCAAGATATGGGGTTCAAACGGCCATAGCGGGAAGTGACTCGTCGCGGCCTCGGGGGGACGGGAATGGTGCAGAAATTAAATAACAAGAATTGAAACGGCCATTGGGGAAGTGACTCGCCGCGGCCTCGAGAATATGAGCAGAATATAGCAGAATATAAAAGAGAATATAAGAACAGAGATTTAAACGGCCATTGGGGAAGTGACTCGCCGCGGCCTCGATGATATGAGCAGAATATAACAGATTATAGAGAGAATATAAGAACGGAAATTTAAACGGCCATTGGGGAAGTGACTCGCCGCGGCCTCGATGATATGAGCATAATATAATATAATATAGAAAGAATATAGGAACGAAAATTTAAACGGCCATTGGGGAAGTGACTCGCCGCGGCCTCGATGATATAAGCAGAATTTAACAAAATATAAAGAGAATATAGGAACGGCATTTATAGAGAGAATAAGAACGGAAATTTAAACGGCCATTGGGGATGTGACTCGCTGCGGCCTCGATGATATAAGCAGAATATAACAAACATAAAGAGAATATAGGAAACGAAATTTAAACGGCCATTGGGGAAGTGACTCGCCGCGGCCTCGATGATATAAGCAGAATATAACAAGATATAAAGAGAATATAGAGAACAGAAATTTAAACGGTCCATTGGGGAAGTGACTCGCCGCGGCCTCGATGACAAGATGTGATCGCCAGGGGCAAAGACCCCAAAATAAGAAAGTGATCGCGCCTACCTCGAGAGCGGGAGATGGCAGGTTGCTTCTTCCTCTCCCTTCGGCCGGCCGACGGAGAGGGCTTTCCTCGGCTACCCTTGCAAAACAACGACAAACAATGAACAAGTGGATTAGAAAGATGGAGGTGTAGTATTCAAATCCTCGTGGTAAAAATAACGAAATGATGGCAAGACACACACCTGGTTGGTGTTATCTTTTAAACCCCTCTCGGACTCGAGTAGGAGGAAAATGAGATGATGGATGCAAGAAGTATAAGAGAAGAGGCGCCCTTGTGAAGGGGGATAGAGGATGCAATATGATGAATGTAAAGAACTATGGAGAAAAAGGGGAAGAAAAAGCTTATTGGATGAGCCGAGGGTGAAATCCGGCGGAGCTCCGGCAGCGTGGGGACGACGTGGAAGCGCAGTGGATGAAGACGACCTTCCTCTCACGAGCGTGAGCACCCGAGAAGCCGGCAGAACCTCCACCTACAAAAGAACCCACGGGTTAGAAAATGACTCCGTAGCCTCTGGGCTCCGGCAGCCTATCGGATCACTTCCAAGCTCCTCCAGAACTGAGGGGGTGGGCCTCTATTTATAGGGCTCCGGAGGGTGGAGGCGTCCAGGACCCTGGACACCTCCATCAGGGCCGAAATAATATTTTATTCTATTTTTATTTATTTTTTTGGAATATTTTTGTGGAGGCGTCCAGGGTCCCGGACGCCTCAAACAGGTCCACCGAAAACCGACGACGGCCGCACGCGGTTTGACACAACGCGTGATTTTGTGAGCGGCGCCTCGTGATTCAGAAATGGACGCGTCCAGCTGGCTGGACGTCTCCATATTTTGGATTTTTTCATACACGACAAACCGTCGTTCGGTGGCCGGCGCCCGTGAGGGTTTTGATGGAGGCGTCCAGGGGCCTGGACGCCTCCAAAATTATATTATTTTTTTATTTTTCTTTTGTCTTTTATACCAGGGCTGGCATTTTGATTTTTTTATTTGATTTTTTATTTGTTTTTATGGGGACTGGACGCCTCCATTAATATATATATATATATTATTTATTTATTTATTTATTTATGCCAACTGGCATTTTACAAACATTTTTTTATTATTGTTTTTATGGAGGCGTCCAGGGGCCTGGACGCCTCCATTAATATATATATATATATATATATATATATATATATATTAATTAGTTTTGGGCCCTGAGAAAAGAAATAAAATAAATTAGAAAGATGGGGGCGTCCAGAGGCCTGGACGCCCCCATTAAGACCCACCCGGGTCCTCAATCGGCGGCCGCCCGGCAGTCAACATCTTGGTTCCGGAACCTCTTGATACGTCTGACTGGTGTTGATGCCGTCCGAATGCCGTGACGAGACGATTCCGGATGCCGAAAAAGGCAGAAGAAGACCCGAGAAAAGGAAGCACTCGAGTGATTCAAAATGCGTAAGCCGTTGCGGGTCGTTGTATAGTAATATGAGACTTTCTCAGGAGACGTCAGGAATGGCGTGTCTACAGCTGCCCCGCCTTGGCGTCTGCTTTGCAAGGGAGCGACACGTAGTGGAATGGTATCGAAGTGGAGTGGAGTGAAGTGGAAGCGGACTGATAAGTTGATGCCAAGGTGTGATGAGACACGCTTTTGACGTTACTGTTTGGAATCTTTCCTGGAGTTTCAATGAGGCGACCTTGAAGAAGGTCTTTCAAATATTGACGATTGCTTGGACGGAGATCAAATAAGGGAGGGTGAGATGTGCGCTCAGGCACGAAACAAAAGGAGATCAACTTCTCGGTGTGGAAGTACCTGGGTCATAAACCGGAGGTTTCACCTTTGGGGAGCGGTTACCAGCCAATGTGGAAGTGCTGCGGCCAAGGTGGGTCAAAAAAGGTAAAGGAATATCTGAGGGTCTGTCCAAACAAGGGTCTCCTTTGGAAGAGCAGCGTAGGGCTGTCTCAAGGAAACTCAGTATTTCATTCGGAGTGGAATATCTCATATTTGTGGGAATTGGAGCACAACGGCTTTCACAATCGAATCACTTGAATGATCTTCCGCAATAAATCAAAGTCCTATATGAATGCATGCTGGGTTCAAAGAAAAATTTAAAACAAACTAAAATAGAAAATAGCCAAGGATAATATTGTCAACTTGTGAAGAACGGGTCAGGATACCGACCCGGTGAGCTGATACTGGGCTGGGGCCCGTTTATCCGCGTACCAACTCACTGAATGGAACCGTCGTCCCCATTCTATCACAAGTTGACGGCCTATCCGTACAACCCAAATTCTTCCGGGATCATCACCATTTTTGTTGAAGGGGAACTCAGATCCCAGATTCGTTCGAGCCGCAAGGTCCTTGACATGTTCTAGTAGCGTAAGTATCGTATACTATGGTGCATGACAAGGTGGGACCAACCAATGAAAGGTGGGACAGGAGATAGGACAAAGACGTCCGTTAGTAAAACCTGCACAGGCCAGCAAAGGTTAGCAACATCGAAAGTAGCAGAATCAGCAGAATCGCACCACAGTTCAAAGGAGATCCAGACCAAAATCTTGACAATGACCACTGATGTGACATGTTCTGTCCTGTAGCACCCTTCCCTTCCTATAAGAACTCCCCTTAGGCTAGTTCATTCAAATGCACCAAGGTGGGTTTTGGAAGCTCAGGAGAGGAAGGAGAGGAGAATCTAGAGATTTCAGGATGGAAGGAGAGTCTTCCCGCGTTATGAAGAGGAGCAAGCCTAGCAGCGAGATTAGGCGACTCTCCGACCTCGAGGGTCATCTGAGTGGGACGATCTTGTCGCATATGGTAAGCTGATTCATTTCAAATTTTCCATGTGAACCTTCTTCTTACTTCCTTCATTTCTTATTCTTTCCTCTCCAGCCATATCCACTCTTCCCAGGCCCGAGGAAGTTTTCCAAGCTGCCATGGCTTTCAAAGCTGACTTCCAATATCTCCATTGGCATGAGGGCCATACTCTCGAAGTGGCATCTGCAGGGGCTCCTTATTCACGCCAAGCATTACGAGAAGATTCGTATGGACTGGGCGGCTATGGGCGCACTAGTGGAGATCTGGCATCCCCAGACCCACACTTTTATCTTCCCGACCTTCGAGGTGACCATCCTCCTCGAGGAGGTGGAACTTCTGCTTGGATTGAAGAAATTCAAGAGTGACGGGAAGGTGAAGGCTATGCGATGCTGACACGGGGGACTTCTGAAAGTGTCCTTGGAAGCTTCATGCCGCCCGACGCAGCCCGAAAGGTCCGTACTCAAAAGGGGATCGATCTCCGAAAGCTCGCGGAGTGGGTCATGGACGCCCTGAGAGGGTCACCAGATGATGACTATTTGGAGGGAATCATGAAGGGGTTCACTATCTGTCTGGCGGGTGCTCTCTTGTTTCCTTATACCGACAACATAGTGGAGGAGGACCAACTGAGTGCTATCTGCGGGATCTGCAGTGGAAAGAGGGTGGGACCCGCCGTCCTTGCTATCTTTACAGCGGCCTTACCGCCTCGAGTATGGGTAAGCCTCCTTTTGGTTGCGCACTTGTCTTGAATTGCTGGCTTGATTTGCACTTCAAATTCGACCACCGCGAGGGAATGCCAACTACTTCGAAGCTCTTCCAACAAAGCCCTCTTCATCACATAGCCGACGTGTTAGGCTTCGGTGGTACTGTAGTGAACCGCGTTCTGTGGCTGAAGAAACGTGAAGACTGGCGTTCTCACTTCCGCACCGTGACACAAGGCTTCTTTACTTGCGCACCGGCATGTTTGCTTTCGCTTGATCTCCTCATGAGGCCTTCCCCCAAAGTTGATCTTCAACTGATCGGCGCGACCGAGTTTGTTCTTTACAACGCGCATCGGTGCTGCCTCCAGATTGGCATCCCACGCCATTCGTTCCCGTCACCGACTGGCATCGTTCCTTTGAAGAAGAGGGAGTTGGGCACTGAAGCGGACGCGAAGGAAGCGAAGGCCATTAAAGCTCCCTGGAAGACAAGTGTTGCGGGAAAGGCATTAGCGCACGTGGTGGAAGAATGCGAGCCGTGGAGGGCTTATGTAACCGAACTGGGGAAGTTAAGGCCTAAGGCGCCTAAACCCCTGATGTAGCTCATTCTGCTTTCTGATGGAATAAAATCTGGCATTTGGATGTTTCGGACCCCCGTCCCCTTAATTACTATCTTTTTTTGTGGTTTTTCTTTTTCTTTCTTTCTTTTTTTCTTTTGTTTGGATTATATTCTTATCTTTTTTTCTTTTATTTTATATATATATATATTTATATATTTATTATGGGGGCGTCCAGGGGCCTGGACGCCCCTAAGTTTTATTTTTATTTTATTTTTTTTTGACAATTTATTTTTGGGGGCGTCCAGGGTCCTGGACGCCCCTATTTTGATTTTTTTTATTTTTTTATTTGTTTTATTTATGGGAGCGTCCAGACGCCTGGACGCCCCTATTTTTTTGAATTTTGAAAAAAATAAAACAGTGTGGGGGCGTCGAGGCGCCTGGACGCCCCAATAAAAGGTCAATCTATATATAGGGGGGAGGGCTCCCCCCCTACTCACTTATACTGTTCATTCTGACCGTCCAGCCACTCCAAACGACCCATTCTTAGTCCCAATGGAGCGAGGAGGATCGAGCCAGGGTCCAGAGAAGCGGAAACGACTGGCTCGTCGTGCGAGGAGGTTGAGGGATGATGCCGAGGAGGCCGTAGCAGAGGAGATTGCTGCGGAGGAGGAGATGGAGGTGCCGCTTCTGGCCGCGGAGGCCGCTGCGGATGCTGGTGACGCGGGAGAGGACGATCACGACCCGGTAGGTACTTCGGAATTCTCACTCTGTGGTTCAATAGGCTAAAACGGGCGTGCGAGAGGCTGTGAGAGAAGGCCGGGTAGTGAGAGAAGGAGGCGTCCAGGGGCCTGGACGCCTCCACTTTTTCTTTTTATTTTTGTTTATTTATTTATTTACGTAAATAATAAAATAAAATTAAAAAATAAGGAGGCGTCCTAAGCCCTGGACGCCTCCATAAAAATATACATATTATTAATAAATTTTGTTTTAGGTTTTTTGGATTTTTTCTAAAAAAGGAAAAATGTAAATTGGAAGGAGGCGTCCAGCGAATTGGACGCCTCCACAAGAAAATATAAATATTTTAAAAAAGTAAAAATAAAATAAAAAGAATAAGTAGTATATATACAGTGTTATTGTTTATTACTGTTCATGATGCTGATGTGTTCTTTGTTAGTTTTGTGGTTTGCAGGGCGTGATGAAGGGCCGGATCAGCTGGTCCCTGGTGGTGGCAGCATACAGTGGGCTGCCGGATTTCCAGAGGGCGCGTGTGGACGCCATGGACTTTGGAGCTTTCCTTAGGATCGAGCCCTTCCGGCTCGACCTTCCTCTTATCCAGGCATTGAGGGAGCGGTGGCACGCACCGAGCCGGGCGTTTTTGATGCCCTGGGGGCACATGGTGCCGACACTAGAGGACGTGGCTCGGATTACCGGGCTACGGGTTGACGGAGAGGCAGTCAGCGGGGTCACCTACCCCGACTACCGAGAGAGTGCCCTGGACCTGCTGTGGTTAGAGACGAGCGTGACTGATAGAGACAGCAGGGTAGTCGGCCGAGTGGAGATCATGGAGGCGCTCGGATTCGTCGACCCGCGCCAGCGGGTTAGCGAGACTGGAGCGGAGTTCTTGGCTCGACTGGAGGGGGATGCTCGTGCAGCTTTCACCCAGGATCCGAGCGAGAGGGAGCTGGTGGATCTAGACCTTCGGAGGTTTCTTTTCTTCTTCCTGGGCCGCCTTCTGCTGGGGACGAAGGGGGATGGCATCCACTGCCGTTTCCTCGGGATCTTGGCGGATCTGGACAGAGTGGGACACTATGCGTGGGGAGCGGCTCTGCTTGCCCATTTGATTGCTGATCTCTCCCAGACTTCGGAGAAGGAGACGACAGTCAGCGGCTTCGCACCTTTCCTCCAGGTAAACATTTTATTTATGCATTCCCACAGTTAAATATGCAATTATTGTACTAATGATGTATGATGGATGCAGGTGTGGAGCTATTACTATTTCCCGATGGGGAGGGCTAGGCATGGGAACAGGAGGGCCGTGCCTCTGGCGCGGCAGTGGAGGCCGGTCGTGGTTGCAGCACCCCACGGCTACCAGCTGGCGTCACTTCGTCGGGAGCTGAGCGAGTATCCCGAGGCCATGGTATGATGCGTATGATTTTTTTTGTGTTTATGCATGTGACTGAATGGTAACTAATATGATGTATGTATGGTGATGCAGGTGGTGTGGAGGCCCTACCTGGGCATGGGCGATGCTGGCCAGCCCTGGGTTGTAGCGGGTCTTCCTCGCTTCAGGCGGGACGTGTGGGTCCATTGCCTGAACGAGATTGAGCCGCTGCGGCTTAGACTGGTCATGAGGACGTTGGGGCTGGCCCAGGAGTGGGTTGACGTAGATGCGCCGGCCCGCATTGGGCGGAAGACCAAGGGGAAGGCGAAGATTGTGGACTGGCGTACGCGCTTCCCAGCACAGTACCAGGACTGGCAGCAGGGCGGGGTCCCAGTGGTGTCCCATGTACAGGACAGCACAGATTACATGAGACGATATCGAGCTACGTACGGGGACCGCCTCTCCTCGGTGGTATGGCAGGGGTAAGTGTGAAATGAAAATGCTCCACCTTTCTATATGTATATGCATGAGATACTAACTTATGTGTAATGCAGGATGCTCGTGATACCATGATCGCCGACCTGCGGGCCCAGTTGGCGGACGCCAGGCGACAGTTGGTGGCCATCCGACAGGAGTTGGAGATCCTGGTGAGTTTATGCAATGCATTTTTTTGTGACCTGGATTTTTGATGCTTAGCCTTTGACTGACGTTTGCCCCGTGTTTCAGCGGGCCCACCAGACAGCGGCAGCCGGGATGGCTGGTGGAGCGGGTTCCAGTTCGCGGGGCCCTCCTCCGGAGGTTTCTGCCCTCCAGGAGCAGCTGGCGTACGCGGTGGCTCGGGCTGAGGAGGCCGAGCGTGACCGCGAGGCTCGAGTGAGTGCTTGCTTGGCCCGACCCTTTTCTAGCTGCTTTCCTTCTATCACTGTTCTCTTATGGTGCCATGCGTGCTTTGACAGGTGGCCGAGATTCGGGAGGCCCTGGCCCGTGCTGTTCGTGCTGAGCAGGAGCGCGATGCCCGAGTGGCAGAGCGTGATGCCCGGATTGCGGAGCTAGAGGAGGAGCGGCGACGGGAGGCTGAGGAGCTTCCTCGCGACGTAGTGGATCTGCGGATCGCCCTCGAGCTGTCGAGGAGAGAGGCGATGAGGGAGAGAGAGGAGAGGGAGAGGGATAGGGAGAGCGTGGAGAGAGAGAGGGAGAGGGATAGGGAGAGAGAGAGGGAGGAGCGACAGCGGGATCAGACCGAGAGGAGGGCTCTAGAGGCCCAGCTGCTGGAGCTCCGATTGAGTCTTGGCACGGCGGAGGGGAGGCTTCGGGAGAGCGAGGAGCGGTACCAGAGGGCGAAGGAACGCGGGGCGCGACTTCGTCAGTCTGGTTCTTTTTCCATGGGCAGCTACCTGGTTTCTTCGGCCGAGGAGCGTCGTCGCGCCTTCGAGGCTGGAGTGCCACCGCAGGGCGAGGCGAGCACGGCTTCTCAGGGTTCACAGAGGTCGCAGAGGCCCCCTAGGGATCCCCGTCAGAGGAGGGAGGAGAGAGATGACCAGGAGGGTGACGGTGAGAGTTAGAGAGTTGCTTGTACGTCACCCTTCTCACTGTATGATGTACTTTCGGCTATTATATGAAATGGAAATGGCTTTTTTGTGTTGTGTGTACCTTTCTCTCTCCCACACTTTCTTCTTTGCACTGAGTTGTCCTTTGAGGCACGCTCCGCGAGACCTTGCCCTGAACAGCGGGGAACTACGCTTTGCACGGGGGGATTTTGTTTCCTTTTCCCCCTTTTGGGCGCGTCCAGGCGCGAGGACGCGTCTTAATCCTTGATTTCAAATTTAAAGCGACGGGTGGTCCTTTCTTCTCCCGTGCCTTACCCGCAAACGAGCCCGCCTTCTGCCGAAACTCGCTTGCCCCCTTTCTCGTCTTCCTCCTCTTTTGATCGATGGAGTTCGGTGGGCCTGACCACGGTGAAGGTGGAGAGGGACGCGGAACTCCTCGCCCAAGGAGGGACGCGCCCGAGCACGGAACGGCGTCCATGGAGGAGGAAGGGCCGCTCGGGCCCCCGAGGGACCCGAGGGGCCCGATGGCGTGGGAGGAGGTGAACACGGTCCGGTAGGTCCTCGATCTCTTCCTCTTTTAATTCATTTTGGGTTTTGAAGCGAGCCGCGCGAGGAGGAAAGGGTTCGGCGAGTGTTGCACTCAAATGATGGACGCGTCCTAGACAGGGGACGCGTTCCTTTTGACTGATATGGGACCCCTTTCTTGGTGCAGGACATGGCAAGGACCCTGGGCCTGGCCGATGAGTGGGCGAGTGCGGACGAGCCGAGCCGCGTCAGGAGGGAGAGTCGCGGCAAGGCGAGGCTCGAGGACTGGCCCGTACGTCTCCCTGGACAGCAAGGGGGTGTACTGGTGCAGGACAGTGCCGACTTCCTGCGGCGGCAGAGAGAGAGCTACGCGGGGCTTCCCCAAGCTGGGGACACGCGTGGCATCGGCGGCTCGCGCGCCCAGCTGTCAGAGACTAGGCGGCAACTGGCCGTCGCTCAACATGAGCTGTCGCTCCTGGTAAGTTACGTGCCGCACTTTTAACTTCAGATTTTGGAGTTTCACTGACGGCCGTTGTTTATTTTGTTCCAGCGTGCCCAGCAGACAGCGACGGTGGGAGTGGCTGGCGGATCTTCTAGCTCCTCGGCCCCTTTTCTCGAGATTGCTCCCTCCGGGAGCAACTTGCCGGTGCGGTGGCCCGTGCGACCCGGGCGGAAGAGGAGCGTGACGCCTGGGTGGCGACTGTAGCGGAGCTGCGGCATCGTGGTGAGGAGAGACCTTCTCCAGACATCCTGGAGTTAAGGGTTCTTCTGCAGATGATGAGGAGAGAGGCAGAGAGAGAGAAAGCCGAGAGAAGGTCCGAGCGACAGCGGGATCTGACCGAGAGGAGGGCCTTGGAGGCCCAAGTGAGGGAGCTCCAGCTGGGCCTTCAGGCCGTCGTGCAGAGGCTAGGAGGGATGGAGACGCGCTACGAGAGAGCGCGAGAGTTCGGGGAGCGACTCCGCCAGTCCGGTCGCTTTGCCGCCAGTGGCTTCTTCGCCACGCCAGGGGAGGAGCAGCGAGTCACTGCTGCGGAGCAGGCGCCCAGAGGCGAGGCAGGTGCTACTGCACGGGGATCCCGGAGGCTTCTGAGGGACCCTCACCTCGGGGGAGAGGAGGAGAGTGCCCGGAGAGATGAGTGATGGTGAGGATTGGCGGGCTAGTGGACCCGTCACCTCTCTATGATTGTAGTGTTTGTGACAGCTTATGTAGAATTATGAATGGAGTGATTTGATTTTCTGCTGCTTGTTTGTCTCTTGTGCGTTCCTTCTTCCCTACACTTCTTCTCCTTTGCACTGTTCCCATGTGACGGATCTGTCGAGACTCCGCCTCGAGCGGAGAATCACGTCTTGTTGTGACCATTTTCCACGGGAATCTGCCGTCGAAGTCAATACTGACGGCCCTAGTTCCTTTTCCCGGATGTTGTGCAAATTTTGCGGGCGTCCTCCAAAACATGATAGGGTATCCCTAGACAACATAGGGGCTATTCGTCCTATTCTTCGTCCAGTCAATCACCCTGTGCGAGCGGTGAAGCGACACATGGGGCCGCTTGGCCGGTGTCTCATTGCGAGGGCTATCATCGACAGGTGATGGAGGCAATCTTGGCCCGCACTCCTTCCATTTCTATAAATTCTTGTCCCTTTTATCTTCCCAGGTATATCGAGGAATAACTCGAGGAGCACAAGTTCTTACGGGAGAGGAGGAGTTCAAAATTCTGAGAGTTGGATGGAGGGCGAATCTTCCCATTCCTCGAAGAGAAGCAGGTCCAGTGGTAGTAGTTCCAGGAGGCTTTCAGACTTTGAAGGGCACTTCAGCGAAAGGGCCCAATCACAACTCGTAAGCCAAGTTTTCTTGCCCTTTTCTCATTTTTTCTTCCTTTCTTCTGACCAAACCTCACCCCCATTCCTTGTATGTGTAGGTTGTGATGAAATCACAAATCTTATGGGAGTTGGTAGTAGCAGCGTACAGGGGCCTCCCAGATTTTCAGAAGGCGAGGCTAGACGTGATGGGATTTGGTACCTTCCTTCGGATCGAGCCGATCAAGCCTGACCTGGTCTGATCCAAGCCTTGTGTGAGAGATGGGACCCAGTGAGCCGGGCATTCCTGATGCCCTGGGGGCACATGGTGCCCAGCTTGGAGGATGTGGTCCGGATCACAAGCCTGAAGGTAGAAGGCGAGGCAGTGACCGGAGTCACTTACGCGGACTACAGAGAAGGTGCCCAGAAGTTACTGGGTTTGGACCTAGATGGTCGGAAGAACAGGTCGGTAGCTAGGGCGTCCCTCATGGATGCATTAGGGCTCACCGACACTCGTCGGCGGGACGACGAATCCTCAGAAGAGTTCATGGAAAGGATGGAAATAGGATGCCGTGCCGTGTACTGCACAGATTTCGGCAACTGGGAAAGATGTAACATAGATTTGAGGAGATTTCTCCTCTTCCTTTTGGGGAGATTGGTACTGAGCTCGAAAGGGGATGGTATCCAATGTTGCTTCCTGGAGCTGCTGTCAGACCTTGAAAGAGTAGGGTATTATGCCTGGGGAGCCGCCATGCTGGCACACTTGTTTGCAGGCCTATTCCAAGAAACGGATCGTGAGATGACTGTGAGTGGTTTCACACCATTCATCCAGGTATTTTTTTGGTTTTGCTTGTTTTGTATTTTTTTTGTTGTTTTCGCAAGGTGCTGATGACCTGCGCCGAGCAGTTATGGAGCTATTATTACCTCCCTATGGGGAGAGCTCGACATTGGCGACCCGTGATGGTGCCGCTAGCCAGGCGGTGGGAACCCGTCATGAGTGCGGCACCCCTAACCTACCAACTGATGGTGTTAAGGCGGGAGCTACAGGAGTTCCCTACGGCGATGGTAAACTGGAGACCCTACTCAGACATGGTCGATGCCAACCAGCCGTGGGTTCTAGCAAGTCGTGCCCGGTTCGGACGGGAACTATGGATGCACTGCCTGAATGAAATCGAGCCGCTTCGGCTACGATTAGTTATGAGGACTTTAGGACTGGCTCAAGAATGGGTGGATTCAGCTGCGCCACCTCGTGTCGGGAGAAAGACGCGGGGACCGGCGACTTGCATTGACTGGCGCGTGCGATTCCCCGAACAGTATGAGGACTGGCAACGGGGTGGCACGATTGTAGAATCACAGGCGCGGGACAGCGAGGACTACTTGCGTCTATATAGGACAAAGTACGCAGAACGGTTCCAACCCAGGGGACTTGTGGAGGTAGGTTTCCCCTTTTTCTCTTCTCTTCTTTCTCCTTTTCTTGGTTTTTCTGGTAAAAATGCTGACTTGTAAGGCTGCAGGATGTCCGGGATGCCATGATAGCGAATTTACGAACTCGCTTGGCAGAGATGGAACAACAGTTGGGTGATGCCCGCGGAGCTACGAGCGCCTTGGTAGGTGTACAGTACGTTCCTAGTTAAAACCCCAGATTCCAGATGTTGGCTGCTAATTCACATGGTCGCAGCATGCCCAGATTGGCGCAGCCTCCCCAGCGATGGGAGTAGGTGGTGCCTCTTCCAGCTTGTGGATTCCCACCTCAGAACTTGACTCGCTTCATGAGCAACTTGCTCACGCCACGCAGCGTGCTGCGGAGGCAGAAGGAATGCTCCGTATACAGGTAAAAGTTTCAGCGTTGAGTTCTCTTTGTTTACGCCTTATCGCGTATCTGAGATGGTACACTCGGCAGGAAAAGGAGACGGAAGAAGCGCTTGCCCAAGCTGCGCAGAAGGAGGCTAGGATAGCAGAACTGGAGAGGGAACTGCGGCGTCATCCTGATGACGACTCATCCAGGGATGCTATGGAACTGAGGATCACTCTCCAGTTGGAGAGGGAAGACCGTGAGAGAGAACGGGCAGAGAGGGAAAGAAACGCAGAGAGAGAAAGAGCCAACAGTTTGGCTGAAAGGGAGGAGCGAAGGGCCATGGAGGCCCAACTATTCGAACTCCGAATCGGCCTTGGTCTTGCTGAACAGTGGCTGAGAGATGGTGAGGAGCGCTACCGAAAAGCACGAGAGCGTGGCTTTCGTGTTGGTAGCTTCTCTGCTGCTTCCGCGGATCAACGCCGGGATGTGGGAATAGGAAGAGGAGTACAGAGCGGCAGGAGTACCGCTTTTCGTAGTTGGGTAGCACCTTTGAGAGTGTTTTGCCCGGAGAGTAGTGGGACGAGTAATGCAGAGAGAGAGGGCGGAACTTGATGTAATTTTTTTGTTTTTTGGAATAAAACACAAGGTTTGGTTTGTTTGTTTTTCACCTTTGCTTCAGTTACCTGAATCCCTGCACATATCACTGAAACAAACAAATCAGAATTTCTGTTCTGACTTGGCCCCTTGCTCAATAAGCAAATGGTCACTGTGACTGTCCTTGATAACTGGTCAAGGGGCCAAGCCTTTATTTAACGAAGGCAAGGGAAAGATGCGGTGATGATAAATGCGACAGGCAAGCACACGAATGCAAGCGATATTAAAAGTGAGATGCTGCACGCAAATGTAATCATGCAAAATTGATTTGTTTTCTTTTTTATATTTGACATTTTTTTTGTTTTATCATAAAAAGATTTTTTTTGTTTGCAAATATGTACATTTCTCTTTTCCATTTTTTTTTGCTTTTATCATTTCAATTTTTTTTATTGCTAACGCCCGGCAAGCACCCAAATGGCACCTAACCTACGTGAGACAGGGGTTTCTTACTAACCTCCCAGGTATCTTAAGTGCACATCTAGGTTGATTTGGGCCTCTAGACCCCTCGAATGACGATCCCGCCGGCTAAGACTTACCCTGATGACAATACCGTCATGCCATGCTTAGGCTCCCAGTTGCTTCCGACCACAGGGATTCACCCAAAAGGTGTTTGAGGTAGATGATTTGCCCGACCCGGGTCTGTTTCCTCACAACTCTAGATGGTATAAGATGGAACACCCTGGAACCCTAACGACCAACCGCGCGACGCTGACCCGGAATCAGACGCCGTCGCACCCATAGGTGACGCGCTTGCATTGGCCTAAGCCCGAGGTTAAACAAGAAGACATCAAGGTGGTAAACAGGGGTCTTGACCAGCCAGAAACACAGAGACTCCTTCGCAGCGATAGCTTTTGCTTTTCAAAGTAGGCAACCAAAATGTGTATATTAAAATAAGGTCGCAGACCCTGGGCAGTTTTCACCTTTCAGAAACTCCATCGAACCTTCATCTTTAGAGGGAGAAGGAAGAGCGTAGGGGATAAACCTCCTGAGAGGACCGGCAAAGCCGTTAACCCGGCGAGCGAATAAGGGCCCATTAACTCTTTCCTTTCGGACAACTTCGGACCAAATCTCGAGCATTTACATTCCACGGCCCCCCTTTGTGGATTCAGACTTTTGCTTTGAGGGGTTCCGTTTATCGTACCAGGCACGGTCACGACCAGGCTTTTCTCTTGATTTTGATTTTGTATTTCTTTCTGTGAGGGAGATATAGTCGTTTGACGTTGGTGGGCTCCCTCTTCGTATGCCTGCGGGGACACTGCCCTCTTCTCGTGCTCTGATCGATGCTCGAGGAAATGGGTCCTACTCTTGCCTTTGGGGTTTGAGTTTCGGTTTCTCATGCTCAGCGTTTTAAGGGCGCCGACTGTCTCATTTGGTCGAAGAGAAAAGAATAAAGATTACAGCTTCCGGAGATCTTCTAGGTGTGGCCCTACCGTAGGTGATGCTACCAACTTTTTTGAATAAAATACATAAGTGAACACATGTTAGCTTCCTTCGAGCGAGCATAGGCCGACGTGGCCGGACAGGGATCTCCACGGTTCTGGCAAACCAAGACCCGGTGCCTACCAAGCCTTAATGGGCCCTATCCTAACATGAAGGTTAGATGCAGGGACTTAACTACATGGTGCCTGCCAGGCATCGGCATTTTGAATTTTCCATATTTTTAGTGGTTTTCAATATTTCCTTGTTTTTGATGTTTTTTATCTTTTCATCATTTTTTTTTGTTTTGTGCTAAGGGTAGTATTTCTTAAGATAAAGCCCATTCCAAGGGTGGGATAACTCGGTCCCTTCGGCGTTGATTAGCTTGTAGGCGTTGCCAGGGTACACGGCTTGAATTACAAATGGTCCTTCCCAATTGGGTTGGAGCTTAGAACGCGGCCCTCCAGGTTTGACAAAAATTCTTTTTACGACCATCTCACCGACTTTGAATTTTCTCTCAACGACTTTCTTTTGGTAAAAGCGAGCGAGTCTATTTTGATACACACGCGCGTGTTCGGCGGCGGCCAGCCGCTTCTCATCCAAGAGTTCCAACTGGGCGAGGAGTGAATTACGACGATCGTCGAGGGGAAATTCCTCATCCAATTGTACCCTGAGAGAAGGGATCAGAGTCTCGTACGGGACTACCGCTTCCATACCATAAGTGAGGGCAAATGGAGTCTGCCCGGTGGGGGTACGGATTGAGGTGCGATAGGCCCATAGGGCTTCGATAAGCTTTTCTGGCCAGTCTGAAAACTTACTAGACTCGCAGGTTTTTTTGATGATTTTGAGCAATGTTTTATTGGTGGCCTCCGCTTGACCGTTACCTTGTGGGTAATAAGGCGATGAATGATGCAATGCAATTGCGTACCTTTTGCAGAGGTCCTGTAGGTCCTGAGAAATGAATTGTGGCCCATTGTCGGTGACGATCGTGCTTGGGACGCCGAATCTGGCGAGAATGTTCTTCATGATGAACTTGCAGACTGTTGACGCCTTGATCTCCGCGTAAGCTTCGGCTTCGGCCCATTTGGTGAAGTATTCCGTCGCAGTAAGGATGAAAGATTTCTGCTTGGTGAGGGAATTGGGATCACCTAGGGGACCAATGATGTCGAATGCCCACATGGAGAAAGGCCATGGGGAGGATATTGGATGAAGTGAGGAAGATGGTGAATGGATTTTATCGGCGTGAAGTTGACACTTGACACACCTACGGACATAGACAGCACAATCCTCTTCCATAGTGGGCCAATAAAAGCCTTGACGAATGATCTTCTTGGCGAGCATCTGACTATTCACGTGGCCACCGCACACACCCGAGTGCGTCTCTTCTACACATTTCCAAACCTCATCGTCACCAAGACATCTTAACAGAATACCAGTAAGGCTCCTCCTATAGAGTAGACCTCCAATCAATGTGTATTTCTGAGCCACCCTTCTTATGGCTTTCTTGTCCTCTGTGGTGGCCCCTTCAGGATAAGACTGATCTTGGCAATATTTGACAATTTCATAGAACCATGGTTTCTCTTCATCAGCCAGTTCTTCTTCGGCCTCTGCCAACATGAGCTCCCTCTTCTCAAGGATATCTTCCTGCAGGATCTTCCTTGCTATCCTGTCTTTGATGTTTACGTAGGAAGCATCATCGACTGCAGGGGCGTGAAGTTTGTAGATGGAAATGGACTTAAACCATCTTCCTAGAGGGAACCTTATGGATGATGCCAATGAGGCGAGGGCATCGGCGAGAATATTCTGATGACGAGGGATATGAACAAAGATCAGTTTTGTGAACAGTTTGGCAAAGGCAGCAGTGAGTTCTTGGTATGGCTTGAGTTTGGGATCGCGAGTGCGATACTTAGTGAGTACCTGGCGAAGGATGAGTTGACTATCACCTACGACTCGCAACTCAGTGATACGAAAAGAATGAGCGAGTCCTAGGCCAGCTAGAAGAGCTTCATATTCGGCTATATTGTTGGTGACTGGAAATTTGAGCTGGTATGCCAATGGGAATGTGAGGCCTTCCGGCGACAGGAGGGCGATGCCGATTCCTCTCCCTTGAGAATTCAGAGCTCCATCAAAATATAGTGTCCACATTGGCTCATCTGATTGGTTGATGGACATTAGTTCCTCATCTGGAAACTCTGATTGGACGGGATCGAACTTGGGAAGAGGATGGTGAGCGAGATGCTCGGCTATGGCATAACCTTTAATCGCCTTTTGCTGGATGTAGGTGATGTCGAACTGAGAGAGAAAACTTTGCCAGCGTGCTAGCCTATCCGTAAGGACGGCTTTCTCCAGAAGGAATTTGATAGGATTCATTCGAGCAATCAAGTGGACTTCGTGAGCCAAGAAGTAGTGCTTCAATTTCTGCACTACCCAAACGAGGGCAGCACAGGTTTTCTCCATGCCGGTGTACTTCTGCTCACAGGGATTGAGAAGTTTGGACAAGTAATAGGTTGCCCGTTCCTTGCCTTCTTCATCAGCTTGTGCGAGGACGGCTCCCACGGAGTCATCCAAGACTGAGATGTAAAGGATCAGAGGTTTTTCTGGTTTAGGTGGAATGAGAACGGGTGGACTAGCCAGATATTCCTTCAACCCTTCAAAAGCTTTCTGACATTTAGAATTCCAGTGGAATTCTACTCCTGGCTTGGTCAACTCGTAGAGAGGTCTACACCTTTGTGAATGTTGAGACACAAACCGACGAATAAACTGCAGCCTGCCGATTAAACCTCGGACTTCCCTCAAATTCTTGGGAGGCGGCATATCCCTGATAGCCTTGGCTTTGTCGGGATCTATCTCGATCCCTCTTTTACTCACAATGAACCCCAGCAATTTACCTGACGACACACCAAACACACACTTTTTCGGGTTCATTTTCAATTGGAATTCTCTTGACCTTTGCAAGACCTTAGCCAAAACTTCTGGATGTTCCATCCTGGTCCTTGATTTCACCAATAAGTCATCCACATACACTTCCAGATATATGTGCATCATGTCATGAAATATGGCCATCATCGCTCTTTGGTAAGTAGCTCCAGCATTCTTTAACCCAAACGGCATGACCACGTAACAATATGTTCCCCAAGGGGTAGTGAATGACGTCTTTTCCTGATCCTCTTCTGCCAAACGAATTTGATTGTATCCTGAAAATCCATCCATGAAAGAGAGGGTTTCAAAACCTGCCGTGTTATCAATCAACACATCAATGTGAGGTAAGGGAAAATCATCCTTTGGACACGCGCGGTTAAGGTCCCGGAAGTCGATGCAAATCCTGACTTTCCCATCTTTCTTCATGACCGGGACAATGTTCGCCACCCATTGAGGATAAAGAACGACTCTAATGAACCTGGCTTTGTGGAGCTTATCGACCTCTTCTTTCATTTTCAAAGCCATCTGAGGGTGGAAACGCCTTAACCTTTGTTTTACCGAGATGGACCCTGGTTTTAGGGTTAAACGGTGTTCGACCAAGGTTGAATCCAAACCCGGCATATCCTCGTAGCTCCATGCAAACGTGTCCTTATATTCCTTGAGGACCTCAATTAATGCCTCTTCTTCAGAGGGTGGTAGGTTGTCACTTATGAGGATGATCCTAGGGTCTTCCTCAGTCCCCAAGTTGACTTCTTTGGTGGATTCTTCTACGGCGGTTGACGGCTCGTCGAATCTCCTCATTCCGCTAGCGTATGCGCCCGCCGCATCCTCATATTCTTCACCCTCATCTTCAGTGGGGCATTCTTCATTCGTGATCTCGTAGACTCCATACCCTTCATCAGATGCACAGTCGCCCTCGCATTCTATTTCGGGTAGCTGGATGGGATTTTCTAACAACTGGGGGATGGCAAGAAGGGCCTGACACCTGGCGGCCAAATCCAGAAGGAATCGACGAGGGATCTGCCTACCCTTGGATTTCTTCCTAGGTACTACCCTTGGCCTATCATTCCTAGATTGACTGACAATATTTACAGACGAAGAGGAAGATGAGGAGGATGGTGTAGAATGTACAGGAGAAGACCCCTCAGAGGAGGGGTAGAAAAGGTCGCTCATCGGACCTTGGACGGGTGGTCCGCAAGGCGGTACGCACCCGTGGGAGATGTAGGAGGTTTCCTCAACGAAGATGTGTTGTTGGAGAGTTTGAAAATTGACGTTTTTTTTTCGTTTTCATTTTTAATGACAAAGCAGTGAAAAGAGATTGGAGGAGAGAGGAAAGTGGTTATGGCTAGAGGATTGTGGGGCTCGTAGAGCAGATCATGGTTGAAGACCTGGCGCGGGTTGAAAAGCCCGCGTAGGTATGTAAGCAAAGAAGGGGACCTGGGAAGATCATCAGACAATTGTCTGGCCCAGGAAGAAGATATCAGCAAAGGCTGAGACGAGTGGATGGAGAGGATGGCGGCTAATGAGCCGTCGACGGCAATGTTGAGGACGGATGAAGATCCGTCGATGACAGAGTCCTTCTGGCGAGGACGAGGATAGTTTGGAACCTTGGCAAGAGTGGTAATATTCTCTGGTATTTCGGAGATCAATGGTGGTCCTTCAAGCTGTGGAGATGAGAACATCCTTTCCAGTGCAACGGAAATGTCCCATATGTCGAACCATTTGTCCCACTCGCATTCCGGATCTTTGATCTTGCCTCTTTTGGTGATCCTCGGACATTTTTCAGCCAAATATACAGCATGTGATCCTCCATATGCTTCTCGTGGGTGATCTCCCATCTGAACAACGGGCCCTCTGTTGAAGTGGTTTGATAGAGTCCACGTGAGGGGCTTCCAATCTGCCTTGAACGGTCCTTTGAAGCCTAGGCCAAACCTACGGTTCGGCCTAATTTCTTTGGCGGCTTGAGCATACCCTGTAACTGTGCGCCCAGACCTTTTCCCTGTTGATAGCCGATGTTCCTCATAATCTCCCAACCTTTGGAGTGAAAAGGGAGACAGGATGTTGTGGTTGCCCTGACCGGCTCCTTTGGTGCTAGTGGACATGAGATGGATCACGTACGTCCAGCAGTGACAATATGGGCCGATGAGACGGCCAAACAGAGGCAGAGAGGTGTTGATAGCATCCACTGTGTGAAGGACAGGTGTACTGACCACTTTAATAATTCTCCCATTGTAAGGAAACTTCAGGCACTGATGGTTGGTGGAAGGCACAGCGTCCATGGCTTCGATGTAAGGGCGACCCAGTATAGCCTTGAATGTGGGGTCCATGTCGAGGACATGGAATTCCGTGGGAATTGCCATGGGGCCTAGTTCTGCCTTCAGAATAATCATCCCCTGCGGCGGCCTTTTGCTATTGTCATAGGCCGTGACCGTGATCGAGGAAGGTCTTATTTGTTCCTCGTCAACCCCACACAACTGAAGAGTGCTCATGGAGATCACATTTATGGACGCACCCGTGTCGACAAGACACGGGTTTATGGATACCCCATTAATTTTTATTGAAATGCACAATGCATATTTCCGAGATTCCTTGGGAGCGAGCTCGTAGTTGTGAAACATGATGGCTGGTTGTGTGTCTGTTGGGGTTAGGACGGTCGAAATCTTCTCCACGGGGAGGTCTTCATTAACCATGACCTTTTGAAGATATTCCATCAAGGCCGCCTGGTGGGATGTGGATCTTTGAAGTAGCTCTAGGATGGAGATCCGGGCAGGCGTCTTGTCCAAGTGTTTCAGTAGATCATACTGTGTTCCAGGGATAGCTCTTTCTGGTTGTTCTGCATCATCCTTCTCTGGCTGAGATTGCTCGGGATTCTGACTGTTGTGGGGGAAAACCCTGTGGAAAATCCTTCCACTCCGGAGCACCATTGCCTGCGGCTTTTGTACCTCTGTGGGGGTAGCAGTGGGTTTTAACAGGGGTTTGAGGGGTAGTAGTGGAGGAATGGTTGATGAAGCAGGGGTGATGACGGGAGCAGGGATTCTGATGAGGGGTTTGTTAGGTGGAGGCATGGCGGAGGTAGAGGGGATATCGCGCGGATTATGAAGGATAAGGGGTTTGGAAGGTGGAGGTGGAGGTAAGGTTTGAAACGGGTAAAGGTTTTGAGGCGGATGGTGGGTGATGAGTGGTTTTGAAGGCATTAGTGGTGATGTGGTGGAGAAAGACGGGGTTATGTATGGTGGACGGATGATAAGGGGTTTAGAAGGCGTAGGGGTAAATGTGGTAGAGGTGGATGGTAAAGTGGGGGAGTGGGAGAAGGTGAGAGGGTGTGAAGGCGTAGTAGAAAGTGTCGGTTGATAGGAGGTCGGGGTGCGGATGAGAGGGCGTAATGGTAGTGGAAATGGTGAAGGCGATACCGATGCGGGTTGATGAGAGAGAGGTGCTACCCGGGCAAGGTGAGGGGGTTGCATGACGATAGGGTTGGAGGTATAAAGAATGGAGGTACTTTCCTGGTGCCACACCTGCTCTCTCCCGACTTCCGGGAAGGAGGAGATGGGGTTAACCTGATGATTGGGCTGTTGGTGCTCCGGTAGTGGATTCTGGATTATGCCCATGTCGGGCTGTTGTTGTGGGGCCTGCTGAGGCTGCTGTTGTTGTTGTGGTTGCTGCTGCTGCTGCTGTTGTAACTGCTGCTGTGGCCTCTGAGGAGGTCTCCTAGCCTTGAGAGCCGCGACGTACCGTCTCATCTCATCCCAATCTATTTGATGTTCATCATTCATATCATGGATGTAATCTTTGAAATGGAAGCAGTAATCCACTGTGTGTCCCGGCTGCCTGTGGTAGACGCAGTATTTGGAGGTATCAACATTGGGGGGCCAGGCGGGCCTTTCTCTGGGTAGGGCGAGTTGGTTTGATGCCATGAGGGCATTAAAAATATCTGCTAAGGTTTCTGGCAATGGTGGATAGTAGGCTCTCTTAGGACCGAGCGGCCTCCTTTGTTGCTGTTGGGGACCATAGTTCCCCGGGGGTGGAACTTGGTTGTACTGAAGCGGTGGTTGTTGTTGCTGAGGTTGTGGTTGTTGTTGCTGGGGTTGGCGTAATGGAGGCATATTATCCTGGGGTGGATTATTTTGGGGTGGAGGACGGAGAGGGAAAGGACCTGGTTGAAGGGGTAGTCGGGGCATTTGTGGAGGCCTTGGGTTGACTGCATAGTTGGCATTGTTGACCGCACTGACTTGCTCATTTGTCACGACCCCTTCTGTGGCTCCGCCCGGGACACCAGCGCCTGTCTTTCTGACCACTTTGGGCTTCGGCGACTCAAACATGTTCATGATGGGGGAGTCTTTTAGCTGGGTTTGGATGTATCGGGCCCTTTCATAGAGTTCCTCCATTGTAGTAAGTTTATTCATGGCGAGGACGTGTCTGAACTGCGGGGTTGCATTAGACACAATCATTTTCACTTGTTCGGGCTCGGAGAGGGTATCCCTTATTCTTTCCGCCAGAGACCTCCATCTATCAGCATATCGGACAAAATCCTCGTCGGGTTTCATCTTTTCGGCCACTAGGTCGGTAATGGAGAGTGAGGGACCGACCCTATCCCTATATTTCTGCAAGAACCTTCTCTGCACTATTTCAAAATTCTCGGCCTCGCGGGGCTCCAGAGAATAGAACCACTCAAGCGCGGGACCATCCAATGATCTCCGAAAGAGGTATGCCAGGGACCTCTGATCGTTTTGCCAATAGGAGGACTCATACATGAAGTCCTTGAGGTGAATGAAGGGGTTGCCGGTACCATTGTATCTGCGGTACGTGGGCATTTCGGAGGGAGGAAGATGAATGACGGGGAGGATTGGCAAAGCAACCTCCGGGGTGGCTTTCACGTCCACCATTCTTCTCAGATTTTGAAACTGCTCGTCCATGCGATTGAACCTATTGAGGAGCGATTGGGCGAGCTCCTCTGGGGGTGAAGGTGGCACTTGCCATTGGGGGAGAAACTGTCTCCCGGAGACTTGAGGGGGAAACCCGAATGAGAGGGAACTGTCGGACCACCGACAGTTGGCCCTGGCTGAAACGGTGTGTGAGGAACACCGGGAGTTTGAGATTGTGACGGGAATTGGAATGAGGGAGGTTGTTGGCTCGCTTGTCCTTGAAGCGAGGGAGACTGGATGGCTTGCGCCAATGAAGGAGATGGAATGGCCTGCACGGACTCGTGGAGAGGTGCGATAGCCGGAGTTGACTCCTGGGGCGTGGGGGAAACAGATTTCCCCTTTAGAATGGCCTGGAAGGCCCGGAGCTGTTCAGAGGTAAGCTCCGTGTTGGCGAGGACGCCCAGTAAGGAAGTGATATCCTGTGGCGGGGACGTGTCCCCGGCAATAACCTGCACCTCATGCGAGGGGTCATGAGAAGGACCCGAGTCCATAGCATAGACTCGCGGGTCGGCTGTCAAACCACGGCTAGGGTGGTTCTCCTCAGAAGACTCGTGAGACATGCTCACAGTTCTCCCAGAACGCAAAAACATACACTAGCAAGTAGGTAGCAGAGATTATCAAACAAGTGGATGCCTTTACGCCCTTTTTTTTGTTTTGATTTTGATGATTTTTTTGTGTGTTTTTAGCGAGATCCGAAGTTCACACAAGATAGGGACCCTAGTTTATTTTTGTTTCACCGCCGTGTCAGCTAGGGTCTCTCGTCTCACCACGAATGAAATGACTAACTTCGGGGAACTTCAATGGTACAACCAGCCCAGTGAACGAAGAGGAGATTCTTCGATGTCGGGGACTTACGGAGGTCCCAGTGTAGGAGATTCTAGTCCGTTGAGAGGAATTCCCAAACGGAGAGTCCTTCCTTCACCGGGAAAGGGTGATCCTCAAAAAAAATGAAAAAAAGGATAGAAAAGAGGAATGGATGTATGCAATGGAATGCTGACAGATATATGGAGTGGGAAAACAACAGAAATAACAAACATGTAATAAACAAAGAACCAATCAGAACTGACGGTGCTGCCGTGAGCACAACGGGGGCGCGCGTGGGCGCCAAGGTGGAGAGGCACGGGTGGTGCCGAACTTGCAAGGGTAGCCGAGAGGAAGCAGTAGAGTCCCACCGTGATCGCCAATCTGTGAGCGACGTCACGCGGTTCGGAGTTCGATGGTGCGGGGAAGAGGATGCGGAGAGCGCGCGGGCTCCTCTTTTTTGTTTGTTTTGCTGTTTGCTGCAACACAGAATGATAGAGAAGAGAGAAGGGGCCACCACGGGAGATTGCTCCGGCGGGGCGAGCGGGACAAGTATAATATAGCAAGATATGGGGTTCAAACGGCCATAGCGGGAAGTGACTCGCCGCGGCCTCGGGGGGACGGGAATGGTGCAGAAATTAAATAACAAGAATTGAAACGGCCATTGGGGAAGTGACTCGCCGCGGCCTCGAGAATATGAGCAGAATATAGCAGAATATAAGAGAAATATAAGAACAGAATTTAAACGGCCATTGGGGAAGTGACTCGCCGCGGCCTCGATGATATGAGCAGAATATAACAGAATATAAAGAGAATATAAGAACGGAAATTTAAACGGCCATTGGGGATGTGACTCGCCGCGGCCTCGATGATATAAGCAGAATATAACAAACATAAAGAGATTATAGGAATAGAAATTTAAACGGCCATTGGGGAAGTGACTCGCCGCGGCCTCGATGATATAAGCAGAATATAACAAAATATAAAGAGAATATAGGAAACAGAAATTTAAACGGCCATTGGGGAAGTGACTCGCCGCGGCCTCGATGAAAAGATGTGATCGCCAGGGGCCAAAAGACCCCAAAATAAGAAGGTGATCGCGCCTACCTCAAGAGCGGGACATGGCGGGTTGCTTCTTCCTCTCCTTCCGGCCGGCCGACGGAGAGGGCTTTCCTCGGGTACCCTTGCAAAACAACGACAAATAAATGACAAGTGGATTAGAAAGATGGAGGTGTAGTATTCAAATCCTGCGGTAAAAATAACGAAATGATGGCAAGACACACACCTGGTTGGTGTTATCTTTTAAACCCCTCTCGGACTCGAGTAGGAGGAAAATGAGATGATGGATGCAAGAAGTATAAGAGAAGAGGCGCCCTTGTGAAGGGGGATAGAGGATGCAATATGATGAATGTAAAGAACTATGGAGAAAAAGGGGAAGAAAAGGCTTATTGGATGAGCCGAGGGTGAAATCCGGCGGAGCTCCGGCAGCGTGGGGACGACGTGGAAGCGCGGTGGATGAAGACGACCTTCCTCTCGCGAGCGTGAGCACCCGAGAAGCCGGCAGAACCTCCACCTACAAAAGAACCCACGGGTTAGAAAATGACTCCGTAGCCTCTGGGCTCCGGCAGCCTATCGGATCACTGCTTAGCTCCCCTAGAACTGAGGGGGTGGGCCTCTATTTATAGAGCTCCGGAAGGTGGAGGCGTCCAGGACCCTGGACACCTCCATCAGGGCCGAAATAATATTTTATTCTATTTTTATTGATTTTTTTGGAATACTTTTGTGGAGGCGTCCAGGGTCCCGGACGCCTCAACAGGTCCACCGAAAACCGACGACGGCCGCACGCGGTTTGGCACAACGCGTGGTTTTGTGAGCGGCGCCTCGTGATTCAGAAATGGGCGCGTCCAGCTGCTGGACGTCTCTATATTTGGCTTTTTTCACACACGACAAACCGTCGTTCGGTGGCCGGCGCCCGTGAGGGAGTTGATGGAGGCGTCCAGGGGCCTGGACGCCTCCAAAATTATATTATTTTTATTTTTCTTTTGTCTTTTATGCCAGGGCTGGCATTTTGATTTTTTTTATTTGTTTTTATGGAGGCGTCCAGGTGCCTGGACGCCTCCATTAATATGTATTTTTTTATTTATTTTTTTTTATTTATGCCAACTGGCATTTTATAAATTATTTATTATTATTAGTTTTTATGGAGGCGTCCAGGGTCCTGGATGCCTCCATTAATATATATTTATTTTTATTTATTTTTGGGCCCTGAGAAAAATAATAAAATAAGAGAATAGAAAAATGGGGGCGTCCAGGGGCCTGGACGCCCCCATTAAGACCCACCCGGGTCCTCAGATCAGGCGGCGGCGGCCGCCTGGCAGACCCCCTTCTTGATTCCGGAACCTCTTGATGCGTCCGACTGGTGTTGATGCCGTCCGAATGCCGTGACGAGACGATTCCGGATGCCGAAAAAGGGCGGAAGAAGACTCAGGAAAAGGAAGCACTCGAGCGATTCGAAATGCGTAGCCAGTCGCGGGGCGTTGTATAGTAAATATGAGACTTTCTCATGAGACGTCAAGAATGGCGTGTCTACAACCTTCTCTCGGCTTTCTCTCTCTCTGCCTCTCTCCTCATCATCTGCAGAAGAACCCTTAACTCCAAGATGTCTGGAGAAGGTCTCTCCTCACCGCGATGCCGCAGCTCTGCTATAGTCGCCACCCAGGCATCACGCTCCTCTTCCGCCCGGGCAGCCCGAGCCACCGCACCAGCAAGTTGCTCCCGGAGGGAGGCAATCTCAAGAAAAGGGGCCGAGGAACTGGAAGATGCGTCGCCAGTCACTCCCACCATCGCTGTCTGCTGGGCACGCAGGAACGAACAAACAATAGCCGTCAGCTAAGCTCCACATTTAAAAATAAAAAATGTAGCACTTAACTTACCAGGAGCGACAGCTCATGCTGAGCGACGGCCAGCTGCCGCCTAGTCTCTGACAGTTGGGCGCGCGAGCCTCCGATGCCACGCGTGTCCCCAGCTTGGGGAAGCCCCGCGTAACTCTCTCTCTGCCGCCGCAGGAAGTCGGCACTGTCCTGCACCAGTACACTCCCTTGCTGTCCAGGGAGACGTACGGGCCAGTCCTCGAGCCTCGCCTTGCCGCGACTCTCCCTCCTGACGCGGCTCGGCTCGTCTGCACTTCGCCCACTCATCGGCCAGGCCCAGGGTCCTTGCCATGTCCTGCACCAAGAAAGGGGTCCCACATCAGTCAAAAATAATGCGTCCCCTGTCTAGGACGCGTCCATCATTTAAGTGCGACACTAGCCGAACCCTTTCCCCCCTTCGCACGGCTTGCTTCAAAACTCAAAATGGATCAAAGAGGGGGAAAACCAAGCACTCACCGAGCCGTGTTCACCTCCTCCCGCGCCATCGGGCCCCTCGGGTCCCTCGGGGGCCCGAAGCGGCCCTTCCTCCTGCATGGACGCCGTTCCGTGCTCTGGCGCGTCCCTCCTCGGGCGAGGAGTTCCTCGTCCCTCTCCACCTTCACCATGATCGGGCCCACCGAACTCCATCAATAAAAGAGGAGGAAGACGAAAAAGGGGCAAACGAGTTTCAGTCGAAGGCGGGCTCGTTTGCGGGTAAGGCACGGGAGAAGAAAGGTCACCCGACGCTTTAAATTTGAATTCAAGGACTAAGACACGTCCTCGCGCCTGGACGCGCCCAAAAGGGGAGAAAGGAAACAGAATCTCCCCATGCAAAGTGTAGTTCCCCGCTGTTCAGGGCAAGGTCTCGTGGAGCGTGCCTCGAAGGACAACTCAGTGCAAAGAAAAAAGTGTGGGAGAGAGAAAAGTACACACAACACAAGAAAGCCATTTCATTTCATATAATAGCCGAAAGTACATCATACAGTGAGAAGGGTGACGTGTACAAGTAACTCTCTAACTCTCACCATCACCCTCCTGGTCATCTCTCTCCTCCCTCCTCTGCCGGGGATCCCTAGGGGGCCTCTGCGAACCCTGAGAAGCCGTGCTCGCCTCGCCCTGCGGTGGCACTCCAGCCTCGAAGGCGCGACGACGCTCCTCGGCCGAAGAAACCAGATAGCTGCCCATGGAAAAAGAACCAGACTGACGAAGTCGCGCCCCGCGTTCCTTCGCCCTCTGGTACCGCTCCTCGCTCTCCCGAAGCCTCCCCTCCGCCGTGCCGAGACTCAATCGGAGCTCCAGCAGCTGGGCCTCTAGAGCCCTCCTCTCGGTCTGATCCCGCTGTCGCTCCTCCTCTCTCTCTCCCTATCCCTCTCCCTCTCTCTCTCCACGCTCTCCCTATCCCTCTCCCTCTCCTCTCTCTCCCTCATCGCCTCTCTCCTCGACAGCTCGAGGGCGATCCGCAGATCCACTACGTCGCGAGGGAGCTCCTCAGCCTCCCGTCGACGCTCCTCCTCCAGCTCTGCAATCCGGGCGTCACGCTCCGCCACCCGAGCGTCGCGCTCCTGCTCGGCACGAACAGCACGCGCCAGGGCCTCTCGATCTCGGCCACCTGTCAAAGCACGCATGCACCGTAAGAGAACAGTGATAGAAGGAGAGCAGCCAGAAGAGAGTCGAGGTCAGGCAAAGCACTCACTCGAGCCTCGCGGTCACGCTCGGCCTCCTCAGCCCGAGCCACCGCATACGCCAGCTGCTCCTGGAGGGCAGAAACCTCCGGAGGAGGGCCCCGCGAACTGGAACCCGCTCCACCAGCCATCCCGGCTGCCGCTGTCTGGTGGGCCCGCTGAAACACAGAGCAAACGACAGTTAGAGGCCAAGTATCAAAAATCCAGGTCACAAAAAAATGCATCGCATAAACTCACCAGGATCTCCAACTCCTGTCGGATGGCCACCAACTGCCGCCTGGCGTCCGCCAACTGGGCCCGCAGGTCGGCGATCATGTTGTCACGAGCATCCTGCATTGCACGTAAGTTAGTACCACATGCATATACATATAGAAGGTGAAGCATTTTCATTTCACTTACCCCTGCCATACCACCAAGGAAGAGGCGGTCCCCGTACGTAGCCCGGTACCGTCTCAGGTAATCAGTACTGTCCTGTACATGGGACACCACTGGGACCCCGCCCTGCTGCCAGTCCTGGTACTGTGCTGGGAAGCGCGTACGCCAGTCCACAATCTTCGCCTTCCCCTTGGTCTTCCGCCCAATGCGGGCCGGCTCTTCTACATCAACCCACTCCTGGGCTAGCCCCAACGTCCTCATAACCAGCCTCAGCCGAAGCGGCTCGATCTCGTTCAGGCAATGGACCCACACGTCCCGCCTGAAACGAGGAAGACCCGCTACAACCCAAGGCTGGCCAGCGTCGCCCATGCCCAGGTAGGGTCTCCACACCACCTGCATCACCATACATACATCATGATAGTTACCATTCAGTCACATGCATAAACACAAAAAAATCATACGCATCATACCATGGCCTCGGGATACTCGCTCAGCTCCCGACGAAGTGACGCCAGCTGGTAGCCGTGGGGTGCCGCTACCACGACCGGCCTCCACTGTCGCGCTAGAGGAACGGCTCTCCTGTTCCCCTGCCTGGCCCTCCCATCGGGAAGTAGTAATAGCTCCACACCTGCATCCATCATACATCATTAGCACGAGTAATTGCATATTTAACTGTGGTAATGCATAAATAAATTGTGTACCTGGAGAAAAGGTGCGAAGCCGCTGACTGTCGTCTCCTCTCTGAAGTCTGGGAGAGATCAGCAATCAAATGGGCAAGCAGAGCCGCTCCCCACGCGTAGTGCCCCACTCTGTCAAGGTCCGCCAGATCCCGAGGAAACGGCAGTGGATGCCATCCCCCTTCGTCCCCAGCAGAAGGCGGCCCAGAAGAAGAAAAGAAACCTCCGGAGGTCTAGATCCACCAGCTCCCGCTCGCTCGGGTCCTGGGTGAAAGCTGCACGGGCATCTCCCTCCAGTCGAGCCAAGAACTCCGCTCCAGTCTCGCTAACCCGCTGGCGCGGGTCGACGAATCCGAGCGCCTCCATGATCTCCACTCGGCCAACTACCCTGCTGTCTCTATCAGTCACGCTCGTCTCTAACCACAGCAGGTCCAGGGCACTCTCTCGGTAGTCGGGGTAGGTGACCCCGCTCACCGCCTCTCCGTCAACTCGTAGCCCGGTGATCCGAGCCACGTCCTCCAGTGTCGGCACCATGTGCCCCCAGGGCATCAGAAACGCCCGGCTCGGCGCGTGCCACCGCTCCCTCAATGCCTGGATAAGAGGAAGGTCGAGCCGAAGGGCTCGATCCTAAGGAAAGCTCCAAAGCCCATGGCGTCCACACGCGCCCTCTGGAAGTCCGGCAGCCCACGGTATGCTGCCACCACTAGGGACCAGCTGATCCGTCCCTTCATCACGCCCTGCACACCACAAAACCAACAAAGAACACATCAGCATCATGAATAGTAATAAACAATAACACTGTATATACTACTTATTCATTTATTTTATTTTTATTTTTAAAAAATATTTATTTTTTTGGAGGCGTCCAAACCCTTGGACGCCTCCTTTCATTTTCTTTATTTTATTTTAGAAAACCCAAAAATCAAAACAAAAATAAATAAAAAATATATATATATTATCATGGAGGCGTCCCATGCCCTGGACGCCTCCTTTTTTTTAATTCTATTTTTATTATTTAGAAAATAAATAAATAAAAAAAAGAAAAAAAAGAAAATGTGGAGGCGTCCAGGCCCCTGGACGCCTCCTTCCCTCACACCCGGCGTTCTCACACAGCCTCTCGTCCGCCCTTTTAACCCAGTGAACCAATAGAATGGAGGTCTAAGGGGCTTACCGGATCGTGCTCGTCCTCTGCCGCGTCGCCAGCAGTCCACTGCAGCCTCCAAGGCCAAAGGAAGAGCCTCCTCACCCGCGGCAATCTCCTCCGCCGCAGCAGCCTCCTCGGCATCATCCCTCAGCCTCCTCGGACGACGAGCCCGTCGTTTGCGCTTCTCTCCACCCTGGCTCGGGCCCCCTTGCTCCATTGGGACTAAGAATGGGTCGTCTGGATTGACTGGGTCGTTTGAGTGAACAGTAAATGAGCAAAGGGGGGAGGCCCCCCCATATATATAGAATCCACTTTGTTTGGGGCGTCCAGGCGCCTGGACGCCCCCACCTTTTTTTATTTTTTTTCAAAATTCAAAAACTTAGGGGCATCCAGGCGCCTGGACGCCCCCAAAACAAAAAACAAAAAAAAATAAAAAATAAAAAATAGGGGCGTCCAAGACCCTGTACACCCCCAAAATAAAAAAAACTGAAACAAATTATAAATAAAAAATTAGGGGCGTCCAGGCCCCTGGACGTCCCCATAATAAAAATTTAAAAAAATATAATAAAAGAAAAAAAAGATAAGAGTATGTATATAATCCAAACAAAAGAAAAAACACAAAAAAAAGAAAAATCACAAAAAAAGATAATATAATTAAGGGGACGGGGGTCCAAAACATCCAATGCCAGATTTTATTCCATCAGAAAGCAGAATGAGCTACATCAGGGGCTTAGGCGCCTTAGGCCTTAACTTCCCCAGTTCGGTTACATAAGCCCTCCACGGCTCGCATTCTTCCACCACGTGCGCTAAGGCCTTTCCCGCAACACTTGTCTTCCAGGGAGCTTTAATGGCCCTCGCTTCCTTCGAATCCGCTTCAGTGCCCAACTCCCTTTTCTTCAAAGGAACGATGCCAGTCGGTGGCGGGAACGAATGGCGTGGGATGCCAATCTGGAGGCAGCACCGATGCGCATTATAAAGGACGAACTCGGTCGCGCCGATCAGTTGAAGATCAACTTCGGGAGAAGGCCTCATGAGGAGATCAAGCGAAAGCAAACATGCCGGTGCGCAAGTAAAGAAGCCTTGTGTCACGGTGCGGAAGTGAGACCGCCAGTCTTCACGTTTCTTCAGCCACGGAACGCGGTTCACTACAGTACCACCGAAGCCTAACACGTCGGCTATGTGGTGAAGCGGGCTTTGTTGGAAAGCTTCGAAGCAGTTGGCATTCCCTCGCGGTGGTCGAATTTGAAATGCAAATCAAGCCAGCAATTCAAGACAAGTGCGCAACCAAAAGGAGGCTTACCCATGCTCGAGGCAGTAAGGCCGCTGTAAAGATAGGCAAGGACGGCGGGTCCCACCCTCTTTCCACGCCAGATCCCGCAGATAGCACTCAGTTGGTCTTCCTCCACCATGTTGTCGGTATAAGGAAACAAGAGAGCACCCGCCAGACAAATGGTGAACCCCTTCATGATTCCCTCCAAATAGTCATCGTCTGGTGACCCTCTCAGGGCGTCCATGACCCACTCCGCGAGCTTTTGGAGATCGATCCCCTTTTGAGTACGGACCTTTCTGGCTGCGTCGGGCGGCATGAAGCTTCCAAGGACGCTTTCAGAAGTCCCCCGTGTCAGCATCCGCATAGCCTTCACCTTCCCGTCACTCTTGAATTTCTTCAATCCGAGCAGAAGTTCCACCTCCTCGAGGAGGATGGTCACCTCGAAGGTCGGGAAGATAAAAGTGTGGGTCTGGGGATGCCAGATCTCCACTAGTGCGCCCATAGCCGCCCAGTCCATACGAATCTTCTCGTAGTGTTTGGCGTGAATAAGGAGCCCCTGCAGATGCCACTTCGAGAGTATGGCCCTCATGCCAATGGAGATATTGGAAGTTAGCTTTGAAAGCCATGGCAGTTTGGAAAACTTCCTCGGGCCTGGGAAGAGTGGATATGGCTGGAAGAGAAAAGAAAGAAGAAATGAAGGAAGTAAGAAGAAGGTTCACATGGAGAAATTTGAAAAGAATCAGCTTACCATATGCGACATGATCGTCCCACTCAAATGACCCTCGAGGTCGGAGAGTCGCCTGATCTCGCTGCTAGGCCTGCTCCTCTTCATAACGCGGGAAGACTCTCCTTCCATCCTGAAATCTCTAGATTCTCCTCTCTTTCCTCTCCTGAGCTTCCAAAACCCACCTTGGTGCATTTGAATGAACTAGCCTAAGGGGAGTTCTTATAGGAAGGGAAGATCGCTACAGGACGGAACATGTCACATCAGCGGTCATTGTCAAGATTTTGTCTAGATCTCCTTTACTGTGGTGCGATTCTGTTATGATTCTGCTACTTTCTGATGTTCTAACCTTTGCTGGCCTGTGCAGGTTTTACTAACGGACGTCTTTGTCCTATCTCCTGTCCCACCTTTCAATGGTTGGTCCCACCATGTCATGCATCATAGTATATGATACCTACGCTACTAGAACATGTCAAGGACCTTGCGGCCCGAACGAATCTGGGATTTGAGTTCCCCTTCAACAAAAACAGTGATGATCCCGGAAGAATTTGGGTTGTACGGATAGGCCGTTAACTTGTGGTAGCATGGGGACGACGGTTCCATTCAGTGAGTTGGTGCGCGGATAAACGGGCCCCAGCCCAGTGTCGGCTCACCGGATCGGTATCCTGACCCGTTCTTAACAAGTTGACAATATTATCCTTGGCTATTTTCTATTTTAGTTTGTTTTAAATTTTTCTTTAACCCAGCATGCATTCATATAGGACTTTGATTTATTGCGGAAGATCATTCAAGTGATTCGATTGCGAAAGCCGTTGTGCTTCAATTCTACAAATATGAGATATTCCACTCCGAATAAAATACTGAGTTTCCTTGAAACGGCCTACGCTGCTCTTCCAAAGGAGACCCTTGTTTGGACAGACCCTCAGATATTCCTTTACTTTTTACCTTGTTTGACCCACCTTGGCCGCAGCACTTCCACATTGGCTGGTAACCGCTCCCCAAAGGTGAAACCTCCGGTTTATGACCCAGGTACTTCCACACCGAGAAGTTGGTCTCTTTTTCGTGCCTGAGCGCACATCTCACCCTCCCTTATTTGATCTCCGTCCAAGCAATCGTCAAGATTTGAAAGACCTTCTTCAAGGTCGCCTCATTGAAACTCCAGGAAAGATTCCAAACAGTAACGTCAAAAGCGTGTCTCATCACACCTTGGCATCAACTTATCAGTCCGCTCCCACTTCATTTCACTCCACTTCGATACCATTCCACTACGTGTCGCTCCCTTGCAAAGCAGACGCCAAGGCGGGACAGCTGTAGACACGTCATTCCTGACGTCTCCTGAGAAAGTCTCATATTACTATACGACGCCCCGCGACGGCTTACGCATTTTGAATCACTTGAGTGCTTCCTTTTCTTGAGTCTTCTTCCGCCCTTTTCAGCATCCGGAATCGTCTCGTCACGGCATTCGGACGGCATCAACACCAGTCAGACGCATCAGAGGTTCCGAAACCAAGAAGGGTGTCTGCCGGGCGACCGCCAACGCCTGAACTGAGGAGCCGGGTGGGTCTTTATGGGGGCGTCCAGGCCCCTGGACGCCCCCATTCTTTTAATTTATTTTTCAAAGCCCAAAATCAAATAAAAAATAATATATTAATGGAGGCGTCCAGGCCCCTGGACGCCTCCATAAAAACAAATATAAAAAATACAAAATGCCAGTTGGCATAAAAGACAAAACACAAAAAATAAAATATATTTTGTTGGAGGCGTCCAGGACCCTGGACGCCTCCATCAACTCCCTCACGGGCGCCGGCCACCGAACGGCGGTTTGTCGTGTGTGAAAAAATCCAAATTGTGGAGACGTCCAGGCAGCTGGACGCGCCCATTTCAAAATCACGAGACGCCGCTCACAAAACCACGCGTTGTGCCAAACCGCGTGCGACCGTCGGTGGGGTTCGGTGGACCTGTTTGAGGCATCCGGGGCCCTGGACGTCTCGACAAAAATATTCGAAAAAAATAAATAAAAATAGAATAAAATATTAGTCGGCCCTGATGGAGGTGTCCAGGGCCCTGGACGCCTCCACCCTCCGGAACCCTATAAATAGAGGCCCACCCCCTCAGTTCTGGGGAGCTTCTAAGAGATCCGATAGGCTGCCGGAGCCCAGAGGCTACCGGAGTCATTTCTAACCCGTGGGTCTTTTGTAGGTGGAGGTTCTGCCGGCTTCTCGGGTGTCCAGGCTCGCAAGAGGAAGGCTATCTTCGTCCACCGCGCTTCCACGTCGTCCCTACGCTGCCGGAGCTCCGCCGGATCTCACCTTCGGCTCATCCAATAAGCCTTTTCTTCCCATTTTTCTCCATAGTTCTTTACATTCATCATACTGCATCCTCTATCTCCCTACATAAGGGCGCCGTCTCTTGCATACTTCTTGCATTCATCATCGCATTTTCCTCCTACTCGAGTCCGAGAGGGGTTTAAAACCACACCAACCAGGTGTGTGTCAGGTCACGATCTCGTTACTTTTATTGCAAGGAATTGTTACTACACTGCCATTTTCTAATTCCGTTCGTTTATTGTCTACTGTTTTGCAAGGGTACCCAAGGAAAGCCCTCTCCGTCGGCCGGTCGAAGGGGGAGGAAGAAGCAACCCGCCATCTCCCGCTCTTGAGGTAGGCGCGATCACTTTCTTTATTTTAGGGTCTTTTGGCCCCTGGCGATCACATCTTGTTCTCGAGGCCGCGGCGAGTCACTTCCCCAATGGCTGTTTAAATTCCCGTTCTTATATTCTCTTTATATTCTGTTGTATTCTGCTCATATTCTCGGGGCCGCGGTGAGTCACTTCCCCAATGGCCGTTTAAATTCCCGTTCTTATATGTTATATTCTTATCTATTCATATTCTCGAGGTCGCGGCGAGTCACTTCCCCAATGGCCGTTTAAATTCCCGTTCTTATATATTATATTCTTATCTATTCATGTTCTCGAGGCCGCGGCGAGTCACTTCCCCAATGGCCGTTTAAATTCCCGCTTTTTATATTCTCCTTATATTCTGTTATATTCTTATCTGCTCATATTCTCGAGGCCGCGGCGAGTCACTTCCCCAATGGCCGTTTCAATTCTTGCTATTTAATTTCTGCACCATTCCCGTCCCCCCGAGGTCGCGGCGAGTCACTTCCCGCTATGGCCGTTTAACCCCCATATCTTGCTATATTACATTTGTCCCGCTCGCCCCGCCGGAGTAATCTCCCGTGGTGGCCCCTTCTCTTTTCTTTTATTTCTATGTTGCAGCAAACAAAAGAGGAGCCCGTGCGCTCTGCGTCCTCTTCGCACCCCGAACCGCGTGACATCGCTCACAGCAGGTCGATGAGCTTATGTAGAGAGGATCTATTCGAGATATCATGAGTCTGTGTGCTCTGCCCGCATTACTCACCCCAAAGAAGGATGTCACTTGGAGGATGTGTATTGATAGTCATGCCATCAACAAAATTATCGTGAAGTACAGGTTCCATATTCCCCGCCTGGATGATATGCTTGACATGATGGCAGGTGCCACTATCTTTTCGAAGATCGATCTTAAGAGTGGCTATCACCAGGTAAGGATTAGACCAGGTGATGAGTGGAAGACTGCATTTAAGACCAAGGTTGGTCTATATGAGTGGTTGGTTATGCCCTTTGGGCTAACCAATGCCCCCAGCACCTTCATGTGACTCATGACTCAGGTCCCTCGACCTTTCATTAGAGTCTTTGTTATAGTGTATTTTGATGATATTCTCATATATAGTCGCACTACGGGGGACCACTTAGACCACCTACTGCAGGTTTGTCTCCTCTTGAGGTGAGAGCAATTGTTTACAAACTCACAGAAGTGTGCTTTTATGACTCCTCAGCTTACCTTCTTGGGTTTCATTGTATCTAGTACTGGGGTCTCCGCTGATCCGAAGAAGTTCCGGGCCATTGTTGAGTAGTCGGAACCCCGTACGATCCATGATGTCCGCAGCTTCCATGGCCTCGCAACGTTCTATCATCGTTTCATCTGTGGATTTAGTTCCGTTACTGCCTCGATCACAGACTGTATTAGGAAGGACACATTTGTATGGACGAAGGTCGCTGCTGCTGCATTAAAGGACATCAAGGAGCGCATGACCCAGACATTGGTTCTTCGATTACCAGATTTTTCAAAGGTGTTTAAGGTCTCATGTGATGCGTAGGGTGTAGGAATTGGAGGAGTGTTGAGTTAGGAGACCCACCCGATTGCATATTTCAGTGAGAAGCTGAATGATGCGAAACTGCGATACTCTACTTATGATAAGGAATTCTATGCAGTTGTTCAGGCTCTTAGGCATTGGAGGCACTACTTATTACATCAGAAGTTTGTCTTGTACTCCAATCATGAGGCCTTGAAGTTCCTCTATGCCCAAAAGAAGCTCAATGCGCGTCACAGAAGATGGGTTGAGTGTCTCCAGCAGTTTGCATTTGTGCTCAAGCACAAGGTTGGAGTGGAGAACAAGGTGGCGGATGCCTTGAGTCGGCGTGCATGTCTGCTGACTATCATGAGTGTCGAGGTTATAGGGCTAGAGAAGATGGGAGAGGCTTATGTTGATTGTCCTGACTTTGGTCAGATCTTTGCCACTCTCCAGGCTGGACCCTCGAGAGATCATAGTGATTATGTGCTTCAGGAGGGTTACCTCTTTCGAGGAGGCCGGCTTTGTGTTCCCCGAACTTCGGTTCATGACTTCTTAGTCTGGGAACTTCATGCGGGAGGTCTAGTCGGCCACTTCGGTCAGAACAAGACTATCGAGGCTGTTGAGCATAAGTTCTATTGGCCGAGCTTGAAGATAGATGTTGCTCACATTGTGGCCTAGTGCCGTACATGTGTTATGGCCAAAATGAAGAAGCAAAGCTCATGCCTCTATACGCCTCTTCCCGTACCTGATGCCCTGTGGCAGGATGTTAGCATGGATTTTATTTTGAGATTGCCACGAACCTCTAGGAAGCATGATTCGGTCTATGTGGTAGTAGATCGATTCTTGAAGATGGCCCTTTTCATCCCCTACTCTAAGACTTCGGATGCTTCGAGGGTAGCCCGGCTATTCCTTTCTCATGTGGTGTGTAAGTTCGGGTTGCCTCGTACCATAGTGTTTGACCGTGATGTTAGGTTCACCAGTTATTTTTGGAAGACACTGTGGCATATGTTAGGTACTCACCTCAAGTTCTCCACTGCATATCATCCCCAGACAGATGGTAAGATCGAGGTGGTCAATAGGAGTCTGGGTGACCTTTTGAGGTGTGTTGTTAGGGACCGTGTAGGGGATTGGGATCTCATGTTACCACTAGCTGAGTTTGCATATAATGATTCAGTCAATAGGTCTACAGGTATGAGCCCTTTTGAGATTGTCACAAGTCGTAGTCCTAGGAAACCAATGGATCTTGTTCCCATGCCCATTCATGCACGAGTGTCGGAGTCTGCTGAGTCATTTGCTAGGCATGTTAGGAGTCTGCATGATGACATCCGTCGTCACATTGAGGCCAGTAGTGCACTGTACAAAGAGTTAGCCGATGCCCACAGACACCACCGTTTTGAACGTGTCACATAGACATTTAAAAAGAAAGAAAATTTAAATTTTCTTTAAAGGGAGATATTAAGAAAAAAAAGGATGAATATGCTAAGCAAGCATGATATGTGGAAATAAAAGAAAAGAGGATAAAAGGAGCATGTGATGCTCTAAGGAGAGTGATCGCCAGAGGGGTTACCTCAAAAATTAAAGGATGATCGCATGTACCTTGTGAAGAAGCGAGTGAGAGTTTGAGTCCTTCCTTCCTCCTTCTACTGGCCGGCCGATGAAGGGGGTTCTTACTTTGATTACCCTTGTTAAGACAAACAAAAAAAAACACAAGCAAATATGTGGATTAGCTAAAGTGTAGTATCAATGCTCTAATAAAATGAAATTATGCAACATGGGCATGAACACAACTTGTGTGTTTGTTTAAAACCCCTAAGAGGAGTAAAAAAAGGTGGGAGATATGTATGCTATGGATGCAACATGTAATATGGTATGCAGAGGATACTTCTAGCAAAAATGGCTAGAAAGAGGGATGCGTGTATGATAAATAATAAGAAAACTAAAAGGGGAAGAGGATGGCCCTTTTGCTGTTGCTGCAGCAGTAAGGGAGAAACAAAGAGTGCTTGGCCGCAAGAGGAAGAAGCCGCTGGAGGATGAAGCCGCGAAGAAAAGGACCTGCAAGAGACTTGTTAACAAAAGAAAAGAAAACTCTTCCTCTTCTGTATGTCTGCAAAAGCTATCTTCTTCTTAGTAAAAGCTCTTTGTGTAACCTGTGTGCAACCTATCGCGCACGTAGGAAAACCGCGAGTATTTATAAAGCCAAAAATCCTTATTCTAATAGGATTAAAACAAAGATAGCAATACTCCAGCAAGGATCTCCCTTCCCAAATCGATCATGGTGTTTAAAATGAAGAAGGACTCTTCACGAGAATGTAGCAGACGAAACGGAGACGAAAGCTCAAATGACGACATTAGGTTGGTCGCTAATTGAAATGACGACCGCGCACGCAGTTGCTGATTCCTGGGTTAATTTTTAGAAATAAACGACTTTCCATATTTAAAAATGGGAAATGATGCCTTCTGGAATGGCGTTAATTAATCAGCACCTTAGAAGCCGACGTCAATTCTTTACATTTTTTTTGAATGGAATTTTGTAAAATCAAGAAACACCAGGAAATAACGCCTACGAGTACGATCGTTGAATATTGAAATAACGACACCCTACCATTCGTTAATTAAATGACGCCCTGCTTTCGGTCGTGAATTACAAATACGATAAAAAAATTCTAAATGAATTAGAGAAACTTAATATTAAGCCAATATTGAAGTCCACTTTGGGGCATCACGTGGTGACATGAGATTTACTCAACATAGTATCGATTTTAGCGTGTCTACAGCTACCCCACCTTGGCGTCTGCTTTGCAAGGGAGTGAGACAGAATGAGGTGAAAGTGCAACGAGCGGAAATGAAGTGGGAACGGACTGAAAAGTAGATGCCAAGGTGTGATGTGACATGCCTCTGACACCAAGCATTGGAAATCTTTCCAGGGTTCTGAATGAAACAACCTTGGATGATTACGAGTAAGGAATGATTGACTAGACGTAAGAACTAAACTAATGAACGAAATGTGCACGCGGGCACGGAAGAAAAGACACCATTGGAGAGCGGTTACCAGCCAATGTGGACGTGCTACAACCAAGGTGAGTTTGTAGAAAAGTAAAGTGAAGTGAGATAGGAATCCACTGAACGAATGCTTTCAAGGAACCATCCTGAGCGGCTTCAAGGAGAACATAGTACTCGATTTTTAATGGAATATCTCATGTCAACTCAAATCAAGAGCAAGCGACCCTCATTACTGGCTTAATATGAGGATTTTCATCATTGAAGCTCAAAGTCCTACATGATGCATACTAGGCTAAAAGAAAATTAAAACGAACTAAAAATAGAAAAATAATCAAGGATAATATTGCTAAGCCATCCAAACTTGGTCATGAATCTAGATCTCTAAGCTGATATTAAGCCGAAACCCGTTTATCCACGTATCAACTCAGAAAGTGGAATCGTCGTCCCAAACCTTAGATGACTCAACGGCTTATCCATGTGATCAAGACTCCCCTGGAACTATCACTATTTTTGATGAAGGGGAACTCAAATTCCAGGTTCATCAGAGCCACAAGGTCCTTGATATGCTATAATAGAGTATGTACCATATAGTAACAATGCATACATGGAGTATATAGGGAAGGAATGATGTTACCAGACCCGAGCACCTCGAGACCTGCATAACCTATTCTTTTCTGCGCTCAAAGATCAATAGCTTGATAAAATTCATGATATGATCAATCCATCAAGATATAAGTGCATGAGTTCATCAATAGAGATAAATCCATAATAATTCAAATCATTAATCGTAAGAAATGATGACTTCGCAAAGAAGCACTATAAACACAAATGACGATAGCAGAAATGTCGCTAATTCCTGTCAATGTTTAATTTGGAATCGGATTGCAAATGACGCCTGCGTGACGGGGCGTTAAATAAATGACGACACCGAATGGGTCGCTATTCAATAAAATGACGCTAACAGCTCCGTCGTTAATTAACTGTAAGTTCTGGCATTTCGTTCCCTGTTCGGAAACAAAGCCTCAGAAGCCTTCTTCCATTCGAACTCGACTTGCGTTGTTCGTCTGCCTGCCGTAGCTTCAAACGTTTATAAAAGGGGTGCACCCTCTGCTAATACACATCAAACTGAAAGCTTCCTGCCGAGACCAAAATAGAGAACCGCAACAGAACAGAGGTTTGGGATATTATTCTTAAGAATATTGATAGGATGATGATGCAACGACCCTCGAAGAAATCCAATATTGGATTTCCTAGAATATCAAAAATTGAAGGCCACATCAATGGAAGGATTGCCATGAACAAAGTAAGTATTGAAAATTTTAATTTAACTTCTATTTTACTCCTTCCTCTCTTCCCCAAGTTCTGATCACTCTTCCTTTTTCTTCCTCTTCTCTTTCTTTTATTTCTTCCAGGATTATCCAAATATTCCGGGTGCAAGAAGATACACCAAAAACAAATGGCTACCCCTTCTTCTCTCCAAACTTTCTTTAGACATGAGGGCTTATCTATCTAAATGACACCTCCTAGGATTAGTGACCCATGCAAAGCACTATGACAATGTACACTTAGATTGGGCTGCCATAGGAGCCCTCATAGAGATATGGCACCCTACCACTCATACCTTCTTATTCCCCACCTTTGAAGCCACCATACTCTTAGAAGAAGTGGAGATGCTCCTAGGCTTAAAGAAGATGAAGCAAGGAGATGAAGGGAAGATGGCCAACATGACGAGAAGCATAGGTGCTCATGAGATGCTATCAAGTTTGATCCCAAGCTCCAACATGGTGAATCAAATCAAAGCTACAAAAGGAATCAACCTCACGAAGCTTGCGGCGTGGGTCTACAAAAGAATGGATCAAGCCAAAGAGGATGAATTAGAGAAGGTAATGAAAGCTTTTGTAATATACTTGGCAGGGGCACTTCTATTCCCTTCATTAGAATATTTTCTAGAAGAAGCACAATTGAGTGCTATTGCTAGCATTTGGGAAGGGGAGAGATTAGGACCAGCGGTGCTAGCCTATCTCTATAGTGGGCTCACCTCGGCAGCTATGGGGAGGCCTCTATCTAGATCCATGCTCTTATTTTCTAGTTGGGTAGATCTCCACCTAAAGTTTGACCATTGTGAGGAAGCTCAACAAGCCTCTAGGATTTTCTCTAAAAGTTCTCTCCACTACATGACGGGCTCACTAGGATTCTGTGAGAGAGTGGTGAACCGGGTTCCAAAGGTGAAGAAGTGAGTTGAATGGAGAGAGCACCTAAAGGTGATGCCTAAGAACCTCTTCACATGTGCACCGGGGTTTGTCAAGGCACAAAACATCCGCACAAGGCTCTCATCGGGAGTGGAACTTCGGCTAGTGGGTGCCACCGAGCTCATCCTCTACAATGCTCACCGATGTCTACCATAAATTGGACTCCCACGTCATTTCGTTGAAGAGGCATCTTATCTTCCACCTATCAAGAGGAGAGATCTTGGCTCTAATGAAGATGAGGAGGAAATCAAGACTATCCAAGCTCTATGGAAGATCAACAAGCTACATCAACCCATGGAGAGGGTTGAAGAGGACAAAGAGCAATGGAAAGCTTATGTAATAGCTCTTAGGGGATTGAGACCCAAGGTGGCTCATTGATGTAATGATGCTTTTCTTTTAATGAAATTAAGGATATTTCCTTAATTGAGCCAAAAAAAGTATTTTTCATGATCAATTCCTCTAAATTCAATCAGATTCTGCCTTTCTGTTCTGAGCCACGACAACCATCAAGCCGTCAATTCGTCAAACAACGCCTTGCAACACATAGTCAATTACTTTAATCAATTTTCTCGAAAATAAATCAAATAAAATTCCCATGATTGGCGCCTTCTTACGCAGGCGTTGATTAACCGATGCCCCACAAAATGGCCGTTCATTATTTTAAAAGTTCTTCAGATTTTCGTTACTTTCACAAAATGGCGCCTCGATAGAAGTCGTGCCTTAATCAAATGACGCCTCTATGCGTTGTCGTTAATCATAAACAGTAATGATTACTCTCATCACATCAATCAAATAGATCTCATCAATGCTCTGATGACAGTTCAATTTCCCACGCAATATTAAATGACGCCTTCACTCACCGCCGTCAAATCTTGGAATAGCACCTTGGAAACGGCCCTCAATTATACAAATGACGACACAGCTTATGGCGTCAATTCTTTTCGAATATAACCACCCTACTTTCTTATTTTCTTCTCCTTCCTTCGTTATACCTTCTTCTTCCTCCATCTCTCTTCCTCTGCTACTCTCCACATTGAACCCTAACTCCACCTCCCATCTCATCTTCCATCTCTCTCTCAACCCCTAATCTCACTCTCATGGCGGGTCCTAGCAAACGACAGAGGGTCATGGCCCCTGACGTCGTCGACCTTGGCGACTAAGAAGGGTAAAACGTCAGTGAGGATCTTCCTCCCACGGCGGCTGAGGACACTCCGACGGTGGAGCAAGCCGGAGGAGAAGAAATCAATGAAGAGGAAGGAGATGAAGGAGAAGACGAAGGAGATGACGAAGAAAGAAATGAAGAGGACGGCAAAAGTGAAGAAGAGGGTGATGAAGATGATGATGAGGATGATGACGAGGAAGAAGACGAAGAGGAAGAAGAAGCACCAGTAGCAGCTGCAGCTCCCCGTCCTCGCCAGCCGTTGCGAGGCCTGATGGCACCGGAGCGGAGCAAGGTTAGGTTCCCCTCCCCTAGCCTTCATCCATTTTTTTCATTTTTTTCCATTTTTTTTAAATTTTCATAGCCCTCGGTGAAGGGGGACGATGAACCAGGAAACCCAGACAAATGACGACCTAAGGCAGGTAGTCAATTCAAAAAAAATTATTTTTGAAAATAGATAATTCATGAAATAACACCCTAAATCATGTCATGATTTAAAAACCATCATATTTATTTATCATTTCCATTCATTTTCCTGCCATTTTTATTTTTAATATATTCATTATTTTATTTTATTTACTGTCAGTTCAAAACACCCAATGAAATAGCGGCCCCCACAGGGGCGTCAATTAAACAAACAACGGCCACCGGGTGGTCGTCAATTTTTATTTTTATCATGGAGAAAATTATGAAAATCGAAACACCCTCAGAAATAGCACCCCCCATAGGGGCGTCAGTTCATCAACTGACGGCCACAGTATGGTCGTCAATTCAGATAGTGAAGAGATTTTAATAACAAATGAATCTCCATTAGCATATATGAATGTATTTATGTTCTTCGTGTTTGGTAGGGATTGATGCGGACTCGGATCTCATGGTTCCAAGTCCGGGCAGCTTATTATGGATTACTAGATTTTTAAGGCGCTAGGATAGAGGCAATGGGGTTTGGCCCATTCCTTAGCATTGAGCCCATCCACCTCGACCTGCCCTTGATCCAGGTTCTTAGAGAGAGGTGGGATAGGACTAGCCGGGCATTTCTGATGCCATGGGGACATATGGTACCGAGTTTGGAGGACATTGCCCGGATCACCGGGTTGAGGGTAGATGGGGAGGCTGTCGGTGGAGTGACCCTTCAAGACTATGGGGAGTTAGCCCAGAGACTGTTAAGGCTAGAGACCATAGCAGAGACCCCTAGGGAGTGTAGGACCATCTACCGCACAGATCTGACCTTAGCCATGGGATTAGGAGACTCTAGGCAGAGGCCGAGGGAGTCCCTAGAGCAGTTTTCACAGAGATTGATTGGGAGAGCCTGGGCTGCCTACTGCCAAGACCCGGCTCAGAGGGAGCAAGTGGACTGAGATTTGAGGAGATATCTATTCTTGATGCTCGGGAGGCTATTGCTGAGCATGAAGGGGGATATCATCAACTGCAGATTCTTGGGCATCCTCGAGGACCTGGAGGGAGTCGGGAGGTACGCGTGGGGAGCCACCCTACTGGCGCACCTGATGGCGGATCTGTCCACGGGGACAAGCCGAGAGATGACAGTCAGTGGCTTGTCACCTTTTCTTCAGGTATGCATGTCCTTTTATCTATTTAAATGCTTATGATTATGCATATGAAAGTTTACTAATGCAATTGATGGATGTAGGTGTGGAGCCACTTATACGTGCCGATAGGCCGTGCCGACCCTCGACCCGGAGACGAGGGGGCGTTCCCACTAGCACGGTGTTGGTTACCGCTCGTGACTGGAGCGCCGCACGCTTACAAGTTGCGTGTTCTTCGGCGGGAGTTCCGTGACTACCCCGCCTCACTGGTACGTATGTTAAATTTGATGCATTTTTCTTTTTATTCCCTGCTTTATGAAATATGATGAAATGATATGCATATGAATGATATATGATGACATGATGTGAATGCAGGTGGTTTGGAGGCTCTACCAGGGTATGACCGAGGAGGGTTAGCCATGGGTCGTAGCGGGCCGACATCGCTTTGGTTGTGAGGTTTGGGTTCACTGCCTGAACGAGATCGAGCTGTTACGGCTTAGACTGGCTATGAGGACCCTCGGCCTACACCAGGAGTGGGTCGAGGTTGGAGAGCCTTACGGAATAGGGAAGAAGACCCGAGGACGCATGAAGGCGACCGATTGGATGATCCGGTTCCCAGACCAGTACGCTGACTGGCAGCGTAGCGGTACGTGGGTTACTTCCCAGGCGGCAGACAGTTCAGAGTACCTATGGCGCTATTAGGAGGTTTACGCCGGCCGACCCCAAATGAGGGTCATAGGGGTACGTATGAATGCATTTTCTTTTCTTTTTCTGTAAATGATGTATGTCTATTATGCAACTAATATGTAATGAATGCAGGATGCACAGGATGTGGCGGCGATGGACATGCAGGTCAATCTTCACAGCTTGGAGGCCCAACTTGCAGCCACACGGGCGGATCTGGAGACTTTGGTGAGTGCCATTATCTATATGAAAAATGATTCCTGAATTATTGATGATTAGCCACTGACAATCAAAATGAATGCAGCGTGCCCGGTAGGGAGCGGCGGCAGGAGGTGCAGGAGGGGCTTCCAACTCGAGGGGGGCGAGTATAGAGGCCACTGCCCTAGAGGAGCAGCTCGCATGAGCAGTTGCACAGGCCGAGATGACGGAGCACGATCTCGCAGCACGGGTAAGTCAAGCATAAATTATTTCAAATGCTTATGAAATTGAATATGAAGCTGATACTTAATTGAATGATGCAGACCGCAGAGCTATAGGACGCGCTTACTCGAGCTGCTCTAGCTGGCACCGAGCTTGCCATCCGCGAGCAGCGAGTCGCAGATATTGAGGAGGCACTGAGGCAGCGAGAGGAGCTGCCCAGGGACGTAACCGATCTGAGGATCCACCTCGAGGTGGAGCGGAGGGAGCGCACCCAAGAGAGGGAGGAGCGGATCCATAAGAGAGAGGAGCGGAGGGAGAAGCGTGCCTGAGAGAGAGAGAAGCAGACAGCGCGTGAGCGCGAGCTCGTGGACCTGAGAGCACAGCTAGCCATTGTATAGGAGCGGCTACGAGTGACAGAGGAGCGCCTCTAGAGAGGCAGAGAGCGGGCGCGAGCTGCGGGACACTCTAGCACGTTCGCCAGCATGACGTACCTAGCCAGTTCCTTGACCCGACATAGGAACGAGGCAGAGGAGCAAGCTCGAGCTCTAGCGGCTTCCCGGGGGTCCATGCCCCCTCCACGGGCTCGTCACCAGGACGAGGGTGAGGTAGAGAGCAGGAGAGAGGAGGGTGGGGGCGAGAGCTAGAGAGACTTTTACTCCTCCACCTACATATCTTGTACTCAGTTATATATATATATATATGTGTGTGTGTGTGTGTGTGTGTGTGTGTGTGTGTGTGTGTGTGTGTGTGTGTGTGTGTGTGTGTGTGTGATTTTGATGTTACCTGAGTTTGTCTATTTGAGCACTCGTGTACTTGACTTGTCTCTTTCCTTCTTCCCCTACGCCTGTAGTTTCACACTTAAATTAAACAGATTAATTCATCTGTTCAGCTTGGCCCCTTGCTCAAATAAGCAAGGGGTTGTCACGATTTGACCTTGATGACGGGTCAAGGGGCCAAGCCTTTAATTAATCCACACAAATAACAAAGATATAGGAGAAATGCAACATGCAAACAAGCAAATGCAAACTGGAAATAAAAGAATGCCCACACAAAAATGCAACCAAGCAAATGACATGGCAATAGGAAGAGAAGTGAACTTCTTCAAGAAATTTCTCTCTTTTTTTATTTTTTTATTCTTTTCCGTTTTCTTTTAAATGACGACTCCACAAAAACCGTTAATTATAGAATTGACGCCCACGCGCACGGGCGTTGATTTAAAAACTATTTTCCTTTTTATCTTGTATTTTGAAAATGACGACATGCACAACGCCGCGAATCGAATAAATAACGCCCTTACACGTGGGCGTGAATTGAAAAACCATTTTTTTTATTTTTTACTTGTTTTAAAAATGACGACATGTTGACTGACGCTAATTTTGTAAATGACGCCTCGAAAGAAGGCGTTAATTAAAAAATATTTTTTTGTTTGTTAAACTTAGCATGGCACCAAAGAGTCTTGAAACCTTACACAATCACCATCTTAAATTTATTAGCCATTCTTAAATGATTTAACAAAAGGTCAACGTGCTTGATGACTTGTGTTTTTACTCATATCCTCTTGCGGCCCATCCTTTTTAGTCGGTCTTTGACATCCTTCGAGCTTATAACATACCATAAAGGGGGAATGAAGAATCAAATTGAGGAAACTCACGAGAGGTTTCAAAGAACTAGGAAGCTTCCCTCTCCTACCCTAGTGCCCGTTGGGGTTCGGTCTTCAGCTTAGGAAAATTTTATTGCATTTTTGCCCTTATTCATGCATGCTTACGACCAGGGTTTTCCCTGCGGGGACTTTATCCTCTTGTCATGCTTTTCTTTGGTAACTTCGCACTTCTTACTTTTCTTTTTCATTTAAACAAATAAAAACCTAATTGTACTTAGGCTTTGCAGTATTGTTCCCTTTTGGGCCCTGACTTCCACCTACTAGGGCGGCGGGTAGGTTTTTGGTTAGGATTCCTTGACTCGTATTCCCTCTCGTGAACCTAAGGGAAGAGAATAGGTAAAGTTTTTACACTCTTAGTTAGGCTTTGACCTTCCTCGAATTTTGAGCCGCTTGAGTTTTAAGAGCAAAATGTGTAGTGTGTACATGTATTGACCCTATGTTAAACCATCAAGACTGAAGAATGAATTAGGGATTTTGATTTTTCAGGTTCTGTGACCTATGCACAATGCCAGCCTGTAATTTTCATTTTTCCATTTTATTTCTTCCTTCTTTTTCTTTTTTTTTCTTTTTTTTCTTTTTTTTCTTTTCTTTCCTCTTTTTTCTTCTCTTTTTTTTCATGACTTAAGGGTAATACTTTTTCAGATATAGACCATTCCAAGGGTGAGCCAGTTCTTCCCCTTCGGCGTTAACCAATTTATAAACATTGCCAGTATAAGCTTCTTTTATTACGTAGGGCCCTTCCCAATTTGGTTGGAGTTTTGAACGAGGTCCACCCAGTTTTTACAAAAATTCTTTTGATTACCATTTCACCGACTTTAAATTTTCTCTCGATTACTTTCTTTTGATAAAAATGTGAAAGCCTATTTTGATAAACGCACGCATGCTCAGCGACGGCCAGACGTTTCTCATCCAAAAGTTCCAACTGAGCAAGGAGAGATTCACGGCGTTCATCAATAGAGAACTCCTTGTCCAATTGTACTCTAACAGAGGGAATAAGAATCTCTTAAGGGACTACCGCCTCCATTCCACAAGTAAGGGCGAAAGGAGTTTGCCCAATAGGGGTACGAATGGAAGTGCTGTAGGCCCAAAGAGCTTCCACCATCTTTTCTGGTCAATATGCAAATTTATTAGCCTCACACGTTTTCTTGATGATTTTGATCAAAGTTTTGTTTGTTGCCTCTGCTTGTCTATTGCCCTGCGGATAATAAGGAGATGAATGATGCAATACAATATTATACAAGTTGCAGAGGTCCTGAAGCTCTTGAGAGATGAATTGTGGCCCATTGTCGGTGACGATGGTACTCGAGATGTCGAATCTTGCAATGATATTCTTCATTATGAACTTGCAGACGGTTGACACTTTGATCTCCGCATACAGTTCCGCTTCCGTCCACTTGGTGAAGTACTCTGTGGCCGTGAGTATAAATGAGTTTAGTTTTGTGAGGAGGTTTGAATCACCAAGAGGTCTAATGATATCAAAAGCCCACATGGAGAAAGGCCATGGGGAGGACATAGGATGGAGTGAAGAAGCAGGAGAGTCAATTTTATCGGCATGCAGTTGGCACTTGACACACCTTCGAACATAAATAGAACAATCCTCTTCTAGAGTAGGCCAATAGAAGCCTAATCTAAGGATTTTCTTAGCTAGCATCTGGATATTGACATGACCACCACACACTCCTGAATGCGCCTCTTCCACGACCTTTCAAGACTCATCATCATCGAGGCATCTAAGCAAGATTCTAGTGAGACCTCTTCTATAGAGCATACCTCCAACCAGGGTGTATCTCTGAGCAACTATTCTAATGGCTTTCTTCTCTTCAGCCGTGGCCTCTTCAGGATAAGAATGATCCTGGCAATACTTAGCAATTTCGTAATACCACGGCTTCTCTTGGTCATCCAACTCTTCCTCTAGATCTAATAACATAATCTCCTTGTTCTCAATGATTCCACCTTCCTTACACTTCTTGAGCACCTCCTCCCTAACACTAAGGAATGCTGGATCCTTAATAGAAGGAGTGAGACGCTTGTGAACAATGATCAAATGGAAGTTCCTTTCGGGAAGGAAAACCAAAGAGGATGCAAGAAAAGCAAGCACATCAGCTAGAATGTTCTAATCTCGAGGAACATGGACGGAGATTAGTTTGGAGAAAAGCTTGGCATAAGCAGAAGCTAGTTCTTGATAGGGTTTAAGTTTAGGATCGAGCGTGCGACATTTGATAAGCACTTGGTGAAGAATAAGCTGACTATCACCTATAATCCGCATTCGGGTAACACCGAATTGATGAGCGGCCTGCAGACCGACCAGAAGAGCCTCATACTCAGCTATGTTATTTGTAACTGGAAATGCGAGCTGAGAGGCAAGCGGAATAGTGATACCCTCAGGTGATAGGAGAACAATGCGGATCCCCATTCCTTGTGAATTCTGAGCTCCATCAAAATGTAATGTCCACATCGAATCGGACTGATTGACGGATATTAGTTCCTCATCTGGAAACTCCGAGCGAACAGGGTCAAATCTAGGGAGAGGGTGATGAGCAAGATGTTCTGCTATGACATAGCCTTTAATCATTTTTTGCTGAATGTAGATGATATCAAACTGAGAAAGGAAGCTTTGCCATCGTGCCAATTGGTCAGTGAGGATAGATTTTTCAAGGAGAAACTTGATAGGATTCATACGAGCTATAAGATGAACCTCATGAGCTAAGAAATAATGTTTCAACTTCTGCACTACCCAGACTAAAGTATCACAAGTCTTCTCCATGGCTGAGTACTTATGCTCACAGGGGTTAAGAAGCTAAGACAGGTAGTAGGCTGCCCTCTCTTTTCCTTCTTCATCAACTTGCACCAGGACAGCACCTATAGAGTCATCGAGGATAGAAACATGAAGAACAAGTGGTTTGCCTGGAACTGGCGGCCTCAGGACAGGGGGATTGGCCAAATAATCCTTTAGTCCGTCAAAGGCTGCCTGACACTTGTCGTCCCAATTAAATTTGACTCCCGGTTTAGTAAGCTCGTAAAACGGCCTACACCTTTGTGAATGCTGGGAGACAAACCGGCGAATAAACTGTAACCTCCCGATCAATCCTCGAGCTTCCTTCAAATTCCTGGGAGGAGGCATATCTCTTATTGCCCTTGCCTTATTGGGATCAATCTCAATACCCCTTTTACTGACTATGAATCCAAGCAACTTTCCTGATGAAACATCAAACACCCACTTCTTGGGGTTCATCTTCAACTGATACTCCCGTGCTCTTTGCAAGACCTTGGCAAGAACCCCAGGATGCTCAATCCTTGTTCTTGATTTCACTACAGGTCATCAACGTACACCTCTATAAACATATAGATCATGTCATGAAAGATAGCCATCATGGCCCTTTGGCAAGTGGCTCCGGCATTTATGAGCCCAAACGGCATGACCACATAACAATAAGTGCCCCAAGGTGTAGTGAATGAGGTTTTATCCTGATCCTCCTCAGCCAAGCGAATCTGATTATAACCAGAGAAGCCATCCATAAAAGAGAGGGTCTCGTACCCTGCCGTATTGTCAATCAGTATGTCTATGTGAGGGAGGGGGAAATCATCCTTAGGACATGCGCAGTTAATGTCCCGGAAGTCTATGCAAATTCTGACTCTTCCGTCCTTCTTCATTACCGAGATGATGTTAGCCACCCAATTGGGGTAGAGGATGACTCTAATAAATCTATCCTTATGAAGCTTGTCGACCTCTTGTTTCATCTTTAATGCCATGTGAGGGTGGAAACGTCTCAACCGTTGCTTGACCGGGACGGATCCTGGGTTAAGTGTGAGACGGTGTTCAACAAGTGCAGGATCCAGACCCGACATATCCTCATAACTCCATACAAACATGTCCTTATATTCTTAAAGAACTCGAATGAGCGCCTCTTCTTCGGAGGGTGACAAGTTTTTACTGATGAGGATAATCCTAAGGTTTTCCTCGGTACCCAGATTGATCTCTTTGGTGGGTTCTTCTACTGAGGCTGATGGTTCGTCAAATCTCCTCATGCCACTAGCAAAAGCATCAGCCTCGTCCTCATATTCTTCGTATTCTTCATCCCCCTCTTCAATAGGGTCTTCATCATTCATAATCTCATAAACACCAAACTCTTCATCTATAGAACCCATATCCTCACAATCTATATCCGACAGGAGTATCAGATCCTCTAGAAACTCGGGAAGAGCTAAACATGCCCGGCATCTTCTAACTAGATCTAGCAAGAACCTACGGGGAATCTGTCTACCCTTGGCCTTCTTATGAGTATCTACCCCAAGACTTTTAGAAGAAGAAGGAGAGGAACAGGATGACAAGCTAGACGAACTACCCTGACCTAGAGGAGGAAGATAAGAAGAATAGGAAGACGCAGTGGGTACATGAGGAGATACAGGAGGAGCCTCCTCATCGGAGGGGAAAAGGAGGTCCGCTAACGAACCTTGAAAGAGCGGCCCTTGGATCGGGGCACACTCTTGAGCAAGATAGGAGGTCTCTTCAATAGAGATGGAAGATTGGAAAGTTTGAATTTTGGCATTTTTTTATTTTCAAGAATAAAGCAATGGGAGGAAGGAATAAGAGGTGGTGTTGAGATTGAAAGATTAGAGAAATATTGGAGAAGAGATTGCTCACGCGTGGGCGCAATGGAGAGTTGAGAAAACTACTCGAGGAGCAAAGGAGGAATTGAAGAAACTTGAATGAAATCTAGAGAAAGAGTAATCAAGACCGCGGGCGGTCTTGGAATATCGGGGAAAAATAGCTTGGAACACCAGAAGGTGATAAGTGATGGATGCACAGAATCAAGAGAGAAAAGGTCAGCCCACAGCCTATCCACAGTGAAACCTTCTTCGAACGGCACATCTGGCTCTCCAGTATCTGTATAGTTACTCAACAACTACCTCTTATATGTAATCACTGCCGATTTTTCTATTAGTTCATGAATAAGCGGCGGCCATTCCGGATCAGTTGGCATGAATAGACAGCTCAGAGTAATGGCAATGTCATTCATATCAAACCATCGGTACCATTCACATTCTGGGTCATCCATTTTTCTTCTTTTGTCCGGCCTCAAAGACTCCAGAGCTTTGTATGTGACCAACGGGGCTATATGGCGAGCAAACTGCCGTGCATGTACATTTTGATGATCTAACATGGAAGTAACCAATGTGGTCTGCTCATCATATTGAGTAGCCCCTTTTACAAAGTGTGTTTGCAGAGTCCATGTGAGGGGCTGTCTATCTGTTTTAAGAGTGGAGGTCATAACAGCCCACGGCTCCCCTTCATATTTACCATGTTCCTTGCCTGGACCTTTGTATCCTAAGCCACCTCGGGGAATGAGCTTGTAATTTTTAATGGGCTTCACTCTGCCCTGGAGGTTAGCACCTAGGCCTTTGTCGGTTCTGTACCCCATTTTCATTAAAATATTCAACCCTGGGGTATTCATCATATTCTTCTTTTTTTCCCTTTGGAGGGTAGGGGAGATATCAGAGCTGATGTAGGCGTTGTGACTGGAGGCCTTAGTAAATCCTGCCGCGGGTCGGCAACATCTAACACTGAGAGCAAAGGACTATTGGCTGGCCATACGGAAGGTACTGATGTTGCTGAGTGCATATCTTCTGATGGTAGAATAGGCATGCTTGTGACTTTGATGATGCGCCCTTTATGAGGAAATTTTATGCATTGGTGATTTGTGGAGGGCACAACATCAAGCTCTTGGATATAAGGGCGGCCCAAAATGCCATTGAAGGTCGAATCCATGTCCAGAATGTGGAAGTCTGCTGTGATTGAGATTGGACCCAGCCCAACTTTTAAAGTAATCATGCCCAAAGGTGGCTTCTTGGTATTATCATAAGTAGTGACTATAATAGTAGATGACCGAATCTGACTGTTCGGGATGCCACACATCCGCAAAGTGCTTGGCGGCAACACATTAATGGATGCTCCAGTATCAACTAAACATTGTTTAACTACCACCTTGTTAATGTCAACTGTGATGCATAAGGCATATTTCCTGGCTGGCTTCGGAGCTAACTCATGCTCATGGAAAATAATAGCTGGCTGACCACATGCCGATGTCAAAACTGACGTAATTTGTTCAGTCGGAATGTCCCCATTAACCATCACCTTTTATAAATATTCTTTCAAAGCTTGCTGGTGAACGATGGATCTCTTTATCAGCTCGAGAATGGAAATCCTTGCCGGTGGTCTTGTCAAGGTGCTTTAGCAAGTCATATTGTGTGCCCAATATGGATTCCTATTCTTGCTCTTGTTCTTCTTGCCCCTGTGCGGGCTCTGGCTCCCTTTGTGGAAATACATGATGGAACATCCGTCCACTGTAGAGCACCATGGTTTGTGATGATCTCGCCTCTGTCGGGTCGTGGGTAGGTAGAGAGTTAATGGAAGAAGAAGATGGGATGTTTGGGTTAGTGGATGCTGGAGGGGTAACCAAAGGAGGAGCCCTTATAAGGGATCTTGCTGGCCGAGGGATAGCGATAACAGGAGTAATAGGAGGTGCCTGAACGGCTGAGGGAGGTGTAGGCCGAATGAGGAGGGGTCTAGGAAAAAATGAAGGATTTGTGGGTGTCGGAGGATTGGTGGTAGCGGAGGGATTAGGTGCTGGTGAAGGGCGAATAAGGAGTGGCCTAGATGGCAAGAGAGCGGAATTGGTGATGGGAGGGGGAGTTTGTTGTAGTGTGGAATATTGTAGAGGTCGAATGAGGAGTGGCCTAGTTGGTAAGGGATTAGGAGTGCCTAAAAGGGGACGTGAGGGTTGGAGAGAAGGCGTTGGAGGGAGAGGTGTTCTTAAGAGACGAGGTGGTTGGGTTGGAGTTTGATTTAAAGCCCCGATAGGGGCGTTCTCTTCATGCCACCCTTGTCCTCTTTACACTTCATAGAAGGAGGTAATAGGGTTTACTTGTTGATTCGGAGGGTGCTCCGACAGTAGATTATGGACAATCCCCATGTCCGGTTGAGGTGCGGGAGCTTGCTGCTGTTGAGGGGGAGGTTGAACTTGCTACTGAGGCGGCTGCTGAGCCTGTTGCTGTCGAGGGGATCTTCTTGCCTTCAAGGTAGTAATGAACTGCCTCATCTCATCCCAATTGATACCACCCTGATCATTCAAGCCATAAATATAATCCTTGAAATGAAATCAATGATCTATATTATGACCAGGTTGTCGATGGAAAACACAATACCGAGAGGTGTCCACATTAGCGGGCCACGCCGTTCTTTCCTTTGGCAAGGTGAGCAAGTTGGCGGCCATGAGTGCGTTAAAGATATCGAGAAGGCTCTCAGGTAATGGAGGGTATTGGGCCCTTTTGCGGCCTAGTGATCTTCTTGGCTGTTGGGGACCATAGTTGGTGGGTGGTGGTACTTGATGGTATTGCTGAGGAATTGGTGGGTTTGGATGGATGGCCTGATTTTGTGGAGGAGGATGGAAGGGCCGAGGGGGAATATTTACTTGGGGAGCGGGATTAAAGAAGGGGAGTTGTTGTGGGGGTTGTGGAGGTCTTGGGTTAGGGTGGCAGAAAGGTGCGGGGTTGCCAACCATGCCCACCTGCTCATTAGTTACGGTGCCCTTGGTTATGCCACCGCTATTGTTAACATTGGCAGTCTTCCTGACCAGCCTTGGTTTCTGTTCCAACATGCCCATGATGTGTGAGTCTTTCATTTGGGTCTTGTGGACGTCGAAAAATGTTGATGATGATCATATGGCATGCACGTCTCGACACTCGAGAGCAAGCCGAAGATAGAAATGTCGAATAAACCTCATACCTCACCTGATCAAGACGAGGACTCGCTCCGTGGTCCGCTAGCCGATGAGGGAGCCCCCCCCCCGGGGCGGAAGATACAGCCACAACTCTACAGCCGTCCGTGCCGAGAGCTGAATCAAAGAAAAACTGAGAATTGTGGCACAGTCTCGGCATATGCCGGAAGTCACGCAAAGCCTTGGACCGAGCCCCAGAAGCTGCGAACGGAAAATTGCAGAAGCTATGCATTGCAACTAAAACATTTCGGGGACGTCAACGTTTGTATAAATAGCCGTGACTTCAAAAAGAATTCATTCGGTGCTTAAAACGGTGTGGCAAGGCCCTTAATTGGCACGCCCCCCTTGTGTTGCATTAAAATGGCGCGCCCCTCCTTGCTTTGGTTATCCGGCACGCTCCTGTTGAAGGGGCCATCCCTCTTTGATGCTTAAAACGGCGCCACACTTGCCCAAAAGCTAAACCAGCGCGCCCATTTGTAATCTTAATACGGCGCGCCAATTGCACTTGGGTTTAAACCGGCGCGGGCACTGTTCCACCGTGCCGTTTTAACCTCATGCCATCCCATCAAAACTCCGATGCTCTGTTCTACATCATACGCTGCGCAGATAACATTTAATGCTTGTAGCTCGGCATCTGCCTCCGTTCGACAGCACAGAAGCGACAGTGGCGAAGCAGGCCCCGGCAAACCCGTGAACATCCCATCCTCGGACGAGCAGCAGTGTACTGCACAAATCAACGGACGACACCGCGGCAGCTCAACTCCGGATGTCCCAACGAACGAGGAGGAAGATGGCGGGAGTTTCTTCCGTTCAGGAACGAAAAGGGCAACCCATTCTATATATACTCTGCATGTTCGACAGAGCGGAAAGAAGAGAGGCTGGCTTCTCCCCCCCTAGCTTCTCTCCAGGCTGGCGATCCAAAAGGAGAAGAGAAGGCTCTCGGCTGTGTGCAGTGAAGAGAAGAAGAAGAAGAGAGAAGGAGTTTGGTCCCCCGGTGCCGGCAAGGTGAAGAAGAAGAAGAGAGTGAGTGTGAGAGAGGAGAGGTGAGTCAGAGGGGGAAGAGCCTGTGTTCTCTCTCCCCTCCCCCGTCAATGTATTCTCTCCCCCCTCGCGATGTATTTCTTCTTTATCAAGAGATGAATCCCTTCTGTTTTAAAATCTTCCCCAGTTAGGTAAATGAATAAAAAGAAAAGGGCCTGTTGCAATCTTAGTATTCTCTGCTTTAATCCCCGCTTCCTCCTTCTTCTCTCCTCCTTCTCCTCATCCAAGACTCTTCGAGGCTTGCTTCTCCATAGCACGGCCTTCGAAGGGGTTTGTCACTGGATGAATATTCATGGCCCTTGTGGCGAACACTTCCCTCGCTTCAAGGAATCATCGCCCGTGAGTCGTGGTAGCTCTCGTACGCTGGCCCTCGAGCGTTCCACACTCACACTTGGGCTAACGGACCGCCGTGAGGCCGTTCCGCATTTTGAGAGTTTACCTGGGAGTAATCCGTCTGGTGGCTTTCGCTTCTCTTTGGCAAGTCCCGGTCCGGGGGAGGTGCTGCCAGATTTTCGCCAGGGCCAAGAACATACAAGAACACCAAGAACAATGAATAAACACATCATAAAACTTGCCCACGAGTGAAAGAAAAGAAACACACAGTGAACCCTCTGTGAATTAACCCCCCCTAAAATCTTACACAATAAACTCCTCCGAAAAAATCACTTAAACCCCACCTCATTACCTACTTAATCTACCAAATGGATGAACAAACGAATCATAAAACTCACCTACTGGTGAAAGAAAAGAAAAGAAACACACAGTCAATCGCTTTGAAACAAACTCTCGGGAGAGGCTAATCCAGCGCGGTTACTGTTCCACCGCACTGGTTTAACCCTCTTCTCAAGAATCCCATCTCCCGCTTTGAACCTTAAATCGGCGTGCACCTTCAACATCTTATCCCGGCATGGCCTTAACCGGCGCGCCCATTTCCACTTGCTCCTGTGCACATACTAATCCGGCGCGCCCTCCACCGACATCCTAATCTGGCGTGGCCTTAACCGGCGCGCCCTCCTCATTGAACCCAAATCCGGCACGCTACTCCTTACTACCTTCCCCGGTGCGCCCCTTTGCAACTTCTATTACGGCGTTGCCAAATCCAGTGCGCCCTCCATTGGCATCCTAAAGTGGCGCCATCCCTTTGTTTCTCTTTAATATAAAAGGGGGGGCAATTAAAAAAGAGAGAAAGGTTCAAACAAAGAAAGGAATGCAAAAGATCAATGTCATTAGTAAAAAAAATGAATGAAAGGAACTCCATCACCCGCTCCTTAATTAAAATTTTGTTCTGGGGGCGCTGCCCCTTTGACCCCTACGACCGGACTGCGCGGGTCGATCCGCGTGCGAGGGCGCACGATGGTGAGCTCAGTCTCTACACTTAACAATTCACTCCCCCAGACTGGGTGCAAAGAGAAAATCAATGATGCCTTATGGTATCGGACGTGGACCTCGGAACCCCCGACATGGTCATGATCCGAACACATCTCGGGCCAATAGTTTGCTAACTCGACCCGCTTCTCCCGGGATTCAATCCCGCAACCCTACATTAAACTTGCCGTACCTATGGCAGATATTCGTATGGCTTTATCGTTGCCTTCGATGCTTCAAATGCGGACTCTTGTCCGAACAATGAATGGTCCGTTAGTGACTGACATATATACAGGGATCTAATCCCACATTTGCATTAAATTTGCCATACTCTCGGCATACATTTGTACGGGTTTGTTTTCGTCTACACCGTACCTTCAATACGGACCTTCGTCCGAACGTAAAGGGGTCCATGAATGACCGACAAACATCTGAATGGAATGAGACGGCTCTCGTCCTCCCCGAACCCTACGTGTGGGAATATCAATAAGACCTTCGTGAGTCACGTTTGGACCTCGGGTTCGCCCCAACCATGGTCATTGCCTGACCCACATCCTAGGCCTATAGCCAGCTATTTTTGTATATGTCTTAATTTTGGAATCCAGTCTGGGACACTTTCCCACTGCCCCTTGGCACCGGAAATATTAACGATGCCCACGCAAGCCTTGTTTGGACCGCGGGAGGCGCCCCCGGAATGGTCCTGACTCGATCTCGCACCGGGCCAATAAACTCGCTGATTTCCGACAACTCTAACCGGGATTCAACCGAATGTCTCCTATCCCTTCGGACAATAAATTTGCCGTACCCTAGCATACATATGCCCCCGTTTTCCCCGTGACGATCACGATTTTCTGAAGCCGGACGCTCGTCCGAATATCAAAATGGTCCCTTGAGTGACAGACATTTTTCGAATGCTTGCTTCCCTAGACATCGGGTTTTCTGACTGATTCGAGACCGCTATCGGCTTGTTTCTCTTGATATAGTTTCATGGCCACAAGGCCCTGATTCCCGACGATTAATCAAGGGTGTTCCCCTCTCCGAGGCGATGTAAATAATGCCGTGACCTTTATGGCGCGGTGGATTCTGGTCCCGACACGAACTACACAATCGTCTGATTAGTCAGATCGAGCGCACAATAAATCGTCACTTTGTGACTGGCACGCCCACGCACTTAATAAACGAATAAACCCACCGAATAAGTCGACTTAAAGAAACAAACAAATGAGCGTGTCAAAAAGTGCGTCCACAAGTCTGGCCCGCCTGGTGGGATTGGAACCACCCTTCATCTCTTCGTCGAGATTCGGGGCCTCATGGCCTCCTAATAAATGATGTTTGTCTGCTTTGATGAATTACAGGTGCTGTCTTTGTTAGCCCTATGAGGAGAAAATCCGGACTAGGCGCAATTATCTTTGTGGCCTCGGGGACACTACTCCCAGGCATATGCAGCTTCTAGAATCATGAAGGTCGCTAAAAGAAGAAAGAAAATAAGAAGAAAAGAAAAAATAAAAGAAGAGAAAGAATTGGCGAGAGAGGGTTGTACGGCCATATCCGTCGAGGCCCGTGCTGAATAATGATTACCACTGTGGGATGATGCGGTGGAGCGAACCACTCATCCCCTCCCTGAGAGGGTGAGCGCTCTCCTGCGCACCCACCTTGGTCTATTATACAAAAAAGGGAAGAGAAGAAAATAAAGGGACAAAAAGAAAAGTTAGCCAGCATTGCCGACCAAGAGAACAAGAAGAAGGCCGGCATCCCGCCCGACTATAGGAGGTTCGAAGCCCGCGGTGCAATGCCCCGTCCTATTCCTCCTCCTTGCTACCCCTATCCGACATAAGACGCCCCCTCGAGGGACTGCGCGAAGATCCAACAAACCGCAACTCTAGCTTGACGAATTTCTCCCCGCTGTAGGGAATGCTTTATAGCAATGAGGCCGAGCACAGCCACGAATCTAGAAGATAGCATTATTCCACCATAGGGGTGTAAGAAACAAAAGAATACACCTCGACTCAGAAGGCATTTGAAGAATAAACATACACCCTGCTTGCGGGCATGGAAGCCGTAAAGAATGCACCCCAGCTTACGGGGATCTGAAGAAGAAACGTGCACCCCACCTTGGGGGCATCAAAAGCAGCAATACACTCCGCCTGGGGTGCACAAGAAGCAAACATGCCCCAGTGTGTCGGGGTAGAAAAAGAAGAATCCACCCCACTCTGGGGCATAAGATGCAAAAGATACACCCCTCTTAGGGGGCACATGAAGAGAATACACCCCGACTCGGGGGGCACATGAAGCATGCATTCACCCTGCCATGGGGGCATAAGAAGCAAAGACCATACCTCGCCATGGGGAATACGAAACAAGAATTCACCCCAGCCCAGGGGCACACAAAGAAAGAAGCACACCCCGACTTAGGGGCATTTGAAGAAGAAACACACCCCGTGATGGGGGCGTATGGAAAACGGAATACACCCCGCCTTGGGGGCACAAGAAATGAAGAATACACCCCCGCTCTAGGGGCATTTGAATAAGAAACATACGCCCCGCCTGGGGGCATAGAAGCCAAAAGAATACGCCCCTGCCTGGGGGCACAAAAGCAAAGATGCCTACCTCCCCACCCTGAGGCATATGAAGAAAAGCTACACTCCAACTTAGGGGCACGTTAAGAGAAATACACCCCAGTCTGAGGGCATCAACGGGAAAGGAAGAGCAGAACAAAAAGAACAGTCATGAGGCAGACGTGGTCTTTGAACCCGCCTCTTCGCGATAAAAAGAAATGGCGAAAAGAAAAGAATAGTCATGAAGCAGATGTGGTCGTCGAACCTGCCTCTTCACACAAAAGGAGAAGAGAAGAAAAGAAAGAAAAGTCAGGTGGCAGACGTGGTCTTTGCACTTACCTTTCCACATAAAAGAAGAAGAGAAGAAAAGAAAGTGAGCCTTGAGGTAGACATGGTTTTTCACTCTCACCTCCAGCCATCCAACAAATGGACTTCTCATGGGGTCGGTGCCACGACCTTTCACCTAAACCGACAAAACCTTCCGCCGACGGGGTGTTAAACCGACTAAACCTTTTGCCGACGGGGCGTTAAACAGACTAAACCTTCTACTGAGGGGGCGTTAGACCGACAAAACCTTCCACCGACGGGGCGTTAAACTGACAAAACCTTTCACCGACGGGGCGTTAAACCGACTAAACCTTTCACTGACGGAGCGTTAAACCGACTAAACCTTCCGCCGACGCGACGTTAAACCGACAAAACCTTCCGCCGATGGGGCGTTAAACCGAGAAAGCCTTTCGCCGACGAGGCGTTAAACCGACTAAACCTTTCGCCGATTGGGCGTTAAACTGACTAAACCTTCTGCCGATGGTGCATTAAACTGACAAAACCTTCCACCGACGGGGCGCCAAACTGACTAAATCTTCCGCCAACGGGGCGTTAAACCGACAGATATTCAGCCATCGGGGCTTCAATCCGACAGATACTCAGCCATTGGGGCTTCAAGCTGACAGATATCCAATCATCGGCCCCTGAGCCGACAGCTACTCCATCATCGGCCTCCGAGCCGATAACTATTCAATCATCGGCCCCGAGCCGAGAGCTATCTAGCCATCGGGGCTCCAAGCCGACAGCTATTCAACCATCAGCCCCTGAGTCGACAGCTATCCAATCATCGGCCCTTGAGCCGACAGCTACCCCACTATCGGCTCCCAGCCAATAGCTTCCCAATCAAAGAATCAATCCTTTCACTTTGGTTCAGATCCTTTCCCGGCCAGAGAATCAAAAAAAAAAAACAATCCTTTCACTTTGGTTTGGGTCCTTCTCCGGCCAGGGAATCAAGAATTAACATTCCACTTTGGCTCGGATCATTTCCCGGCCAGAGAATCAAGAATCAACCTTCCACTTTTGCTCGGATCCTTTCCCGGCCAGAGAATCAAGAATCAACATTCCACTTTTGCTCGGATCCTTTTCTCGACCAGAGAATTAAAGAATCAACCCATCCGCTTTGGTTCGAATCCTTCCTCGGCCAGAGAATTAAAGAATAAACCTCCCACTCTGGTTCAGATCCTTCCCCGGCCAGAGAATTAAAGAATCAACCCATCCACTTTTGTTCGGATCCTTCCCCGGCCAGAGAATTAAAGAATCTACCCATCCACTTTGGTTCGGATCCTTCCCCCGGCCAGAGAATCAAAGAATCAACCTTTCACTTTGGTCCGGATCCTTCCCCCGGCCAGAGAATTAACGAATCAACCCATCCACTTTCGTTCGGAGCCTTCCTCGGCTAGAGAATTAAAGAATCATCCCATCCACTTTGGTTCGGATCCTTCCCCGGCCAGAGAACCAAAAAAGAGACCTTTATCTTCGGCTCTCGTAGCTCGCTTCCCAATTCTGGCTCCCGTAGCCTGCTTCTCTTTGGCCCTCATGGCCTGCTTCCCAATTCTGGCTCTCGTAGCCTGCTTCCCTCTGGCCTTAGTGACCTGCTTCTCAATTCCGGCTCTCATAGCCTGCTCCCCCAAGCTTTGGCCTTCGTGGCCTGCTTCCCAATTCTGGCTCTCGTAGCCTGCTTCCCTTTGGCTCCCGTAGCCTGCTTCCCCGATCTTTGGCTCTTGTAGCCTGCTTTCCTTAATTTCGGCTCTTGCAGCTTGATTCCCAACTTTGGCTCTTGCACCCTGCTTCCCTTTGGCCTTCGGGGCCTGCTGCCCAATTTTGGCTCTCGATGCCTGCTCCTCCAACCTTTAGCCTTTGTAGCCTGCTTCCCAGCATCTCCCGGCTTCTACGGCCTACTTTGCTAATGCTCCTCAGTTTTTCTGGCCTACTTCCTGGCATCTTTTGGCACTTATGGCCCGCTCCTCTAATGTCCCTTGGCTTCTATAGCCCACTTCCCTAATATCCTTTCGGCCCTTCGGGGTCTGCTCCCCTAATACCTTTACTACCACTACACCTATACGTAACGACAGTATGTTCTTACGCAAAAAAAAAGAAAGAAAAAGAAAAGAAAAAAAAAGAAGACAAAAAATGCTTGGCTGCCCTGCTTGCATGCTTGCCTATAATATAGAATAACGCACCTCCTTGGAATTTTCTAGGACCATGTTTCCTTGCTAAATAATGTAACTCCGGTTCCGGATGCGCAGGCATCACGGTATACGCTCAAAGGGAACCCAATTACGGCGAGTGCACATGTCAAGGGGAAGAGTCATGGCTAAACTGCTAAGCCCAACTCATAAAATGAACCCGAGGCAACACTCCCCACTTCACATTTAATGTGTTTAATGGTCTTCAACCATAGGGATTGCCCGGCTTTCTTCTTAGCACTCTACGGATGCTTGAATTTCTACACTCGCGTGAAAGGTAATCGTGAGGAAAAAGCTGCCTACCCCCACTTAAAGAAAAAAAATGATGCAAAGAAAAAAAAAGAGAGAAACGTGAATCTGAGTAGCCGGGAATCCCCATTGAGACACATGAGGAGACTCATGCGAAAAGGTGAAGTGAATTACAATAAGGATGAAGCCTAATAGTCGAGAATCCCTATGGAGACACATGAGGAAACTCACGTCGAACGGTGAAATCCATAATATAATTATAATAAGGATGAATCCTTGTAGCCGGGAATCCCCATTGAAACAAATGAGGAGACTCACGTCGAACGGTGAAATCTGCTACCAAAATAAACATATGGGGGCTGTGCGAAGCTACCGATATCGAGAGCCTGAAACCCATGTGTAGGTGCTAGAGTAACGCTCGAGTGTTGCTTAGAAACGTTGCATATCCCTATGTTTAGGGCCTTTTTCTCACACATTTGCTCCTCTACTCCACAGAGAATTACCTCGGTGTGAGCGACGTCACGCGGTTCGGGGAAGAGCGGAGAAGATGCGGAGCGCGCGGGCTCCTTCTTTTTTTATTTTGTTTGCTGCAACACAGAAATAAGAGAAGAGAGAGAAGGGGCCACCACGGGAGATTGCTCCGGCGGGGCGAGCGGGACAAGTGTGATATAGCAAGATATGGGGGTTAAACGGCCATAGCGGGAAGTGACTCGTCGCGGCCTCGGGGGGACGGGAATGGTACAGAAATTAAATAACAAGAATTGAAACGGCCATTGGGGAAGTGACTCGCCGCGGCCTCGAGAATATGAGCAGATAATAAGATGACAGAATATAAAGAGAATACAAAGAGCGAGAATTTAAACGGCCATTGGGGAAGTGACTCGCCGCGGCCTCGAGAACATAAACAAATAAGAATATAACGTATAAGAACGTGAATTTAAACGGCCATTGGGGAAGTGACCCGCCGCGGCCTCGAGAATATGAGAAGAATATAACAGAATATAAAGAGAATATAAGAACGGAAATTTAAACGGCCATTGGGGAAGTGACTCTCCGCGGCCTCGAGAACAGGAATAGATAAGAATATAACATATAAGAACGGAAATTTAAACGGCCATTGGGGAAGTGACTCGCCGGGGCTGAAAGACCCCAAAATAAGAAAGTGATTGCGCCTACCTCAAGAGCGGGAGATGGCGGGTTGCTTCTTCCTCTCCCTCCGGCCGGCCGACGGAGAGGGCTTTCCTCGGCTACCCTTGCAAAACAACGACAAACAAATGACAAATAGATTAGAAAGATGGAGGTGTAGTATTCAAATCCTTGCGATAAAAAATAACGAAATGATGGCAAGACACACACCTGGTTGGTGTTATCTTTTAAACCCCTCTCGGACTCGAGTAGGAGTAAAATGAGATGATGGATGTAAGAAGTGTATAAGAAAAGGCGCCCTTATGAAGGGGGATAGAGGATGCAAAATGATGAATGCAAAAGAACTACGAAGAAAAGGAAAGAATTGGCTTATTGGATGTGCCGATGGTGAAATCCGGCGGAGCTCCGGCAGCGTGGGGATGACGTGGAAGCGCGGTGGATGAAGACGACCTTCCTCTCGCGAGCGTGAGCACCCGAGAAACCGGCAGAACCTCCACCTACAAAAGAACCCACGGGTTAGAAAATGACTCCGTAGCCTCTTGGCTCCGGCAGCCTATCGGATCACTTCAAAGCTCTTCAGAACTGAGGGGGTGGGCCTCTATTTATAGGGCTCCGGAGGGTGGAGGCGTCCAGGACCCTGGACACCTCCATCAGGGCCGAATTAATATTTTATTCTATGTATATATATATTTTTTGGAATACTTTTGTGGAGGCGTCCAGGGCTCCGGACGCCTAAAACAGGTCCACCGAAAATCGACGACGGCCGCACGCGGTTTGGCACAACGCGTGGTTTTGTGAGCGGCGCCTCGTGATTCAGAAATGGGCGCGTCCAGCTGACTGGACGTCTCTATAATTTGGATTTTTTCACACACGACAAACCGTCGTTCGGTGAGCGGCGCCCGTGAGAGAGTTGATGGAGGCGTCCAAGGTCCTGGACGCCTCCAAAATATATATTATTTTTTATTTTTCTTTTGTGTTTTATGCCAAGGCTGGCATTTTAAATTTTTTTTATAATTATTTTTATGGAGGCGTCCAGGGGCCTGGACGCCTCCATTAATATATATATATATATATATTTATTTTTTTGTTTTTTATGCCAACTGGCATTTTACACATATTTTTTATTTTTGTTTTTATGGAGGCGTCCAGGGGCCTTGACGCCTCCATTAATATATATATTTTTTATTTGGTTTGGGCCCTGAGAAAATAAAATAAAATAAATTAAAAACATGGGGGCGTCCAGGGGCCTGGACGCCCCCATTAAGACCCACCCGGGTCCTCAAATCAGGCGTCGGCGGCCGCCCGTCAGACACCCTTCCTGATTCCGGAACCTCCTGATGCGTCTGACTGGTGTTGACGCTGTCCGAATACCGTGACGGGACGATTCCGAATGCCGGAAAAGGCAGAAGAAGACCCAAGAAAAGGAAGCACTCGAGTGATTCGAAATGCGTAAGCCGTTGCGGGGCGTTGTATAGTAATATGAGACTTTCTCAGGAGACGTCAAGAATGGCGTGTCTACACCTGCCCCGCCTTGGCGTCTGCTTTGTAAGGGAGCGGCACGTAGTGGAACGGTATCGAAGTGGAGTGAAATGAAGTGGGAGCGGACTGATAAGTTGATGCCAAGGTGTGATGAGACACGCTTTTGACGTTACTGTTTGGAATCTTTCTTGGAGTTTCAATGAGGCAACCTTGAAGAAGGTCTTTCAAATATAGACGATTGTTCGGACGGAGATCAAATAAGGGAGGGTGAGATGTGTGCTCAGGCACGAAAAAAAGAGACCAACTTCTCGGTGTGGAAGTACTTGGGTCATAAACCTGCAGGTTTCACCTTTGGGGAGCGGTTACCAGCCAATGTGGAAGTGCTGCGGCCAAGGTGGGTCAAACAAGGTCAAAAGTAAAGGAATATCTGAGGGTCTGTCCAAACAAGGGTCTCCTTTGGAAGAGCAGCGTAGGGCTGTCTCAAGGAAACTCAGTATTTCATTCAGAGTGGAATATCTCATATTTGTGGGAATTGAAACACAACAGCTTTCACAATCGAATCACTTGAATGATCTTCCACAATAAATCAAAGTCCTATATGAATGCATGCTGGGTTTAAAGAAAAATTTAAAATAAACTAAAATAGAAAATAGCCAAGGATAATATTGTCAACTTGTTAAGAATGGGTCAGGATACCAATCCGGTGAGCCGACACTGGGCTGGGGCCCGTTTATCCGCGCACCAACTCACTGAATGGAACCGTCGTCCCCATGCTACCACAAATTAACGGTCTATCCGTACAACCCAAATTCTCCCGGGATCATCACTGTTTTTGTTGAAGGGGAACTCAAATCCCAGATTTGTTCGGGTCGCAAGGTCCTTGACATGTTCTAGTAGCGTAGGTATCATATACTACGATGCATGACATGGTGGGACCAACCATTGAAAGGTGGGACAGGAGACTGGACAACGATGTCCGTTAGTAAAACCTGCACAGGCCAGCATGGATTAATGACATCAGAAAGTAGCAGATTTATAACAGAATCACACCACAATGGAAAGGAAATCTAGCCAAAATCCTGACATTGACTGCTGATGTGACATGTTCCGTCCTGTAGCGATCTTCCCTTCCTATAAGAACTCCCCTTAGGCTAGTTCATTCAAATGCACCAAGGTGGGTTTTGGAAGCTCAGGAGAGGAAAGAGAGGAGAATCTAGAGATTTCAGGATGGAAGGAGAGTCTTCCCGCGTTATGAAGAGGAGCAGGCCTAGCAGCGAGATCGGGCGACTCTCCGACCTCGAGGGTCATCTGAGTGGGACGATCATGTCGCATATGGTAAGCTGATTCATTTCAAATTTTCCATGTGAACCTTCTTCTTACTTCCTTCCTTTCTTCTTCTTTCTTTTCTCTTCCAGTCATATCCACTCTTCCCAGGCCCGAGGAAGTTTTCCAAACTGCCATGGCTTCCAAAGCTAACTTCCAATATCTCCATTGGTATCAGGGCCATACTCTCGAAGTGGCATTTGCAGGGGCTCCTTATTCACGCCAAGCATTACGAGAAGATTCGTATGGACTGGGCGGCTATGGGCGCACTAGTGGAGATCTGGCATCCCCAGACCCACACTTTTATCTTCCCGACCTTCGAGGTGACGATCCTCCCCGAGGAGGTGGAACTTCTGCTCGGATTGAAGAAATTCAAGAGTGACGGGAAGGTGAAGGCTATGCGGATGCTGACACGGGGGACTTCTGAAAGCGTCCTTGGAAGCTTCATGTCGCCCGACGCAGCCCGAAAGGTCCGTACTCAAAAGGGGATCGATCTCCAAAAGCTCGCGGAGTGGGTCATGGACGCCCTGAGAGGGTCACCAGACGATGACTATTTGGAGAGAATCATGAAGGGGTTCACCATTTGTCTGGCGGGTGCTCTCTTGTTTCCTTATACCGACAACATAGTGGAGGAAGACCAACTGAGTGCTATCTGCGGGATCTGGCGTGGAAAGAGGGTGGGACCCGCCGTCCTTGCCTATCTTTACAGCGGCCTTACTGCCTCGAGCATGGGTAAGCCTCCTTTTGGTTGCGCACTTGTCTTAAATTGCTGGCTTGATCTGCACTTCAAATTCGACCACCGCGAGGGAATACCAACTGCTTCGAAGCTTTTCCAACAAAGCCCGCTTCACTACATAGCCGACGTGTTAGGCTTCGGTGGTACTGTAGTGAACCGCGTTCCGTGGCTGAAGAAACGTGAAGATTGGCGGTCTCACTTCCGCACCGTGACACAAGGCTTCTTCACTTGCGCACCGGCATGTTTGCTTTCGCTTGATCTCCTCATGAGGCCTTCTCCCGAAGTTGATCTTCAACTGATCGGTGCGACCGAGTTCGTCCTTTATAATGCGCATCGGTGCTGCCTCCAGATTGGCATCCCACGCCATTCGTTCCCACCACCGACTGGCATCGTTCCTTTGAAGAAAAGGGAGTTGGGCACTGAAGCGGACGCGAAGGAAGCGAAGGCCATTAAAGCTCCCTAGAAGACAAGTGTTGCGGGAAAGGCCTTAGCGCACGTGGTGGAAGAATGCGAGCCGTGGAGGGCTTATGTAACCGAACTGGGGAAGTTAAGGCCTAAGGCGCCTAAACTCCTGATGTAGCTCACTCTGCTTTTCTGATGGAATAAAATCTGGCATTGATTTTTCGGACCAGTTCCCTTAATTATTATTATCTTTTTTGTGGTTTTTATTTTTTTTCTTTGTATATTTTTTTTATTTGGATTATACATACTCTTATATTTATATATATATATTTTTTAATTTTTATTATTGGGGGCGTCCAGGAGCCTGGACGCCCCTATTTTTTATTTTTGATTTTTTTTAAGTTTTTTTTTGTTTTGGGGGCGTCCAGGGTCCTGGATGCCCCTAAGTTTTATTTTATTATTTTTTTGATTTTTTGTTTTGGGGGCGTCCAGGTGCCTGGACGCCCCTAATTTTTATTTTATTATTTTTTTGATTTTTTGTTTTGGGGGCGTCCAGGTGCCTGGACGCCCCTAATTTTTATTTTATTATTTTTTTGATTTTTTGTTTTGGGGGCGTCCAGGTGCCTGGATGCCCCTAATTTTTATTTTAATATTTTTTTGATTTTTTGTTTTGGGGGCGTCCAGGCGCCTGGACGCCCCAAAGTTTTTTGAATTTTGAAAAAAAATGAAAAAGATGGGGGCGTCCAAGCGCGTGGACGCCCCAAAGAGGCTGGATTCTATATATATGGGGGGGGGCTCCCCCCTTTGCTCAATTACGCCCCTAATTTTTATTTTATTATTTTTTTGATTTTTTGTTTTGGGGGCGTCCAGGTGCCTGGACGCCCCTAATTTTTATTTTATTATTTTTTTGATTTTTTGTTTTGGGGGCGTCCAGGTGCCTGGATGCCCCTAATTTTTATTTTAATATTTTTTTTGATTTTTTGTTTTGGGGGCGTCCAGGCGCCTGGACGCCCCAAAGTTTTTTGAATTTTGAAAAAAAATGAAAAAGATGGGGGCGTCCAAGCGCGTGGACGCCCCAAAGAGGCTGGATTCTATATATATGGGGGGGGGGGCTCCCCCCTTTGCTCAATTACTGTTCATTCAAACCGCCCAGTCAATCCAGAAGACCCATTCTTCGTCCCAATGGAGCGAGGAGGATCGAGCCAGGGTCCACAGAAGCGAAAACGACGGGCTCGTCGTCCGAGGAGGCTGAGGGATGATGTCGAGGAGGCTGCTGCGGCGGAGGAGATTGCCGCGGGTGAGGAGGTTCTTCCTTTGGCCTTGGAGGCTGCAGTGGATGCTGGCGACGCGGCAGAGGACGAGCACGATCCGGTAAGCGCCTCGGAACTCTCACTCTGTGGTTCAATAGGCTAAACGGACGGGTGAGAGGCTGTGAGAGAAGGCCGGGGAGTGAGGGAAAGGAGGCGTCCAGGGCCCTGGACGCCTCCACATTTTCTTTTTACTATCTTTTTTTTTATTATTTTTTTTATTTATTTGCGAAAATAATAGAAATATAATTAAAAAATAAGGAGGCGTCCAGGGCCTGGGACGCCTCCATGATAATATATATATTATTAATATATTTTTTGTTTTGGTTTTGGGGTTTTCTAAAAATAAAAGAAAATAAAGGAAAAGGAAAGGAGGTGTCCATGGGCCTGGACACCTCCAAAAAAATATATATATATTTTTAAAAAGAAAAATAAAGTAAAATGAATAAGTAGTATATACAGTGTTATTGTTTATTATTATTCATGATGCTGATGTGTTCTCTGTTGGTTTTGTGGTGTGCAGGGCGTGATGATGGGCCGGATCAGCTGGTCCCTGGTGGTGGCAGCATACCGCGGGCTGCCGGACTTCCAGAGGGCGCGTGTGGACGCCATGGGCTTTGGAGCTTTCCTTAGGATCGAGCCCTTCCTGCTCGACCTTCCTCTTATCCAGGCACTGAGGGAGCGGTGGCACGCACCGAGCTGGGCGTTTCTGATGCCCTGGGGGCACATGGTGCCTACACTAGAGGACGTGGTTCGGATTACCGGGCTACGAGTTGACGGAGAGGCAGTCAGCGGGGTCACCTACCCCGACTACCGAGAGAGTGCCCTGGACTTGTTGTGGTTAGAGACGAGCGTGACTGATAGAGACAGCAGGGTAGTTGGCCGAGTGGAGATCATGGAGGCGCTCGGATTCGTCGACCCGTGCCAGCGGGTTAGCGAGACTGGAGCGGAGTTCTTGGCTCGACTGGAGGGGGATGCTCGTGCAGCTTTCACCCAGGATCCGAGCGAGAGGGAGCTGGTGGATCTAGACCTTCGGAGGTTTCTTTTCTTCTTCCTGGGCCGCCTTCTGCTGGGGACGAAGGGTGACGGCATCCACTGCCGCTTCCTCGGGATTCTGGCGGACCTTGACAGAGTGGGGCACTACGCGTGGGGAGCGGCTCTGCTTGCCCATTTGATTGCTGATCTCTCCCAGACTTCGGAGAAGGAGACGACAGTCAGCGGCTTCACACCTTTTCTCCAGGTAAACATTTTATTTATGTATTCCCACAATTGAATATGCAATTATTGTACTAATGATGTATGATGGATGCAGGTGTGGAGCTATTACTATTTCCCGATGGGGAGGGCTAGGCATGGGAACAGGAGGGCCGTGCCTCTGGCGCGGCGGTGGAGGCCGGTCGTGGTTGCAAGACCCCACGGCTACCAGCTGGCATCACTTCGTCGGGAGCTGAGCGAGTATCCCGAGGCCATGGTATGATGCGTATGATTTTTTTGTGTTTATGCATGTGACTGAATGGTAACTAACATGATGTATGTATGGTGATGCAGGTGGTGTGGAGACCCTACCTGGGCATGGGCGACGCTGGCCAGCCTTGGGTTGTAGCGGGTCTTCCTCGTTTCAGGCGGGACGTGTGGGTCCATTGCCTGAACGAGATCGAGCCGCTTCGGCTGAGGCTGGTTATGAGGACGTTGGGGCTGGCCCAGGAGTGGGTTGATGTAGAAGAGCCGGCCCGCATTGGGCGGAAGACCAAGGGGAAGGCGAAGGTTGTGGACTGGCGTACGCGCTTCCTAGCATAGTACCAGGACTGGCAGCAGGGCGGGGTCCCAGTGGTGTCCCATGTACAGGACAGCACAGACTACATGAGACGGTACCGGGCTACGTATGGGGACCGCCTCTTCCTTGGTGGTATGGCAGGGGTAAGTGAAATGAGAATGCTTCACTCTTTTATATGTATATGCATGTGGTACTAACTTACGTGCAATGCAGGATGCTCGTGATACCATGATTGCCGACCTGCGGGCCCAGTTGGCGGATGCCAGGCGACAGTTGGTGGCCATCCGACAGGAGTTGGAGATCCTGGTGAGTTTATGTGATGCATTTTTTGTGACCTGGATTTTTAATGCTTAGCCTTTGACTGATGTTTGCCCCGTGTTTCAGCGGGCCCACCAGACAGCGGCAGCCGGGACGGCTGGTGGAGCGGGTTCCAGTTCGCGGGGCCCTCCTCCGGAGGTTTCTGCCCTCCAGGAGCAGCTGGCGTATGCGGTGGCTCGGGCTGAGGAGGCCGAGCGTGACCGCGAGGCTCGAGTGAGCGCTTGCCTGACCTTGACTCTCTTCTGGCTGCTTTCCTTCTATCACTGTTGTTCTCTTATGGTGCATGCGTGCTTTGACAGGTGGCCGAGATTCGGGAGGCCCTGGCGCGTGCTGTTCGTGCCGAGCAGGAGCGCGACGCTCGGGTGGCGGAGCGTGACGCCCGGATTGCGGAGCGTGACGCCCGGATTGTGGAGCTGGAGGAGGAGCGTCGACGGGAGGCTGAGGAGCTCCCTCGTGACGTGCTGGATCTGCGGATCGCCCTCGAGCTGTCGAGGAGGGAGGAGATGAGAGACAGAGAGGAGAGGGAGAGAGAGAGGGAGGAGCGACAGCGGGATCAGACCGAGAGGAGGGCTCTGGAGGCCCAGCTGCTGGAGCTCCGACTGAGTCTCGGCACGGTGGAGGGGAGGATTCGGGAGAGCGAGGAGCGGTACCAGAGGGCGAAGGAACGCGGGGCGCGACTTCGTCAGTCTGGTTCTTTTTCCATGGGCAGCTATCTAGTTTCTTCGGCCGAGGAGCGTCGTCGCACCTTCGAGGCTGGAGTGCCACCGCAGGGCGAGGCGAGCACGGCTTCTCAGGGTTCGCAGAGGCCCCCTAGGGATCCCCGGCAGAGGAGGGAGGAGAGAGATGACCAGGAGGGTGATGGTGAGAGTTAGAGAGTTGCTTGTACACGTCACCCTTCTCACTGTATGATGTACTTTCGGCTATTATATGAAATGAAAATGGCTTTCTTGTTTTGTGTGACTTTCTTCTTTGCACTGAGTTGTCCTTCGAGGCACGCTCCACGAGACCTTGCCCTGAACAGCGGGGAACTACGCTTTGCACGGGGGGATTCTGTTTCCTTTCTCCTCCTTTTGGGCGCGTCCAGGCGCGAGGACGCGTCTTAGTCTTTGAATTCAAATTTAAAGCGTCGGGTGGCCTTTCTTCTCCCATGCCTTACCCGCAAACGAGCCCGCCTTCTGTCGAAACTCACTTGCCCCCTTTTCGTCTTCCTCCTCTTTTGATTGATGGAGTTCGGTGGGCCCGATCATGGTGAAGGTGGAGAGGGACGAGGAACTCCTTGCCCGAGGAGGGACGCGCCAGAGCACGGAACGGCGTCCATGGAGGAGGAAGGGCCGCTTCAGGCCCCTGAGGGACCCGAGGGGCCCGATGGCGCGGGAGGAGGTGAACACGGTCCGGTAGGTCCTCCGATCTCTTCCTCTTTTAATTCATTTTGGGTTTTGAAGCAAGCCACGCGAGGGGGGAAAGGGTTCGGCGAGTGTCGCACTTAAATGATGGACGCGTCCTAGACAGGGGACGCGTTCTTTTTGACTGATGTGGGACCCCTTTCTTGGTGCAGGACATGGCAAGGACCCTGGGTCTGGCCGATGAGTGGGCGAGTGCGGACGAGCCGAGCCGCGTCAGGAGGGAGAGTCGCGGCAAGGCGAGGCTCGAGGACTGGCCCGTACGACTCCCTGGACAGCAAGGGGGTGTACTGGTGCAGGACAGTGCCGACTTCCTGCGGCGGCAGAGAGAGAGTTACGCGGGGCTTCCCCAAGCTGGGGACACGCGTGGCATCGGCGGCTCGCACGCCCAACTGTCATAGACTAGGCGGCAGCTGGCCGTCACTCAACATGAGCTGTCGCTCTTGGTAAGTTACGTGCCGCACTTTTATCTTCAGATTTTGGAGTTTCACTGACGGCCGTTGTTTATTTTGTTCCAGCGTGCCCAGCACACAGCGACGGTGGGAGTGGCTGGCGGATCTTCTAGTTCCTCGGCCCCTTTTCTCGAGATTGCCTCCCTCCGGGAGCAACTTACCGGTGCGGTGGCCCGCGCGACCCGGGCGGAAGAGGAGCGTGACGCCTGGGTGGCGACTGTAGCGGAGCTGCGGCATCGTGGTGAGGAGAGACCTTCTCCAGACATCCTGGAGTTAAGGGTTCTTCTGCAGATGATGAGGAGGAAGGCAGAGAAAGAGAAAGCCGAGAGAAGGTCCGAGCGACAGCGGGATCTGACTGAGAGGAGGGCCTTGGAGGCCCAAGTGAGGGAACTCCAGCTGGGCCTTCAGACCGTCGTGCAGAGGCTAGGAGGGATGGAGACGCGCTACGAGAGAGCGCGAGAGTTCGGGGACCGACTCCGCCAGTCCGGTCGCTTTCCCACTAGTGGCTTCTTCGCCACGCCAGGGGAGGAGCAGTGAGTCACTGCTGCGGAACAGGCGCCAAGAGGCGGGGCAGGTGCTACTGCAAGGGGATCCCGGAGGCTTCTGAGGGACCCTCACCTCGGGGGAGAGGAGGAGAGTGCCCAGAGAGATGAGTGATGGTGAGGATTGGCGAGCTAGTGGACCCGCCACCTCTCTATGATTGTAGTGTTTGTGACAGCTTATGTAGAATTATGAATGGAATGATTTGATTTTCTGCTGCTTGTTTGTTCTCTTGTGCGTTCCTTCTTCCCTACACTTCCTTTCCTTTGCACTGTTCCCATGTGATGGGTCTGCCGAGACTCCGCCCCGAGCGGAGAATCGCGTCTTGTTGTGACCATTTTCGACGGGAATCTGCCGTCGAAGTCAATAATGACGGCCCTAGTTTCTTTTCCCGAATGCTGTGTCAAATTTTGCGGACGTCCTTTTATTCGTCCTATTCTTCGTCCAGTCAATCACCCTGTGCGAGCGGTGAAGCGACACATGGGACCGCTTGGCCGGTGTCTCATTGCGAGGGCTATCATTAACAGGTGATGGAGGCAATCTTGGCCCGCACTCCTTCCGTTTCTATAAATTCTTGTCCCTTTTATTTTTCCAGGTATATCGAGAGCTAAACTCGAGGAGCACGAGTTCTCACGGGAGAGGAGGAGTTCAAAATTCTGAGAGTTGGATGGAGGGCGAATCTTCCCATTCCTCGAAGAGAAGCAGGTCCAGTGGTAGTAGTTCCAGGAGGCTTTAAGACCTTGAAGGGCACTTCAGTGAAAGGGCCCAATCACAACTCGTAAGCCAAGTTTTCTTGCCCCTTTTTCATTCTTTCTTCCTTTCTTCTGATCAAACCTCACCCCCATTCCTTGTATGTATAGGTTGTGATGAAATCACAAATCTTATGGGAGTTGGTAGTAGCAGCATACAGGGGCCTCCCAGATTTTCAGAAGGCGAGGCTAGACGTGATGGGATTTGGTACCTTCCTTTGGATCGAGCCGATCCAGCTCGACCTGGTCCTGATCCAAGCCTTGTGTGAGAGATGGGACCCAGTGAGTCGGGCATTCCTGATGCCGTGGGAGCACATGGTGCCCTGCTTGGAGGATGTGGTCCGGATCACAAGCCTGAAGGTAGAGGGCGAGGCAGTGACCGGAGTCACTTACGCGGACTACAGAGAAGGTGCCCAGAAGTTACTGGGTTTGGACCTAGATGGTTGGAAAAATCGGTCGGTAGCTAGGGCGTCCCTGATGGATGCATTAGGGCTCACCGACACTCGTCGGTGAGACGATGAATCCTCAGAAGAGTTCATGGAAAGGATGGAAATAAGATGCCGTGCCGTGTACTGCACAGATTTCGGCAACTGGGAAAGATGCAACATAGATTTGAGGAGATTTCTCCTCTTCCTTTTGGGGAGATTGGTACTGAGCTCGAAAGGGGACGGTATCCAATGTTGCTTCCTGGAGCTGCTGTCAGACCTTGAAAGAGTAGGGTATTATGCCTGGGAAGCCGCCATGCTGGCACACTTGTTTGCAGGCCTATTCCAAGAAATGGATCGTGAGATGACTGTGAGTGGTTTCACACCATTCATCCAGGTATTTTTTGGTTTTGCTTGTTTTATATTTTTTTTTTGTTTTTGCAAAGTACTGATGACTTGCGCCGAGCAGCTGTGGAGCTATTATTACCTCCCTATGGGGAGAGCTCGGCATTGGCGACCCGTGATGGTGCCGTTAGCCAGGCGGTGGGAACCCATCATGAGTGCGGCACCCCTAACCTACCAACTGATGGTGCTAAGGCGGGAGCTACAGGAGTTCCCTGCAGCGATGGTAAACTAGAGACCCTACTCAGATATGGTCGATGCCGACCAGCCGTGGGTTCTAGCAAGTCATGCCCGGTTCGGACGGGAACTGTGGATGCACTGCCTGAATGAAATCGAGCCGCTTCGGCTACGATTAGTTATGAGGACTTTAGGACTGGCTCAAGAATGGGTGGATTCAGCTGCGCCACCTCGTGTCGGGAGAAAGACGCCGGGACCGGCGACCTGCATTGACTGGCGTGTGCAATTCCCCGAACAGTATGAGGACTGGCAACGGGGTGGCACGATTGTAGAATCACAGGCGCGGGATAGCGAGGACTACTTGCGTCTATATAGGACAAAGTACGCAGAGCGGCTCCAACCCCGGGGACTTGCGGAGGTAGGTTTCCCCTTTTCTCTTCTTTTCTTTCTCCTTTTCTTGGTTTTCTGGTGAAAATGCTGACTTGTAAGGCTGCAGGATGTCCGGGATGCCATGATGGCGAATTTACGAACTCGCTTGGCAGAGATGGAACAACAGTCGGGCGATGCCCGCGGAGCTACGAGTGCCTTGGTAGGTGTACAGTACGTTCCTAATTAAAACCCCAGATTCCAGATGTTGGCTGCTAATTCACGCGGTCGTAGCATGCCCAGATTGGCGCGGCTTCCCCAGCGATGGGAGTGGGTGGTGCCTCTTCTAGCTTGTGGATTCCCACCTCAGAACTTGACTTGCTTCATGAGCAACTTGCTCACGCCACGCAGCGTGCTGCGGAGGCAGAAGGGATGCTCTCTATACAGGTAAGAGTCTCAGTGTTGAGTTCTCCTTGTTTATGCCTTATCGTGTATCTGAGATGGTACACTTGGCAGGAAAAGGAGACGGAAGAAGCGCTTGCCAAGACTGCGCAGAAGGAGGCTAGGATAGCAGAACTGGAGAGGGAATTACGGCGTCATTCTGATGACGACTCCTCTAGGGATGTCATAGAACTGAGGATCACTCTCCAGTTGGAGAGGGAAGACCGCGAGAGAGAACGTGCAGAGAGAGAAAGAGACACAGAGAGAGAAAGAGCCAACAGATTGACTGAAAGGGAGGAACGAAGGGCCATGGAGGCCCAACTATTCGAACTCCGAATCAGCCTTGGTCTTGCTGAACAGTGGCTGAGAGATGGTGAGGAGCGCTACCGAAGAGCACGAGAGCGTGGCTTTCGTGTTAGTAGCTTCTCTGCTGCTTCCGTGGATCAACGCCGGGATGTGGGAATAGGAAGGGGAGTACAGAGCGGTAGGAGTACCGCTTTTCGTAGTTGGGTAGCACCTTTAAGAGCGTTTTGCCCGGAGTGTAGTGGGACGAGTAATGCAGAGAGAGAGGGCGGATGATGTGAAACGAATTAACGTCGGGCATAAAACTGACTCTTCTTTCATATTTCTCCAAATTCTTTTATCAGCCCGGTTCTGGAATCTGTGACCAGCAGCTGTTGAAGTGGCTGTAGATCGCACTCTGGAATTTTGCCGGAGGCGCGGTTGGTGCCGTTGGCTTCGTAACAGGGTAGGGATGCAGCACAATTTTTCTGAATTTTGGTTCCGCCCGAACCTGGTCGCCACGGACGACTGAGCGGGGACCCCGTTCTGGTTCTGTGCAGGGGCAGCTTCTGAACAGCGGCTTGACATGGACACCACGAGCAATCCCGAACTCCGTTTGGTGCGCAGCAGGTGGCGTTGGAATCGTGGGGACGACTACTTTCCAGCGGCACTAGTCTCGCCTCAGTCGGATGTCGGTGTGGACGTGCAGGTCCCGTTGAGTGGGGACGGGTCGGAGGAGGGGATCGGTGGACAGAATGACCCAACAGTGGTAGGAAATTGATAACTTCACACCTTGAGCTCCGATCGACGAACCGCCTTCTGTTCCTGAGAGCTGACAGAGAGGGGAGGAACTTTGCTGAACAGCTCGGAGTCGGATTCCGTCAGGGTTGGGCGTGGTGGTGGTCTTCCTCAGCTTCTGGTCGGGTTCAGGAGCCTCCTGCGCAGTCGTGGGAGATTGGCCACTGCCGATGCTCACGAACTCGGAAGAGGACGATTCCACCTCGCCTGGTCAGAAGACTTGCCAACGTACGTTTTTGATGAAGAACCCGGAAGCCGATTCTGCCTGGAACTGCTCCCAATATCGACTGCAACTCGGGCTTGATTTCTGCCTGCGAATGGAGCTGATTGAGGAGGGGGGATTAAGGGGGATGGAAGGGATTTGTGGGTTTGGGTTAAGGGAGGGGGGGGGGGGGGATGGACGTGGCTGGGGTTGCAGGGGGGTGCTTTTGGGAGGTGGGGAGGTAATGGGGTGGTGAGAGAGAGAGGAGGGAACACCCAAATTCGAAATTGGGCCTTGGGGAGATGAAAGGGTGCCTGGGAAGACGAAAGGTTGTGTGGGGAAGGGGAGAGAATGCCTAGGGAGTGGGAGTTCTACCTAGGGGAGGGGAGGGGACTTAAATGAGGGGTATAGGGAAGGGGGAGGGGTCTTAATTAGAGGTGAAAGAGAGGAGAGAGAGTGGATTCCGAATTTGGGGTGGGGATGAGAGAGAATTGGAGAGAGATAGAGAGAGAGAGAGAGAGAGAGAATTAGACGAAGGGCATCACTCACCCGTGGTTGAGGAAGGGAAGAAGTGGGCATCGCACCCGTGGAGAGGGAAGGAAGAAAAGGCACTAGCGGCCATGGGAATTGCAGGGGGGTGAAGGGAAGAAGATAAGGGAGGGGGAAAGGTCCCCCTACGTGGGACTCACATGGGTTCCAAAAATAGATCTTCATTCACTGTTTTTCCACCGTGGGATACAAGACTCTTATATAGGCATACAAGGAAGATTAAGAGACACTTACCACTTAGTATCATGACTTCCTAGGAATACTAAAAGACACCCTATCGGAAACATCAAAATACATAATAAGACTCCTTAACACTTAATACTTTCTTATCATGATTCCCTAGGAATACTTAAAGACACCGAAAGACTAAAATACATAATAAGACTCTTTTATTGTGAATAAAATTTCATAGAGATGACCCATTAGGCCCATGTATACGGCCCAATAAAATGAGACGATTAGCATGGAATGGCCCATTTGATTGCATTTGTTGATGAAGCTGCTTGCCGATCACTCGGAGATGCTTGTTCCGTCAAACTTCCTGACTCGGAGAAGGTTCAGCTCAGATTTTGTGTAAACTGTCGATCTCATCAAACCCACAAAGCTCGTGAATTTTGAATCTTGAACTGAGATTTCCATCATACTCCTCCGCTTGGAGGAGGTTCGACCTCGAACCTCAAAGCTCAGGATCTCGGTCCGATGGGACGGCCCGATTCCCTAAGCTCTGATACCACTTGATGTGAAACGAATTAACGTCGGGCATAAAACTGACTCTTCTTTCATATTTCTCCAAATTCTTTTATCAGCCCGGTTCTGGAATCTGTGACCAGCAGCTGTTGAAGTGGCTGTAGATCGCACTCTGGAATTTTGCCGGAGGCGCGGTTGGTGCCGTTGGCTTCGTAACAGGGTAGGGATGCAGCACAATTTTTCTGAATTTTGGTTCCGCCCGAACCTGGTCGCCACGGACGACTGAGCGGGGACCCCGTTCTGGTTCTGTGCAGGGGCAGCTTCTGAACAGCGGCTTGACATGGACACCACGAGCAATCCCGAACTCCGTTTGGTGCGCAGCAGGTGGCGTTGGAATTGTGGGGACGACTACTTTCCAGCGGCACTGGTCTCGCCTCAGTCGGATGTCGGTGTGGACGTGCAGGTCCCGTTGAGTGGGGACGGGTCGGAGGAGGGGATCGGTGGACAGAATGACCCAACAGTGGTAGGAAATTGATAACTTCACACCTTGAGCTCCGATCGACGAACCGCCTTCTGTTCCTGAGAGCTGACAGAGAGGGGAGGAACTTTGCTGAACAGCTCGGAGTCGGATTCCGTCAGGGTTGGGCGTGGTGGTGGTCTTCCTCAGCTTCTGGTCGGGTTCAGGAGCCTCCTGCGCAGTCGTGGGAGATTGGCCACTGCCGATGCTCACGAACTCGGAAGAGGACGATTCCACCTCGCCTGGTCAGAAGACTCGCCAACGTACGTTTTTGATGAAGAACCCGGAAGCCGATTCTGCCTGGAACTGCTCCCAATATCGACTGCAACTCGGGCTTGATTTCTGCCTGCGAATGGAGCTGATTGAGGAGGGGGGATTAAGGGGGATGGAAGGGATTTGTGGGTTTGGGTTAAGGGAGGGGGGGGGGGGATGGACGTGGCTGGGGTTGCAGGGGGGTGCTTTTGGGAGGTGGGGAGGTAATGGGGTGGTGAGAGAGAGAGGAGGGAACACCCAAATTCGAAATTGGGCCTTGGGGAGATGAAAGGGTGCCTGGGAAGACGAAAGGTTGTGTGGGGAAGGGGAGAGAATGCCTAGGGAGTGGGAGTTCTACCTAGGGGAGGGGAGGGGACTTAAATGAGGGGTATAGGGAAGGGGGAGGGGTCTTAATTAGAGGTGAAAGAGAGGAGAGAGAGTGGATTCCGAATTTGGGGTGGGGATGAGAGAGAATTGGAGAGAGATAGAGAGAGAGAGAGAGAGAGAGAGAATTAGACGAAGGGCATCACTCACCCGTGGTTGAGGAAGGGAAGAAGTGGGCATCGCACCCGTGGAGAGGGAAGGAAGAAAAGGCACTAGCGGCCATGGGAATTGCAGGGGGGTGAAGGGAAGAAGATAAGGGAGGGGGAAAGGTCCCCCTACGTGGGACTCACATGGGTTCCAAAAATAGATCTTCATTCACTGTTTTTCCACCGTGGGATACAAGACTCTTATATAGGCATACAAGGAAGATTAAGAGACACTTACCACTTAGTATCATGACTTCCTAGGAATACTAAAAGACACCCTATCGGAAACATCAAAATACATAATAAGACTCCTTAACACTTAATACTTTCTTATCATGATTCCCTAGGAATACTTAAAGACACCGAAAGACTAAAATACATAATAAGACTCTTTATTGTGAATAAAATTTCATAGAGATGACCCATTAGGCCCATGTATACGGCCCAATAAAATGAGACGATTAGCATGGAATGGCCCATTTGATTGCATTTGTTGATGAAGCTGCTTGCCGATCACTCGGAGATGCTTGTTCCGTCAAACTTCCTGACTCGGAGAAGGTTCAGCTCAGATTTTGTGTAAACTGTCGATCTCATCAAACCCACAAAGCTCGTGAATTTTGAATCTTGAACTGAGATTTCCATCAGCGGAACTTGATGTAATTTTTTTTGGTTTTTTGGAATAAAATACAAGGTTCGGTTTGTTCGTTTTTCACCTATGCTTCTGTTGCCTGAATCCCTGCACACATCACTGAAACAAACAAATCAGAATTTCTGTTCTGACTTGGGCCCTTGCTCAATAAGTAAATGGTCACTGTGACTGTCCTTGATAACTGGTCAAGGGGCCAAGCCTTTATTTAACGAAGGCAAGGGAAAGATGCGGTGATGATAAATGCGACAGGCAAACACACGAATGCAAGCGGTATTAAAAGTGAGATGCTGCACGCAAATGTAATCATGCAAAATTGATTTGTTTTTCTCTTCTTTTTTTTTATATTTGGCATTTTTTTTGTTTTATCATAAAAAAGATTTTTTTTTATTTTTGTTAGCAAATATGTACATTTTCTCTTTTTTCCATTTTATTTTTGCTTTTATAAAAAAATTTTATTGCTAACGCCCGGCAAGCACTCAAATGGCACCTAACCTTCGTGAGAACAGGGGTTTCTTACTAACCTCCCAGGTATCCTAAGTGCACATCTAGGTTGATTTGGGCCTCTAGACCCCTCGAATGATGATCCCGCCGGCTAAGACTTACCCTGATGACAATACCGTCATGCCATGCTTAGGCTCCCAGTTGCTTCCGACCACAGGGATTCACCCAAAAGATGTTTGAGGTAAAAGATTTGCCCGACCTGGGTCTGTTTCCTCACAACTCTAGATGGTATATGATGGACCACCCTGGAACCCTAACGACCAACCGCGCGACGCTGACCCGGAATCAGACGCCATCGCACCCATAGGTGACGCGCTTGCATTGGCCTAAGCCCGAGGTTAAACAAGAAGACATCAAGGTGGTAAACAGGGGTCTTGACTAGCCAGAAACACGGAGACTCCTTCGCAGCAATAGATTTTGCTTTTCAAAGTAGGCTACCAAATGTATATATTAAAATAAGGTCGCAGACCCTGGGCAGTTTTCATCCTTCAGAAACTCCATCGAACCTTCATCTTTAGAGGAAGAAGGAAGAGCGCAGGGGATAAACCTCCTGAGAGGACCGGCAAAACCGTTAACCCGGCGAGCGAATAAGGGCCCATTAACTCTTTCCTTTCGGACAACTTCGGACCAAATCTCGAGCGTTTACATTCCACGGCCCCTTTTGTGGATTCAGACTTTTACTTTGAGGGGTTCCGTTTATCGCAACAGGCACGGTCACGACCAGGCTTTTCTCTTGATTTTGATTTTGTATTTCTTTTTGTGAGGGAGATAAAGTCGTTTGACGTTTGTGGGCTCCCTTTTCGTATGCCTGCGGGGACACTGCCCTCTTCTCGTGCTCTGATCGATGCTCGAGGAAATGGATCCTACTCTTACCTTTGGGGTTTGAGTTTCGGTTTCTCATGCTCAGCGTTTTAAGGGCGCCGACTGTCTCATTTGGTCGAAGGGAAAAGAATAAAGATTACAGCTTCCAGAGATCTTCTGGGTGACGCTCCACCGTAGGTGATGCTACCGGCTTTTTTTTGAATAAAATACATAAGTGAGCACATGTTGGCTTCCTTCGAGCGAGCATAGGCCGACGTGGCCGGACAGGGATCTCCACGGTTCTGGCAAACCAAGACCCGGTGCCTACCAAGCCTTAATGGGCCCTATCCTAACATGAAGGTTAGATGCAGGAACTTAACTACATGGTGACTGCCAGGCATCGGCATTTTGAATTTTCCATATTTTTAGTGGTTTTCAATATTCCTTTGTTTTTGATGTTTTTATCTTTTCATCACTTTTTTTGTTTGTGCTAAGGGTAGTATTTCTTAAGATAAAGCCCATTCCAAGGGTGGGATAACTCGGTCCCTTCGGCGTTGACTAGCTTGTAGGCGTTGCCAGGGTACACGGCTTGAATTACAAATGGTCCTTCCCAATTGGGTTGGAGCTTAGAACGCGGACCTCCAGGTTTGATAAAAATTCTTTTTACGACCATCTCACCAACTTTGAATTTTCTCTCAACGACTTTCTTTTGGTAAAAGCGAGCGAGTCTATTTTGATACACATGCGCGTGTTCGGCAGCGGCCAGTCGCTTCTCATCCAAGAGTTCCAACTGGGCGAGGAGTGAATTACGACGATCATCGAGGGGAAAGTCCTCGTCCAATTGTACCCTGAGAGAAGGGATCAGAGTCTCGTACGGGACTACCACTTCCATACCATAAGTAAGGGCAAATGGAGTCTGCCCGGTGGGGGTACGGATTGAAGTGCGATAGGCCCATAGAGCTTCGATAAGCTTTTCTGGCCAGTCTGAAAACTTACTAGACTCGCAGGTTTTTTTGATGATTTTGAGCAATGTTTTATTGGTGGCCTCCGCTTGGCCGTTACCTTGTGGGTAATAAGGCGATGAATGATGCAATGCAATTGCGTACCTTTTGCAGAGGTCCTGTAGGTCCTGAGAAATGAACTGTGGCCCATTGTCGGTGACGATCGTGCTTGGGATGCCGAATCTGGCGAGGATGTTCTTCATGATGAATTTGCAGACTGTTGACGCCTTGATTTCCGCGTAAACTTCAGCTTCGGCGCATTTGGTGAAGTATTCCGTTGCAGTAAGGATGAAAGACTTCTGCTTGGTGAGGGAATTGGGATCACCTAGGGGACCAATGATGTCGAATGCCCACATGGAGAAAGGCCACGGAGAGGATATTGGGTGAAGTGAGGAAGATGGTGAATGGATTTTATCGGCGTGAAGTTGACACTTGACACACCTACGGACATAGACAGCACAATCCTCTTCCATAGTGGGCCAGTAAAAACCTTGCCGAATGATCTTTTTGGCGAGCATCTGACTACTCACGTGGCCACCGCACACACCCGAGTGTGTCTCTTCTACACATTTCCAAACCTCATCGTCACCAAGACATCTTAACAGAATACCAGTATGGCTCCTCCTATAGAGTAGACTTCCAACCAAAGTATATTTCTGAGCCACCCTTCTTATGGCTTTCTTGTCCTCTGTGGTGGCCCCTTCAGGATAAGGCTGATCTTGGCAGTATTTGACAATTTCATAGAACCATGGTTTCTCTTCATCAGCCAGTTCTTCTTCGGCCTCTGCCAACATGATTTCCCTCTTTTCAAGGATATCTTCCTGCAGGATCTTCTTTTGCTATCCTGTCTTTGATATTTACGTAGGAAGCATCATCGATTGCAGGGGCGTGAAGTTTGTAGATGGAAATGGACTTAAACCATCTTCCTAGAGGGAACCTTAAGGATGATGCCAATGAGGCGAGGGCATCGGCGAGAATATTCTGATGACGAGGGACATGAACAAAGATCAGTGAATAGTTTGGCAAAGGCAACAGTGAGTTCTTGGTATGGCTTGAGTTTGGGATCGTGAGTGCGATAATTAGTGAGCACCTGGCGAAGGATGAGTTGACTATCACCTACGACTCGCAACTCAGTGATACGAAAAGAATGAGCGAGTTCTAGGCCAGCTAGAAGGGCTTCATATTCAGCTATATTGTTGGTGACTTTAAATTTGAGCTGATATGCCAACGGGAATGTGAGACCTTCAGGCGACAGGAGGGCGACGCCGATTCCTCTCCCTTGAGAATTCAGAGCTCCATCAAAATATAGCGTCCACATTGGCTCATCTGATTGGTTGATGGACATTAGTTCCTCATCTGGAAACTCTGATTGGACGGGATCGAACTTGGGAAGAGGATGGTGAGCGAGATGCTCGGCTATGGCATAGCCTTTAATCGCCTTTTGCTGGATGTAGGTGATGTCAAACTGAGAGAGAAAACTTTGCCAGCGTGCTAATCTATCCGTAAGGACAGATTTCTCCAGAAGGAATTTGATAGGATTCATTCGAGCAATCAAGTGGACCTCGTGAGCCAAGAAGTAGTGCTTCAATTTCTGCACTACCTAAACGAGGGCAGCACAGGTTTTCTCCATGCCGGTGTACTTCTGCTCACAGGGATTGAGAAGTTTGGACAAGTAATAGGTTGCCCGTTCCTTGCCTTCTTCATCAGCTTGTGCGAGGACGGCTCCTACGGAGTCATCCAAGACTGAGACGTAAAGGATCAGAGGTTTTTCCGGTTTGGGTGGAATGAGAACGGGTGGACTAGCCAGATATTCCTTTAACCCTTCAAAAGCTTTCTGACATTTAGAATTCCAGTGGAATTCTACTCCTGGCTTGGTCAGCTCGTAGAGAGGTCTACACCTTTGTGAATGTTGGGACACAAACCGACGAATAAACTGCAACCTCCCGATTAAACCTCGGACTTCCCTCAAATTCTTGGGAGGCGGCATATCCCTGATAGCCTTAGCTTTGTCAGGATCTATCTCGATCCCTCTTTTGCTCACAATGAACCCCAACAATTTACCTGACGACACACCAAACACACACTTCTTCGGGTTCATTTTCAGTTGGAACTCCCTTGACCTCTGTAAGACCTTAGCCAAAACTTCTTGATGTTCCATCCTGGTCCTTGATTTTACCAATAAGTCATCCACATACACTTCCAGATATATGTGCATCATGTCATGAAATATGGCCATCATCGCTCTTTGGTAAGTAGCTCCAGCATTCTTTAATCCGAACGGCATGACTACGTAACAATATGTTCCCCAAGGGGTAGTGAATGACATCTTTTCCTGATCCTCTTCTGCCAAACGAATTTGATTGTATCCTGAAAATCCATCTATGAAAGAGAGGGTTTCGTAGCCTGCCGTGTTATCAATCAGCACATCAATGTGAGGTAAGGGAAAATCATCCTTTGGACACGCGCGGTTAAGGTCCCGGAAGTCGATGTAAATCCTGACTTTCCCATCTTTCTTCATGACCGGGACAATGTTCGCCACCCATTGAGGATAAAGAACGACTCTAATGAACCTGGCTTTGTGGAGCTTATCGACCTCTTCTTTCATTTTCAAAGCCATCTGAGGATGGAAACGCCTTAACCTTTGTTTTACCGAGATGGACCCCGGTTTTAGGGTTAAACGGTGTTCGACCAAGGTTGAATCCAGACCCGGCATATCCTCGTAGCTCCATGCAAACGTGTCCTTATATTCCTTGAGAACCTCAATTAATGCCTCTTCTTCAGAGGGTGGTAGGTTGTCACTTATGAGGATGATCCTAGGGTCTTCCTCAGTTCCCAAGTTGACTTCTTTGGTGGATTCTTCTACGGCGGTTGACGGCTCGTCGAATCTCCTCATTCCACTAGCGTATGCGCCCGCCGCATCCTCATATTCTTCACCCTCATCTTCAGTGGGGCATTCTTCATCCGTGATCTCGTAGACTCCATGCCCTTCATCAGATGCACAGTCGCCCTCGCATTCTATTTCGGGTAGCTGGATGGGATTTTCTAACAACTGGGGGATGGCAAGAAGGGCCTGACACCTGGCGGCCAAATCCAGAAGGAATCGACGAGGGATCTGCCTACCCTTGGATTTCTTCCTAGGTACTACCCTTGGCCTATCATTCCTAGATTGACTGACAATATTTACAGAAGAAGAGGAAGACGAAGAGGATGGTGTAGAATGTACAGGAGAAGACCCCTCAGAGGAGGGGTAGAAAAGGTCGCTCATCGGACCTTGGACGGGTGGTCCGCAAGGCGGTACGCACCCGTGGGAGATGTAGGAGGTTTCCTCAACGAAGATGTGTTGTTGGGGAGTTTGAAAATTGACGTTTTTTTTTCATTTTCATTTTTAATGACAAAGCAGTGAAAAGAGATTGGAGGAGAGAGGAAAGTGGTTATGGCTAGAGGATTGTGAGGCTCATAGAGCAGATCATGGTTGAAGACCTGGCGCGGGTTGAAAAGCCCGCGTAGGTATGTAAGCAAAGAAGGGGACCTGGGAAGATCATCAGACAATTGTCTGGCCCAGGAAGAAGATATCAGCAAAGGCTGAGACGAGTGGATGGAGAAGATGGCGGCTAATGAGCCGTCGACGGCAATGTTGAGGACGGATGAAGATCCGTCGATGACAGAGTCCTTCTGGCGAGGACGAGGATAGTTTGGAACCTTGGCAAGAGTGGTAATATTCTCTGGTATTTCGGAGATCAATGGTGGTCCTTCAAGCTGCGGAGACGAGAACATCCTTTCCAGTGCAACGGAAATGTCCCGTATGTCGAACCATTTGTCCCACTCGCATTCCGGATCTTTGATCTTGCCTCTTTTGGTGATCCTCGGACATTTTTCAGGCCAAATATACAGCATGTGATCCCCCATATGCTTCTCGTGGGTGATCTCCCATCTGAACAACGGGCCCTCTGTTGAAGTGGTTTGATAGAGTCCATGTGAGGGGCTTCCAATCTGCCTTGAACGGTCCTTTGAAGCCTAGGCCAAACCTGCGGTTCGGCCTAATTTCCTTTGGCGGTTTGAGCATACCCTGTAACTGTGCGCCCAGACCTTTTCCTTGTTGATAGCCGATGTTCCTCATAATCTCCCAACCTTTGGAGTGAAAAGGGAGACATGATGTTGTGGTTGCCTTGACCGGCTCCTTTGGTGCTAGTGGAACATGAGATGGATCACGTACGTCCAGTAGTGACAATATGGGCCGATGAGACGGCCAAACAGAAGGCAGAGAGGTGTTGATAGCATCCACTGTGTGAAGGACAGGTGTACTGACCACTTTAATAATTCTCCCATTGTAAGGAAACTTCAGGCACTGATGGTTGGTGGAAGGCACAGCGTCCATGGCTTCGATGTAAGGGCGACCCAGTATAGCCTTAATGTGGGGTCCATGTCGAGGACATGGAATTCCGTGGGAATTGCCATGGGGCCTAGTTCTGCCTTCAGAATAATCATCCCCTGCGGCGGCCTTTTGCTATTGTCATAAGCCGTGACCGTGATCGAGGAAGGTCTTATTTGTTCCTCGTTGACCCCACACAACTGAAGAGTGCTCATGGAGATCACATTTATGGATGCACCCGTGTCCACAAGACACGGGTTTATGGATACCCCATTAATTTTTATTGAAATGCACAATGCATATTTCCGAGCTTCCTTGGGAGCGAGCTCGTAGTTGTGAAACATGATGGCTGGTTGTGTGTCTGTTGGGGTCAGGACGGTCGAAATCTTCTCCACGGGGAGGTCTTCATTAACCATGACCTTTTGAAGATATTCCATCAAGGCCGCCTGGTGGGATGTGGATCTTTGAAGTAGCTCCAGGATGGAGATCCGGGCAGGTGTCTTGTCCAAGTGTTTCAATAGATCATACTGTGTTCCAGGGATAGCTCTTTCTGGTTGTTCTGCATCATCCTTCTCTGGCTGAGATTGCTCGGGATTCTGACTGTTGTGGGGGAAAACCCTGTGGAAAATCCTTCCACTCCGGAGCACCATTGCCTGCGGCTTTTGTACCTCTGTGGGGGTAGCAGTGAGTTTTAACAGGGGTTTGAGGGGTAGTAGTGGAGGAATGGTTGATGAAGCAGGGGTGATGACGGGAGCAGGGATTCTGATGAGGGGTTTGTTAGGTGGCGGCATGGTGGAGGTAGAGGGGATATTGCGCGGATTATGAAGGATAAGGGGTCTAGAAGGTGGCAGTGGAGACGAAGTAGGAGTGGGTAGGGCTTGAAGGGGGCAATGATTTTGAGGTGGGTGATGGTTAATGAGTGGTTTTGAAGGCATTAGTGGTGATACGGTGGAGAAAGACGGGGTTATGTATGGTTGACGGATGATAAGGGGTTTAGAAGGCGTAGGGGTAAATGTGGTAGAGGTGGATGGTAAAGTGGGGGAGTGAGAGAAGATGAGAGGGTGTGAAGGCGTAGTGGAGAGTGTCGGTTGATAGGAGGTCGGGGTGCGGATGAGAGGGCGTAATGGTAGTGGAAATGGTGATGGTGATACTGATGCGGGTTGATGAGAGAGAGGTGCTACCCGGGCAAGGTGAGGGGGTTGCATGACGATAGGGTTGGAGGTAGAAAGAATGGAGGTACTTTCCTGGTGCCACACCTGCTCTCTCCCGACTTCCGGGAAGGAGGAGATGGGGTTAACCTGATGATTGGGCTGTTGGTGCTCCGGTAATGGATTCTGGATTATGCCCATGTCGGGCTGTTGTTGTGGGGCCTGCTGAGCCTGCTGTTGTTGTTGTGGTTGCTGTTGCTGTTGTAACTGCTGCTGTGGCCTATAAGGGGGTCTCCTAGCCTTGAGAGCCGCGACGTATCGTCTCATCTCATCCCAATCTATTTGATGTTCATCATTCATATCATGGATGTAATCTTTGAAATGGAAGCAGTAATCTACTGTGTGTCCCGGCTGCCTGTGGTAGACGCAGTATTTGGAGGTATCAACATTGGGTGGCCACGCGGGCCTTTCTCTGGGTAGGGCGAGTTGGTTTGATGCCATGAGGGCATTAAAAATGTCTGCTAAGGTTTCCGGCAATGGTGGATAGTAGGCTCTCTTGGGACCGAGCGGCCTCCTTTGTTGCTGTTGGGGACCATAGTTCCCCGGGGTGGAACTTGGTTGTACTGAAGCGGTGGTTGTTGTTGCTGAGGTTGTGGTTGTTGTTGCTGGGGTTGGCGTAATGGAGGCATATTATCCTGGGGTGGATTATTTTGGGGTGGAGGACGAAGAGGGAAAGGACCTGGTTGGGGTGGAAGTCGGGGCATTTGTGGAGGCCTTGGGTTGACTGCATAGTTGGCATTGTTGACCGCACTGACTTGCTCATTTATCACGACCCCTTCTGTGGCTCCGCCCGGGACACCAGCGCCTGTCTTTCTGACCACTTTGGGTTTCGGCGACTCAAACATGTTCATGATGGGGGAGTCTTTTAGCTGGGTTTGGATGTACCGGGCCCTTTCATAGAGTTCCTCCATTGTAGTAAGTTTATTCATGGCCAGGACATGTCTGAACTGTGGGGTTGCATTAGACACAATCATCTTCACTTGTTCGGGCTCGGAGAGGGTATCCCTTATTCTTTCCGCCAGAGACCTCCATCTATCAGCATATCGGACAAAATCCTCGTCGGGTTTCATCTTTTCGGCCACTAGGTCGGTAATGGAGAGTGAGGGACCGACCCTATCCCTATATTTCTGCAAGAACCTTCTCTGGACTATTTCAAAATTCTCGGCCTCGCGGGGCTCCAGAGAATAGAACCACTCAAGCGCAGGACCATCCAATGATCTCCGAAAGAGGTATGCCAGGGACCTTTGATCATTTTGCCAATAGGAGGACTCATACATGAAGTCCTTGAGGTGAATGAAGGGGTTGCCGGTACCATTGTATCTGCGGTACGTGGGCATTTCGGAGGGAGGAAGATGAATGACGGGAAGGATTGGCAAAGCAACCTCCGGGGTGGCTTTCACGTCCACCATTCTTCTTAGATTTTGAAACTGCTCGTCCATGCGATTGAACCTATTGAGGAGCGATTGGGCGAGCTCCTCTGGAGGTGAAGGTGGCACTTGCCACTGGGGGAGAAACTGTCTCCCGGAGACTTGAGGGGGAAACCCCGAATGAGAGGGAGCTGTCGGACCACCGACAGTTGGCCCTGGCTGAAGCGGTGTGTGGGGAACAACGGGAGTTTGAGATTGTGACGGGAATTGGAATGAGGGTGGTTGTTGGCTCGCTTGACCTTGAAGCGAGGGAGACTGGATGGCTTGCGCCAATGAGGGAGATGGAATGGCCTGCACGGACTCTTGGAGAGGTGCGATGACCGGAGTTGATTCCTGGGGCGTGGGGGAAACAGATTTCCCCTTTAGAATGGCCTGGAAGGCCCGGAGCTGTTCAGAGGTAAGCTCCGTGTTGGCGAGGACGCCCAGTAAAGAAGAGATATCCTGTGGTGGGGACGTGTCCCCGGCAATAACCTGCACCTCATGCGAGGGGTCATGAGAAGGACCCGAGTCCATAGCATAGACTCGCGGGTCGGCTGACAAACCACGGCTAGGGTGGTTCTCCTCAAAAGACTCGTGAGACATGCTCACAGTTTTCCCAGAACGTAAAAACATACACTAGCAAGTAGGTAGCAGAGATTATCAAACAAGTGGATGCCTTTACGCCCTTTTTTTGTGTTTTGATTTTGATGATTTTTTGTATTTTTTAGCGAGATCCGAAGTTCACACAAAATGGGGACCCTAGTTTGTTTTTGTTTCACCGCCGTGTCAGCTAGGGTCTCTCGTCTCACCACGAATGAAATGACTAACTCCGGGGAACTTCAATGGTACAACCAGCCCAGTGAACGAAGAGGAGATTCTTCGATGTCGGGGACTTACGGAGGTCCCAGTGTAGGAGATTCTAGTCCGTTGAGAGGAATTCCCAAACGGAGAGTCCTTCCTTCACCGGGAAAGGGTGATCCTCAAAAAAATGAAAAAAGGATAGAAAAGAGGAATGGATGTATGCAATGGAATGCTGACAGATATATAGAGTAAGAAAACAACAGAAATAACAGACATATAATAAACAAATCACAACTGATAGTGCTGCCGTGAGCACAACGGGGGCGCGCGCGGGCGCGAAGGTGGAGAGGCACGGGTGGTGCCGAACTTGCAAGGGTAGCCGAAAGGAAGCAGTAGAGGTCCCACCGTGATCGCCAATCTGTGAGCGACGTCACGCGGTTCGGGGAAGAGCGGAGAAGACGCGGAGCGCGCGGGCTCCTCTTTTTTTGTGTCGTTTGTTTGCTGCAACACAGAAATAAGAGAAGAGAGAGAAGGGGCCACCACGGGAGATTGCTCCGGCGGGGCGAGCGGGACAAGTGTGATATAGCAAGATATGAGGGTTAAACGGCCATAGCGGGAAGTGACTCGCCGCGGCCTCGGGGGGACGGGAATGGTGCAGAAATTAAATAACAAGAATTGAAACGGCCATTGGGGAAGTGACTCGCCGCGACCTCGAGAATATGAGCAGATAATAAGATGACAGAATATAAAGAGAATACAAAGAGCGGGAATTTAAACGGCCATTGGGGAAGTGACTCGCCGCGGCCTCGAGAACATAAACAGATAAGAATATAACGTATAAGAACGTGAATTTAAACGGCCATTGGGGAAGTGACTCGCCGCGGCCTCGAGAATATGAGCAGAATATAACAGAATATAAAGAGAATATAAGAACGGAAATTTAAACGGCCATTGGGGAAGTGACTCGCCGCGGCCTCGAGAACATGAATAGATAAGAATATAACATATAAGAACGGAAATTTAAACGGCCATTGGGGAAGTGACTCGCCGCGGCCTCGAAAACAAGATGTGATCGCCAGGGGCCGAAAGACCCCAAAATAAGAAAGTGATCGCGCCTACCTCAAGAGCGGAGATGGCGGGTTGCTTCTTCCTCTCCCTCCGGCCGGCCGACGGAGAGGGCTTTCCTCGGCTACCCTTGCAAAACAACGACAAACAAATGACAAGTGGATTAGAAAGATGGAGGTGTAGTATTCAAATCCTTGCGATAAAAATAACGAAATGATGGCAAGACACACACCTGGTTGGTGTTATCTTTTAAACCCCTCTCGGACTCGAGTAGGAGTAAAATGAGATGATGGATGTAAGAAGTGTATAAGAAAAGGCGCCCTTATGAAGGGGGATAGGGGATGCAAGATGATGAATGCAAAAGAACTACGAAGAAAAGGAAAGAATTGGCTTATTGGATGTGCCGATGGTGAAATCCGGCGGAGCTCCGGCAGCGTGGGGATGACGTGGAAGCGCGGTGGATGAAGACGACCTTCCTCTCGCGAGCGTGAGCACCCGAGAAGCCGGCAGAACCTCCACCTACAAAAGAACCCACGGGTTAGAAAATGACTCCGTAGCCTCTGGGCTCCGGCAGCCTATCGGATCACTTCGAAGCTCTCCAGAACTGAGGGGGTGGGCCTCTATTTATAGAGCTCCGGAGGGTGGAGGCGTCCAGGACCCTGGACACCTCCATCAGGGCCGAATTAATATTTTATTCTATTTTTATATATTTTTTTGGAATACTTTTGTGGAGGCGTCCAGGGCTCCGGACGCCTCAAACAGGTCCACCGAAAACCGACGACGGCCGCACGCGGTTTGGCACAACGCGTGGTTTTGTGAGCGGCGCCTCGTGATTCAGAAATGGGCGCGTCCAGCTGACTGGACGTCTCTATAATTTGGATTTTTTCACACACGACAAACCGTCGTTCGGTGAGTGGCGCCCGTGAGAGAGTTGATGGAGGCGTCCAGGGGCCTGGACGCCTCCAAAATATATATTATTTTTTATTTTTCTTTTGTCTTTTATGCCAAGGCTGGCATTTTAATTTTTTTATAATTGTTTTTATGGAGGCGTCCAGGGGCCTGGACGCCTCCATTAATATATATATATATTTTTATTTATTTTTTTGTTTTTTATGCCAACTGGCATTTTACACATATTTTTTATTTTTGTTTTTATGGAGGCGTCCAGGGGCCTGGACGCCTCCATTAATATATATATTTTTATTTGGTTTGGGCCCTGAGAAAATAAATAAAATAAATTAAAAACATGGGGGCGTCCAGGGGCCTGGACGCCCCCATTAAGACCCACCGGGTCCTCAAATCAGGCGTCGGCGGCCGCCCGTCAGACACCCTTCCTGATTCCGGAACCTCCTGATGCGTCTGACTGGTGTTGACGCTGTCCGAATACCGTGACGGGACGATTCCGAATGTCGAAAAAGGCAGAAGAAGACCCAAGAAAAGGAAGCACTCGAGTGATTCGAAATGCGTAAGCCGTTGCGGGGCGTTGTATAGTAATATGAGACTTTCTCAGGAGACGTCAAGAATGGCGTGTCTACACTCGGGTGAAATGCGTGAATTTAAGCTGTGCATGCAAGACATGCGATATCCTCTTGACGGGCACACCACCCCTTAGTCGCGCCTCGTGGCCCGCACCACGTTTGTGAATTACGGGCGATGTCCCTATCCCATCCCCTGTAGAGGGAGCTGTCTTATTTATACTTATGTTATGCCTGCTCTCGAATGCCTGCATGCTTGAATAAAGAAATAAATAAAAAAAGAAAAAAAAATAAACTCAATTTCTGCTATTGCAGCCTACTTTCCCAGTTCTGGCTCGTACAGCCCAATCTTGGCCCTCACGGCCTACTTCCTGTCCGTGCGGCTTGCCAATCTCTGAATCTTGGCTCTTGCAGCCCGCTTCCTGACTCGGGCTCTCATAGCCTGCTCCCCAATTTCGGCTTTTGTAGCCAGCTTCCCGATTGCGGCTCTTATAGTGCGCTTCCCTGATTTTTTATTTTTGTTTTTTTTGGCCCCCACGGCCTATTTCCGTAACACCGACTCTAGCCCTTGCGGTCCACTTTCCCAGGTTCAGATTTCACAGTCGGTACTCCCGGTGCATTGAAGAACATCAAATCCTTTCACTTTGGTTCAGGCCTGTCGCCCAGCTAGAGAACAAACAGACCCCTTTCACTCTAGATCGAACCTTCCGTCCGGCTAGAGAACAAAAAGATCCTTTCACTTTGGTTTGGACCTGCCGTCCAGCCGAAGAAGAAAAAGATTCTCTCTACTCTAGATCGGACCTTCCTTCCGGCTAGAGAACAAAATGATCCTTTCACTTTGGTTTGGACCTACCGTCCAATCGAAGAACAAAAAAGAATTCTCTCCACTCTAGATCAGACCTTCCATTCGGCTAGAGAACTAAAAAGATTCTATCCACTCTAGATCGGACCTTCTGCCCAGCTAGAGAACAAAAGATTCTCTCTACTCTAGATCAGACCTTCCGTCCGGCTAGAGAACAAAAAGATCCTTTCACTTTTGTTTGGACCTTCCGTCCAGCCAAAGAACAAAAAGATTCTCTCCACTCTAGATCGGACCTTCCGTCCGGCTAGAGAACAAAAAGATCCTTTCACTTTGTTTTGGACCTGCCGTCCAGCCAGAGAATAGAAAGATTCTTTCCACTCTAGATCGGACCTTCCGTCTGGCTAGAGAACAAAAAAGATCCTTTCACTTTTGCTCGGACCTGCCGTCCAATCGGAGAACAAAAAGATTCTCTCCACTCTAGGTCGGACATTCCGTCCGGCTAGAGAACTAAAAAAGACTCTCTCCACTCTAGATCGGATCTTCCGTCCGGGTTGAGAACTAAAAAAGAATTCCCTCCACTCTGGTTCGGACCTTTCGTCCAGTCAAGGAATTAAAAGACCCTTCATACAGCTGGTACCCCCGGCGCATTAAAGAACGAAACAACCTTTCACCCTGGCCCGAGCCTGCCATTTGGGTAAGGAATCATCCCCTTTTCCTTGCGCTAACACTAGCCCGTGTCAGCGACTTGACCACCTCTACGTCCCTTCGGGCGATGAATATCCTTTTCAGAATCAACAAACTCTTCTCTCCGTCCCTTCGGGTGATGAATACCCCTTTTGATTTGGACCTCCCGTCCAGGCTATTGAATCAACAAGTTCTTATCTCCGTCCCTCCGGGTGACGAACACCCTTGTCGAATCAACAAACTCTCCTCCCCGTCCCTTTGGGCGACGGATCCCTTTCAATTTGGACCCACCGTCTAGACCGGTAAAGGAATAAACCCTCCCCTCTGCCCTCGTGGCTCACTTCCTAATGGTTGTGATGTGGCACAGCCCAAAGATCACTAAATATGATAAGGTGACCCTAGGACTTAGACCCGCAAGCATACAAGCGCTCAATGATTCTCACAACGATGATTTCTGCTCACTCGGTTCACACGTTCACCCGGTGGGTCCGGGAGATGATGGTGAGGGTCTGAGGCGGGACCCAATTGTCCTAATGGACTTACAATGCTAAGGCTGACCTCCAATGGGCCTGGGAGTCCCAACTTTGTGGGTGGCTGGCCCGCAAGGCGGGGTGTGGGGTGGCACTCACTCACGGGCCGCGGTGGGCACGATATTGCTTAAAATGAATTCCGAGCACTCTCTTACCATCCGACGGGCATTCAAGGCAATACTACATTTGCAGAAATGAAGCTACAAGGGTGTGATCAGAAGCTCACCTGATCGGTGTGAAGACACCGATCCCGTTCGGAGACGAGGGCGCGCCGGGAGGCGAGGGTATACACCCGATCGCCGCGGCGATGGAGCTTGACCTAAAAATGTGAAGAGGTACAGCACTACGCCCCTTGCAAGGGGGGGATCTTGGGGTGGGGGTTAATGTATTACAACCAAAAATTACCTCCACGCAAGGAGGGGCCTTCAGCCGGCCAAGCGGGGAGGGGAACAAGCGAGATAGAGTCGACTTTCCGAGCTTTGCCGATTCTGCCTAGCTTCTGTAATTCTGGACAGAGGGCCGATGTCGATGCTGCCAATAATTCCACTGAGCTTGGAATCTGATGAAACTTGCATCAAAAGCTTGCTAACCGGAGAGGGGTGTGGCTTGAATTTTTGGACGACGTTCTGATCTGGGGCCTGACTGCTCCAGCGACTGGAAGATGGATGCAGCTCTGGTCTCTGGCCGAGCTCAGTCTGAAACAGCAGGTTGCAGAAGCTGCCACGATCGCTCCTGAGCTCCAAATTTGGCACCGCTAGACTCGTTGGAATCATGGACGAGTCTACTTTGCAGCAAAACAAACGGGAAGTCTTCTGATGTTGGAGATGAGCTGGGTGTCCAGAGAAGTGGATGGTGGTCGGTACAGACTGTGAGGAGGCAGACCGGCGTGGGTGTGGTAGAAAATTGGTATCTCTGGTTGTCGGATGCCGAACGGGGTTCTGCCTTCTGTTCCTGGACGCTGACAGGGGGAGGAAGAACTTTGTAGAAGACCTCGAAGACTGGTTCCTTCAAGGTTCGTCGTGGGAGAGTCTTCTCTGCCGCTCTGGCTCCTGGTCTGAGAGGTTCTGCGCAGTCGGGGAAGAACAGCCTTCACGGACGGCCACGAACTCGGAATGGAGTGATTCCACCTCGCCTGCGAAGAGCACAGGGAGGCCTTTCCATAAAGTTAGGCCACGCCACCAGCAAAATCAGGATGCAGTCGTGGACGTCGCTGCAACAGAGTGCTAAACTGCAGTTTGGCCTGCACACAAAGCTGGAGTGGAGAAGAGAGGAGGGGGCGAACTTGGCTTGAGGGGAGAGGAGGGGTGCGACCTAGGGAGCAAGGAGGGAAGGGGAGATTCGAATTTGGGCTTTGGAATGAGTTAATTCAGCCTTGGGAAGGTGGATATATGCTTAGGGAAGTGAAAGGGGTAGGTGGTGGTTGGAGGGTGGGGTTTTGAGTGGTGGAACTTCCTTGGGACTAGGTGAGGATTAAAGAGGGGTTGTGGGAAGTTGTGGGGAGTTAATGGAGGTAGGTGGGGGTTGGAAGTGGTTGAGAGGGGGAGGAGAGAGAGTGAATTTCAAAATTTAGAGAGAGGAGGAGAAAGAATGGAGAGATAATGAGAGAGAGAGAGATATTGAGAGAGTTTGAAAGGGTTTTCTTCAATATTCATCAAAAGTTCAATACAAGAGGAGAGATGGGGCCTATATATAGGCAACCATTCTTTACATGACCAAAATACCCTTGACAATAAGATAAAAGACCGAGCATATCCTAGACTCAATCCTATGGGCCCATAACTAAAGTAATAAGGCCCAATTAAACATAACAAGGGAAATGGACTAAAACCATATGACTCAATAAAGGAAAATACATAAGATAGGACTCAATAAAAAGAAAATACATAAAATGAAACTTGGGAAATGAAGATAACAAGTGTAGACCATGATCAATCCATATCAAGAGTGTGCAGGCGATCAAAGCTAGAGGGGTGTCGGGAGATGCCCTCATCAGGTTGGCTCCCACGCCGACAGCTTTCAATTATCGGCCCCTGAGCCGACGGCTTTCAATTATCGGCCTCCGAGCCGACAGCTATTCAACCATCGGCCCCTGAGCCGACAGCTTTCTAATTACCAGCATCCAGGCCGACAGCTTCCGACTATTAGCATCCGAGCCAGTAGCTCTTCACTATCTGTAGTGCCCTAGAATTTATATAAGTTATTTCTAGATTATTTTATAATTTATTTGTAATTTATAAGGGCTAAATAAATTCATAAAAGGATTATTGAGTTTATTAGCCATCATAAGGCCCAATTGTGTTAATCAATTAACCTATTCTACTAAACAAATCAAAAAGGTTTAAAGACCAGTCCTATTTAATTTGGCCCATATCCTAGAAGGTTATTAAGCCTATTCACGGATTTTAAAGGATAAACGCCACTTAATAGGATAACTAGATGAAAAATAAATAAAAGAGTTTTATTAAAATTAAATTTCTGAATGCGTCGAATGTAACGGTCCATCAGGCGACCGCCACAGCCTTGTGACGCGTATACCCTAGACTGTCACAGCCTGCAAGTTCTGTAAGTAAGAGAATGTATAAAAAGATTAGAACTTGATGATCCTATCCATAAGAAACCTAATTAGAATGACATGTAAAATCACTAGGGACACTTAGAAGTCAGGTTTTAGCAGAATAAAGATAGATACAATTATATAAATAAATATATAGGATAATTAGCAAAAGAGTTTGAATAATGTTGAACTTTGGGAACATTGAATGTAACGGTCTATCGTGAGGCCGTCACATGCTTGTAACGCAGGGGTCTACAACTGTTACACTCTGTTACTTCCGTGACGGAAAGAACGAGTAGAAAGATCAGAACCTTGAGATCTTGTCCACTAGGGATCGACTTGGGAGAGTTCATAACACTACTAAGGACTCTTAGGGATTAGATTCTGGTAGATTAAGGACTCTAGAATCGATCTAATCCTCAAACCCGATCTAGAACTCTATAAATATGACCTAGTTCTGAACTGCACGACCCTTACTTTTACTAGCGTGGAATCAAGGTAAGGAGTCATAATCTCAGGTAAGTTCTTTAGAGGAATTTGTTTACAATACTTTAGACTAACTCCTCACCAAATTTCACGTCTTTAGGTCAAGAGGTTGTGGAGTTAGAGCCCAAGGAAGTTGCTGAAGAGTCACAGGAAGAGGAGAACTAGGGCACATTTTTCAAACCCTAAACTGGAAGTTTAAAGCCAAGTTAAGAGGTAGGTTATCTCATGAACGGTAAAAACCTCTTGATAGGACTAAAAGCCCTCTGGTTTGATTGAATTCCATGCATGATAGATCATGAATTTCATGTTTTAATAGTTCTATGCATTCATACATCTCATAGCCCTAAGTAGAAAATTAAAAGATGTTATCTTGTCTATACACTGAAACCCATGCATGTAGATAGCATATACTTTTTTATCATGCCTAGGACAGACATGGTATTTATTGATCTCTTAGGTTTCATATCAGTTTCTATCAGCAGACGCTCTGACGCATCATGGTAGGACCATCACATACATGTAACGACCTTACGAAAGACCGTCACACACTCTGTTATGTTTCGTTTCACTGTTGTCTCTAACGCAACAGGACATGAGCGTTACATTACTGTAATGGCCCCTCGATAGACCATCACAGACACTGTGACGCACCCCTGTTCGACCGTTAGACTCTGTGTTCTGTCAGCTCATGACAGAATAGTTACCAATTAAGTTTACTTAAAATCAACCCCAGATAGCTAAGTTTTAACATGTTATGTGACTCTTCAGTTATCTAATTGTTCATGATAGGTATTGCATGTTATTTTAAGTTATGCTAGTTTCATGTACCAAAAATTCTATAGTTTATATTTAAATCATGATTTTCCAAAATTGTATTAATGGAGTTTTATCATGGTTTCACATCATTACACCTTCACTCTTTATCAATGGAGTTGTTTCTATAAGTACATGGCACATATTCCGGTATGTTGTCCATTAGTTCACTTTGCACTATAGCAACATTATTCTTGGACTTGAGGACCTCTCTATTGGATATTCCTTCTAATGGACTAAGAAATCTTGTTTCAAGGCCTCCGTAATTCTCCGCGAGCCTAGGATTCCCACTAGGACGCCGAGTTGGTTGTACTATTAAAGCCCATTGATTAGACTACACTATCGATGTTTTCTGATTATCAGTAATGTAACGACTCTGTGTTGGACCGTTAGGCACATGTAACGGCCCAATATAAGACCGTCACATTCATCTGAGTTTGAATTCTTGATTCGGGGTTCAGACTAATGTAACAGCCTAATCCTGGACCGTCGCATAATGTAACGGCCCAATGCATGACCATCACCTTTCTCTGAGTCCATTTTTATTGTTCTGGACTCAGATCATTATAACGGCCCACTATTGGAGCGTTACATGATGTAACGGCCCAGTAAACGATCGTCACATTGCTTAAGTACTTAACCCAAGGTTTGACCCAAGGGTTGATATTCCAAAGGTTCTAGATGAACTAATGATAGTCTAGAACTTATAATATTGATCAAGAAACTTAATATAATGATTGGAAAGAGAAAAGAATGTACCGTTATGTTGTCGATTTATTTCCGTGAGCATGACATTGTTTAAATCTTTTTCTTGATCTCTCATACTCTAAATTGAAGCATTCATTCATTGATTGTTGTTATCATGAGTTATTGACCTTATTACATTCTTGGCCATACTTTATTGTTACACTCATGGAAGTAGCTTGATTTATACGTGAAGATGCAGTTCGGGCGCTGATTGTGTCCAAGGGCTCTATACAAGTCCCCACGGCTGATGCCGGAAACATACTATTTTATAAACCATGGGGTATGATGCTACTGGCGTCGCATTTCGCTGGGAGTACTTTCTTTATAAATAAGTGAAATCCATGAGCACTCGTGAAAATCTAGTGAATTGCTACATGATTGACATTCTCGTGCGTAACCTTTATGGTTATGAAAGTGAAAGTGAAAGTGCATTCTCAATACATTCTTATTCATGAAAGGCCAAATATCATGTTCTTGTTACATTCATCCTTGTTCATTCTTGTTCACTCTATCTTACATGATTATCGTGTTACTTTGGTTTAATCGCATGATATTCGCATTCGCATGATTTTGCCTTACTTCTATAGAGCTAAATTGTTAATTACTTTAAGAGTGCCTTCATGTTGATGCGAAGATACCTACTGAGCAAGTGTGCTCATTACCTATTTCCAATCTTTTTCAGAAAATGAAAGTGGGTCTTATTCGGATTCAGAATGTTCAAGTAGCGGATCCGAGAGTGAATAAAGATGAGCGAAGACTTAGGAAGTCTATATTGTTTTGATGGAGTCAATGTAAATTTTCCTATTTCTTGAGTCTAGTAGAGTGAAAGATGGTGGAAAAAGTTATTGTATTTTGAATATTTGATTGATAACAGAATGAAGTTGGATTTTTAGTAAATATTGTGCAATTGCATTCATTTTGTGTGATTGTCTTGCGCTCTGATCATTCTTGCTTGCAAGAGACTTACCATGCCGGCTGTTCGAGCTCCCCGAGTTAGTCTTCCGCTGAAATAAAGGCTCGGGACATGACAGTTAAGTTGGTATCAGAGCCTAAGTCTCCGGACTTAGCAAGAAGGAATCATGTCATAAGGATAAGTCCAAGGTTTAAGGGCCCCTACCTATGAACTAAAGAAGAAGTGTCCATACCCATGTGAGAAGTGGGTAGAGCCCGAGATTAGATAATTAATTAGCTTTAAGATTGATTTTGTTCATTCCAATTTCATGAGAAATAACAAGTTGTTATTTTCTCCCAGGTACCTTATCTTACAAATGGCTCATCGTGTAGATTGAGATGGTATGCAACAAACAGTTGCCAGCCTTACCCAGGCATTACAAACTATAGCGCAAGGTGGCGCAAGAGCACGGGCTGGCGATCTACATCACAATTTCCGAAGTTTAAACCCTCCACGTTTCTACGGTTCCTCTAACCTGGATGAAGTAAAAAATTGGATCGATGAAATGAATCGTATCTTTGATGTCATTCAATGCACCGATCAAGAGAAGGTGTGTCTGGCAACGTTTCAACTTAATAAGGATGCTCGTACTTGGTGGAAGTCGGTCCCAGCACCTCCGGCCAATGCACCTCATACATGGGACAGTTTTCTTACCCTATTCCGTGCCAAGTACTTTTCTGAGCACGTAAAGGAATGAAAGGCTATGGAGTTCGCCGCTCTTCGGTAAGGAATGATGACTGTTGCCGAATATGAATTACAATTTTCAAGGCTAGCACCTTACGCACCACATCTTATCAGCACCAACTTATTGAAGGCAAATCGGTTTATGGACGGGTTACGACTCAGTTTCATCCAGCAACTCGGGACCCAAAACATCCGTACCTATGCAGAGATGATTCAACGAGCATATTTATGTGAAAGGACCTTAGAGAATGTCGAGAAATTAAAGAGGAAAAGGAGAAGAATCAAGCTGACGTTCCGATCGGTGATATAATAAAGAGAAATTTAGTATCACGGAACCCTACAAAAGCCGTGATAGTAAGAAAAGATCTAGGAGTGGGAATGGTGGAAGTTCCCACAAGCAAAAGAAAGTCAAGGAAGAAAAGAAGCAGGTTGCCACGGCTTGCACATTTTGTGAGAAATTCGGCCATTCGGCTGAGGAGTGTTGGAAGCGCCTTGCCGCTTGTTTACGTTGTTGAAGCAGGGAGCATCATATGCCGGATTGCCCCCTTATGAAGGACCAGTCATCTGGTAATGGACGTAGGAGGCAGGCTCGCCTCAATGCCGTTCTAGATGAAGAGGAAGTGCCCAAGGACGATGGCCTTATGGAAGGTACTCTTCAAATTTGTTCTCGCCCTACATTTGTGTTATTTGATACTAGTGCCTCTCACTCTTTTATCTCCACTACTTTTGCTAAGACATTACCAATCGCATCAGTTCCCTTACCTTCAGATCTTGTTATTTCCACACCCTTAGGATCTGGAACTAAGCTTACCAACTATTATCCTGATAGCGAAGTGATAGTAGAAGGTCACAATCTCCCCGCAAACTTAGTACACCTTGACATGAAAGGTTTTGATGCCATTTTAGGGGTAGATTGGCTTGTAGACCACGATGCTTATATCAATTGCCGAAATATGATTATATCTTTTAGAAAACCCGGTCTTCCAAGATTCTCTTTTCCTGGCATCAAATAGAAGAAACACCCCACTATCATATCCTCACTTCACGCTTGCAAGTTCATCTCGCGAGGATGTGAAGCATTTCTTGCTTCCGTCATTATTACAGAGTCCATGGAGATTATCATAGCTGACATCCCTATTGTAAATGAGTTCCCAGACGTATTTCCATCTGAACTACTTAGTTTACCTCCCGAGAGGGAAGTGAACTTCATTATTGAACTCATCCCAGGAGCAACACCTGTTTCTATAGCCCCTTACAGGATGTCCCCCACAGAACTTAAAGAACTAAAGATGCAGCTGCAGGAACTTCTAGATAAGGGCTTCATTAGACCTAGCACATCCCCTTGGAGTGCGCCAGTTCTATTTGTCAAAAAGAAGGATGGTTCTCTCAGACTATGCATCGATTACCGGCGACTAAATCAGCTTATAATCAAAAATAAGTATCCGTTGCCACGTATTGATGAGCTCTTCGATCAGCTTTCGGGAGCAGAATATTTATCTAAGATTGATCTTAGATCACTTTATCATCAACTGAGAATTAAAGAAGAAGACATTTATAAATTGGCTTTTCGAAGTCGTTATGGCCACTATGAATTCGTGGTTGTTGTGCCCTTGTGGTTTTGATGATGGTTTTGATGATTGGTTGTTGATGTGAGTTAATCAAATGTTTAGTCATCTTGCTGCTCAGTTTAGTTTAATATATTTTGATGTTCAGTCATGTTAACTGATGCATAAAGCATTCATTGCTACATTCTGTCTGCATAGTTGTCACTGCAGTGCGTCAACTCAGTGTGCCGATGCGTCGACCCCTTGGTCATATTTGTATCTGTCCATATAGTAGTGCGTCAACTCCTTGAGCTGATGCGTCGACGCTTCAGTTCAGTTTCTTCATTTGATGAAGTCTATACATCATCAGTTGATCATCAAGAATATACGTTGCAGCGTCAACTCATTGGGCTGCAGCGTCAACTCAGCAAGTATGCACATCAATCTTCACATGCTAAGTCTGTACAGCCTATGTCTCATGCAGCGTCAACGCTGTGAGCATTCTCAAGACATTAGCGTCAACGCTATAAGTGTGTACATCGCTTTCACGTCACCAAGTCCATACATTTGTCCTCCTTCAAAGTCTGTACAGCCGCTGGTCTAGCTTCATGAAGTTTGTACATCAGACTGTTACAGGAAGTCTGTACATTGTCCGTCTTCCTTAGCGTCTTGATAGTTGATGTCTATACATTGGCCTCCATGCTCCTAAGTCTATGCATTACTGTTCATGCATCAGTCTTCATAAGTCTGTACATTTGACTGTCTCTCTCAGCGTCTCATGGCATGAGGTCTGTACACTAGAATTGCCCTTGATCTGGTCAAGTGTATACACTCTCTCACTATAGCTTTCAGCTATTCAAGTCTATACACTGGACTGTTAGGTCATGTCTATACAACGTGGGCTTCAGTTCTTCAAGCCTACACATCGACTGTTCATGCAAAGTCTAGACATTCGATCAAGTTTGTACATTGGTCTTGGCATATGCATTCATAAAGTATATACACTCTTCGGTTGACTTCAACTGAAGTCTGTACATCGGCATGCATTACATCAAGGGTGTACATTGCATAGCATGTTGCGTCTAAGTCTATACATCACTGTAGCATGCACTTCATGAAGCCTATACATTCTCAGTCTTTGCACACGTTCAGCCTGAAGTCTGTACAGCCTTGGCAAATGTTCCTAAGTCTATACATCAGTCCTCAAGTGTTACAAGTCTGTACATTGGCCATCAAAGCCCTCAAAGTCTGTACATCCTTCAAGACTCTCAAAGTCTGTACAGCCTGCTTTGTCGATTCAGATTTCAAAGTCTATACAGCGTTCGTCTCAGCCACCGTCTCTTTCAGCGTCTCATGCTTGCAAAGTCAATACTCTGGTCGGTGGAACAAAGTCTGAACATCCTTCAGTGAACTTCGAAGTCTATACATTGGGAGCCTTTTACCTACATTCAGTTCTGAAGTTTGTACATCCTTCAATGAACTTTGAAGTCTATACACTGATTCACTGTTCATCGCCTTTGGGCATCAAAGTCTGTACATCGCCTTCAGACTTTCAAGTCTATACACTCCATGATCTTCCAAGGTTGTACATCCACAGTGTATCTTCAAAGTCTGAACATTGTCTCACTCCGTCAAAGTCCATACATTAGTTTTCTCTTCAAGTCTGGACATTGGCTTCATATCATAGAGTCTGTACATTGGGTTCAACGTTAACATGAAGTCTGTACACTGGTTTCTCTGGCATGTTAACACTAAGTCTATACACTTCATTATTGTTGTTGAAGGGAACAGGGTCGACGCTTGAAGCTTAAAGCGTCCACGCATCAGTAGATGAAGCTTTCACGATGTCTTCTATTGCGTTAACGCCACAAGCAAGCAGCGTCGGCGCAGCAGTTAAAGAAGCTGAAACTCTTACAAGCGACAAAGCTTTCACGATATCTTCCACTGCGTCAACGCCATCAACAAGCAGCGTCGACGCAGCGGCTTAAGAGACGCCAGTATACAAATGTACATGTCTTCAATGTGTCAACGCAACATGCTGATAACGTCGACGTAACACGCCCATCTGTTGAAGACATGATCACTGGACTGCTGATACCGTTGCATCAACGCAGCAGGCTGATGGAGTCGACGCAGCGGTTAAAAAAGGTTGAAGATCTCTGATGGCTGCGTCAACTCTTTGGAGCAAGTGAGTTGACGCCATCTAACTCCAGTTGCTGAGCGTACTGGTGCTGGGCACGTGATCCGAGGATAAGGAGAGTGCCCAGATGAGGACACGTGTTCTGACAGCCTGCTGGATGCTGCCACGTGGTCCGAGTTCCTAGGGCGGGAACTGTGGAAGCCACACACGCCCTGCTGCTGCTGCTGGTGGTATATAATGGAGCCTTCGTCCTCAGTTGAAGGTTGATCGAAGAAAAAGCCCGGAGAGCAGAAACGCCCTTCGATCTAGAAAAAGAAAAGAAGAAGAAAAGGAGAAGAAGAAGAAAGAGAGAGATCGTGATCGAAGCCTAGAGAGCAGCAGAGAGTATTCGATCCAGTGAGAAGAGAAGATGAAGAAAAAGAAAAGTGGCTGAGTGAGAGAAGCAGCAGAAGTAAAAAGAGAAAGAGAGAGAGCTCGCGAGTGAGAGAAGGAAGCAGAGAAGAAAAGGAAGAGAAGGAAGAAGAGAGAACGAGAGATAGGAAGCTTCATCTGAAGATCTATCTTCACTGGACCGTGGATCAGATCCAGGCCAGTCAGCTTTGTTGAGAGCCATATTGTGCATTTCATCTTTCAGCTTTCTGTTTGCTGAAGTTATTTTCATTTCGTGTTTTTGTTTCTCCATTTTCATTTGGTTATCTTGTTCTTCCGATTGCCCTGCTGGGGATTGGGTTCCTCCTGTTGGTTCAGGAGAAGGGAGATCTGATCTCCGGGTTGCAAGTGACAGGTTGTCACTTGTGGGTTCCCTCTGGTTAGAGGAAGGGAGGCTAGTCCTCCGGTTCTGGGCTTGTGGTTGCAAGTCCAGTGGTCCCTCCTTGTCTGGAGGAAGAGAGGTCTTCGACCTCTAGTTTTCAAGTGGCTGGGAGTCACTTGGGTGTCCCTCCGGTTGGGAGGAAGAGGGGAGGTTGTTCCCCTGGTCAAGCTGTGTGGCAGCAACTGTTTGCAGACTAAGTCTGCGTTCTAGCTTGAGCAAGTGGAAGCCTCACTCCGGTTGGGAGTGAGGGGTGGATGTAGGTCTGTGGACCGAACCACCTAAAAAATCTATTGTGCAGTGGTTTGATTGTTTGCTTTGCTTCCGCTAGATGCTTGAATGGGCACGCTCCAAGTGTTTGTATTTGAGTTGAATCGAATTGGTTCTATTCTGTATCTATCTCTAGCATCCAAGTTTTTATTTGGCCATTAAACATAGAAGGATACATTCACCCCCCTCTGTATCTGGGCCTAGCACCCTAACAGTGGTAATGCCATTTGGGTTAACTAATGCCCCAGCAGCATTTATGCAACTGATGAACAGTGTCTTCCAGCCATGCCTGGATCAATTCATTGCGGTCTTCATCGATGATATTCTGATATACTCCAAGACAAAAGAAGAACATCAAGAACATCTAAGGATAGCTTTGCATACACTTAGAGAACACAAGCTTTATGCCAAACTCAATAAGTGTGAATTCTGGCTCGAGGAAGTCTCATTCCTAGGCCACATTATTTCAAAAGAAGGTATTACTGTGGATCCTTCTAAGATAGAAGCTATCAAGAATTGGAGTCGGCCTACGACTGTGTCTGAAGTAAGGAGTTTTCTGGGTCTAGCTGGTTATTATAGAAGATTCATTAAATACTTCTCAAAGATAGCAGTTCCTTTAACAAGACTCACCAGAAAAGAAAATCCTTTTGTCTGGTCAGAGGAATGTGAGAAGAATTTCCAAACTCTTAAGAATCATCTTACAACAGCCCCTGTTTTGTCACTAACAATGGAGGGTGCTGGATTCGAAGTGTATACGGATGCGTCTGGCATTTGCTTAGGATGCGTTCTCATTCAGAATGGAAATGTGATCTGTTATTCTTCAAGACAACTGAAACGGCACGAGGAAAACTATCCTGTGCATGATTTAGAATTGGCAGTAGTTATTTTCACCTTGAAAATTTAGCGTCATTATCTTTATGGAGAAAAGTTTACAGTCTACTCAGACCACAAGAGCTTGAAATACTTATTCTCTCAAAAAGAGCTTAACATGAGGCAGAGGAGGTGGTTAGAATACCTCAAAGACTTCGATTTTACTATTCAGTATCATCCTGGCAAAGCTAATGCTGTAGCAGATGCACTCAGCAGAAAACCAATGGGTATGCTATCAAGTCTTATGATAAGTGTAACTAACCTTGTTCCTCAATTTGCTTAATTTAACTTAGATATTGACATAAAGGAAGAAGATTGTTTCATAGCCAATATTCGAGCTCAACCTACATTGATAGAAGATCTGGTCAAGCTGCAAAATGATGATCCTATATTACTAGAAATTAAGGCCAATATTGAACAAAGGCCTGATTTTTCTATTTCCAATGACGGAAGATTATTATTTAAGGGCCGAATATGTATACCAGATCATGAGGTTACAAAGAAACAGATCCTAGATGAAGCACATAATTCCAAGTACACCATTCATCCAGGAGGTACAAAGATGTATCAAGATCTCAAAAGAAATTTCTGGTGGCCCAATATGAAGAGACAGATAGCCGATTTCGTGTCCCGTTGCCTCACTTGTCAACAAGTAAAAGCAGAATATTTTAGACCCGCAGATAAATTGCATCCCTTACATATTCCCGAATGGAAGTGGGAGAGTATAGGGATGGATTTCATTATGGGGTTACCTAAGACAAGAGGTGGACATGATGGCATACAGGTAATCATAGATCGATTGACAAAATCTGCACATTTTATACCAATAAAGAGTCGATGGTCTGTGGATATCCTGGCAGCATTATACATAAAAGAAATCGTCAAGTTACATGGTGTCCCTGTCACTATTGTATCAGATAGAGATCCCCGATTTACATCACAATTCTAGAAGGGCCTACAACATTCACTGGGGACTAGGTTGAATTTTAGCACAACCTTTCATCAACAAACTGATGGTCAGACGGAAAGAACAAATCAGATAGTAGAGGATATGCTCAGGGCTTGTGCTATTGACTTTGGAGGTAGTTGGCATGATCACTTACCTCTAGTATAGTTTACTTATAACAATAGCTATCAGGCAAGCATACAAATGGCACCTTTTGAAGCCTTATATGGAAAAAGCTGTCGATCACCAATATGTTGGAGTGAAATGGGGGAAAGACAATTCTTAGGCCCCGATATTATCAGAGATTCTACAGAGAAAATAAAACTCATTCCGGAAAGAATGAAGATGGCGCAAGATAGGTAAAAATCTTATGCCGATAATCGAAGACGTGACTTGGAGTTTCAGGTAGGAGATCATGTATATTTGAAGGTTTCTCTAGGTCATAGTATTCGAAGATTTGGCATTAAAGGAAAGCTAACTCTAAGATTCATTGGCCCGTTTGAAATTCTTAAAAGGGTCGGTGAAGTAGCTTACAAGCTGGCTTTATCCCCACAATTAGCAGGAGTTCATGACGTATTTCACGTCTCCATGCTAAAGAAGTATGTATATGATCCTGACCACATTATCACTTATGACAATCTGGAGATTCAGAAGGACTTAACATACAAACAAACACCGATAAAGATTCTGGAACGAGAAGTGCGTCAACTAAGAAATAAGGTTATCCCGATGGTCAAAATTCAATGGAAGAAAACATGGCCATATGAAGCAACATGGGAAACCGAAGCAGCCATGAGAAAAAGATTTCCAGAATTATTTAACAGTAAGTACACTCTCCATAATCCATGTATCGAATTTGGGGATCAAATTCTTCTAAGTGGGGGAGGGTGTAGTGCCCCAGAATTTAAATAAGTTATTTCTAGATTATTTTATAATTCATTTGTAATTTATAAGGGCTAAATAAATTTATAAAAGGATTATTGAGTTTATTAGCCATCATAAGGCCCAATTGTGTTAATCAATTAACCTAATATACTAAACAAATCAAAAAGGTTTAAAGACCAGGCCTATTTAATTTGGCCCATATCGTAGAAGGTTATTAAGCCTATTCACGGATTTTAAAGGATAAACACCACTTAATAGGATAACTAGATGAAAAATAAATAAAAGAGTTTTATTAAAATTAAAATTCTGAATGCGTCGAATGTAACGGTCCATCAGGCGACCGCCACAGCCTTGTGACGCGTATACCCTAGACCGTCATAGCCTGCAAGTTTCGTAAGTAAGAGAATGTGTAAAAAGATTAGAACTTGATGATCCTATCCATAAGAGACCTAATTAGAATGGCATGTAAAATCACTAGGGACTCTTAGAAGTCAGGTTTTAGTAGAATAAGGATAGATACAATTATATAAATAATTATATAGGATAATTAGCAAAAGAGTTTGATTAATGTTGAACTCTAGGAACATTGAATGTAACGGTCTATCATGAGACCGTCACATGCTTGTAACGCAGGGGTCTACAACCGTTACACCCTGTTAGTTCCGTGAAGAAAAGAACGAGTAGAAAGATCAGAACCTTGAGATCTTATCCACTAGGGATCGACTTGGGAGAGTTCATAACACTACTAAGGACTCTTAGGGATTAGATTCTGGCAGATTAAGGACTCTAGAATCGATCTAATCCTCAAACCTTAGCTAGAACTCTATAAATATGACCTAGTTCTGAACTGCGCGACCCTTACTTTTACTCGCGTGGAATTAAGGTAAGGAGTCATAATCTCAGGTAAATTCTTTAGAGGAATTTGTTTACAATACTTTAGACTAACTCCTCTCCAAATTTCACATCTTTAGGTCAAGAGGTCATAGAGTTAGAGCCCAAGGAAGTTGCTGAAAAGTCACAGGAAGAGGAGAACTAGGGCACGTTTTTCAAACCCTAAATTGGAAGTTTAAAGCCAAGTTAAGAGGTAGGTTATCTCATGAACGGCAAAAACCTCTTGATAGGACTAAAAGCCCTCTGGTTTGATTGAATTCTATGCATGATAGATCATGAATTTCATGTTTTAATAGTTCTATGCATTCATACATCTCTTAGCCCTAAGTAGAAAATTAAAAGATGTTATCTTGTCTATTCACTGAAACCCATGCATGTAGATAGCCTATACTTTGTTATCATGCCTAGGATAGACATGGTATTTGATTTACATACATGATGTGTGTTGATCTCTTAGGTTTCATATCAGTTTCTATCAGCAGACGCTCTGACGCATCATGGTAGGATCGTCACATACATGTAACGGCCTTACGAAAGATCGTCACACACTCTGTTATGTTTCGTTTCACTGTTGTCTCTAACGCACCAGGACAGGAGGGTTACATTACTATAACGGCCCCTCGATAGACCGTCACAGACACTGTGACGCACCCCTGTTCGATCGCTACACTCTATGTTCTGTCAGCTCATGACAGAATAGTTACCAATTAAGTTTACTTAAAATTAACCCTATATAGCTAAGTTTTAACCTGTTATGTGACTCTTCAGTTATCTAATTGTTCATGATAGGTATTGCATGTTATTTTAAGTTATGCTAGTTTCATATACCAAAAATTCTATAGTTTGTATTTAAAGCATGATTTTCCAAAATTGTATTAATAGAGTTTTATCATGGTTTCACATCATTACACCTTCACTCTTTATCAATGGAGTCGTTTCTATAAGTACATGGCACATATTCCGGTATGTTATCATTAGTTCACTTTGCACTATAAGAACATTATTCTTGGACTTGAGGACCTCTCTATTGGATATTCCTTCCGATGGACTAGGAAATCTTGTTTCAAGGCCTCCGTAATTCTCCGCCAGCCTGAGATTCCCACCAGGATGCCGAGTTGGTTGTACCATTAAATCCCATTGATTAGACTACACTATCGATGTTTTCTGATTATCAGTAATGTAACGGCTCTGTGTTGGACCGTCAGGCACATGTAACGGCCCAATATAAGACCGTCACATTCATCTGAGTTTAAATTCTTGATTCGGGGTTCAGACTAATGTAACGGCCTAATCCTGGACCGTCGCATAATGTAACGGCCCAATGTATGACCGTCACCTTTCTCTGAGTCCATTTTTATTGTTCTGAACACGGATCATTGTAACGGCCCACTACTGGAGGGTTACATGATGTAACGGCCCAGTAAATGATCGTCACATTGCTTAAGTACTTAACCCAAGGTTTGACCCAAGGGTTGATATTCCAAAGGTTCTAGATGAACTAATGATAGTCTAAAACTTATAATATTGATCAAGAAACTTAATATAATGATTGGAAAGAGAAAAGAATGTACCGTTATGCTGTCGATTTATTTCCGTGAGCATGACATTGTTTAAATCTTTTTCTTGATCTCTCATACTCTAAATTGAAGCATTCGTTCATTGATTGTTGTTATCATGAGTTATTGACCTTATTACATTCTTGGCCATACTTTATTGTTACACTCATGGAAGTAGCTTGATTTATACGTGAAGATGCAGTTCGGGCACTGATTGTGTCCAAGGGCTCTATGCTAGTCCCCACGGTTGATTGCCGGAAACATACTATTTTATAAACCATGGGGTATTATGCTACTGGCGTCGCATTGCGCTGGGAGTACTTTCTTTATAAATAAGTGAAATCCATGAGCACTCGTGAAAATCTAGTGAATTGCTACATGATTGACATTCTCGTGCGTAACCTTTATGGTTATGAAAGTGAAAGTGAAAGTGCATTCTCGATACATTCTTGTTCATGAAAGGCCAAATATCATGTTCTTGTTACATTCATCCTTGTTCATTCTTGTTCACTCTATCTTACATGATTATCGTGTTACTTTGGTTTAATCGCATGATATTCGCATTCGCATGATTTTGCCTTACTTCTTTAGAGCTAAATTGTTAATTACTTTAATAGTGCCTTCATGTTGATGCGAAGATACCTACTGAGCAAGTGTGCTCATTACCTATTTCCTATCTTTTTCAGGAAATGAAAGTGAGTCTGATTCGGGTTCAGAATGTTCAAGTAGCGGATCCGAGAGTGAATAAAGATGAGCGAAGACTTAGGAAGTCTATATTGTTTAGATGGAGTCAATGTAATTTTTCCTATTTCTTGAGTCTAGTAGAGTGAAAGATGGTGGAAAAAGTTATTGTATTTTGAATATTTGATTGACAATGGAATGAAGTTGGATTTTTAGTAAATATTGTGCAATTGCATTCATTTTGTGTGATTGTCTTGCGCTCTGATCGTTCTTGCTTGCAAGAGGCTTACCATGCCGGCTGTTCGCGCTCCCCGAGTTAATCTTCCGGTGAAATAAAGGCTCAGGACGTGACAGTTAAGTTGGTATCAGAGCCGAAGTATTAGGACTTAGGAAGAAGGAATCATGTCATAAGGATAAGTCCAAGGTTTAAGGGCCCCTACCTATGAACTAAGGAAGAAGTTTCCATACCCATGTCAGAAGTGGGTAGCGCCCGGGATAAGATAATTAATTAGCTTTAATATTTATTTTGTTAATTCCAATTTCATGAGAAATAACAAGTTGTTATTTTCTCCCAGGTACCTTATCTTACAAATGGCTCATCATGTAGATTGAGATGGTATGCAACAAACAGTTGCCGGCCTTACTCAGGCATTGCAAACTATAGCGCAAGGTGGCGCAGGAGCACGGGCTGGCGATCTACATCGCAATTTCTGAAGTTTAAACCCTCCGCGTTTCTACGGTTCCTCTAACCCGGATGAAGCAGAAAATTGGATCGATGAAATGAATCGTATCTTTGATGTCATTCAATGCACCAATCAGGAGAAGGTGTGTCTGGCAACGTTTCAACTTAATAAGGATGCCCGTACTTGGTGGAAGTCGGTCCCAGCACCTCTGGCCAATGCACCTCATACATGGGACGATTTTCTTACCCTATTCCGTGCCAAGTACTTTTCTGCGCACGTAAAGGAACGAAAGGCTATGGAGCTCGCCGCTCTTCGGCAAGGAATGATGACGGTTGCCGAATATGAACTATAATTTTCAAGGCTAGCACCTTATGCACCACATCTTATCAGCACCGACTTATTGAAGGCAAATCGGTTTATGGACGGGTTACGACTCGGTTTCATCCAGCAACTCGGGACCCAAAACATCTGTACCTATGCGGAGATGGTTCAACGAGCATATTTATGTGAAAGGACCTTAGAGAAGGTCGAGAAATTAAAGAGGAAAAGGAGAAGAATCAAGCCGACGTTCCGATCGGCGTTATAAGAAAGAGAAATTTAGTATCATGGAACCCTACAAAAGTCGTGATAGTAAGAAAAGATCAAGGAGTGGGAACGGCAGAAGTTCCTGATGCTCGCTCGACAGTCGTTGTTAAAATTGCCGTGCCACACAAATTTCAAATATTTATAACCGCACTCACTCACTTATGGATTTGAAAACATGAGTATAATGGTAAGTACGGGTCGATCCCACGGGGAAGGAATTTGGTTATTTTTCTTAGTTGGAAAATATTCTTGTGTTTTGAAAAATCAATTGTTGGATCTTGGAGTGCGATTATGAAAACTTAAATTGGAAAACATAACAGAATTCAAGTGAAAATAGGGGTTGGAAGAAAATACATAACTTCAAATATAGACAGAATGAGAAGAAGTGTAAAACATGAAAGTTGTAGAGAATTGAAAAAGGAAGAACTTTTATGAAGGACACAGAAACAGAAAATGAAAGGAAGATAAGGAAAAACTTGAAAAACTATGACCTATTGGTTCGAATGAACAGTAATTGACAGAAAATCAGCACCTTGAAAACTTAATTGTAAAGCTCAAAAGAAGAGGAATTTGACAAAGTGCAAGAAGAATAAAACTTAGATATACAAGAGAGGAACAACTCTTATGAAGAACTCAGAGTTATTTGAGGACTAGAAAGACTTCAAAATGAATGAATGGAAGAAGGTAGCACCACGGATGAACAGTAAATGCACAGGATAGCACTTAAGAAAATGGGTATTAACTCTATGAATTTGGACGAATTTGAAGAAATGCTAAACAGAGAAGTTGAAGAAAACTGAAAAAGGAACAACTTTTGTGAAGAAAGCAAATTGAAATGAAGATTACAACCATGCGAAATAAGGCTAAGAACAGGCTGAATTCAAAAATGAAACTTTTATTGAAATAAGAACAACTTACAACTTTGACTTCAAAAGCTTTGAAAATACAACTTGATGCACTCAACAACTTCAGAAATGTAAAGAACAACTTACATTACAAATGACCAAAGCTAGCTCTCCCTCCCTTGCAACCTTGCCATCTTGCTAATTCTACTTGCTAACTAACTTCCTAACTTCTCATTCAAGACCAATGCACCCTTTATATAGGGGTTACAAAAACACTCCAAACAAGTGTACCCAATTTTAGCCTAAAATGGTAGGCAGGTAGGTTCTGCCCACTTTACCATTTTTTTCGGATTTTTCTGAATTTGTTTGGCATTTTTTTTGGCCTTTTTCTTCTTCTCTTTCTCTTATTCTCTTTCTGCGGGCGCAACGCGCCGACCGGTTCGGCCGGGTTCGGCCGCCCGCCCGTGGGCCCGCGTGCGCCCACTCCAGCTGCCAGCCGCCACGTGTTCGCGCGTGGTGCACGCGCCTGCCCCGCCTTCGTCGACGTCAGCTCGCGCGCCACGAGCCGCTCCGGCCCCTGCCGCGTGTCCGGGCTCCGCCCGCCTTCCTTCGCGCCACGCGGCCGCGTGGACCCGCCCGAGCGGCCGCCTCCGCCCGCGCATCGTCGCCCGGCCACGACCCCCCCCCGCCCGCCTCTTCGCCCGGCCTCGTCGCCCGTGCCGGGCGGCCAAGGCGGGAAGGGGCGGGACGGGGCGGGTTTGAACATTTGTTTTTTTTATTATTTTTTTTGTTTTAATTTATATATATATATATATATATATATATTATATATATCTATATAACTATATATATATCTATATATACTTAGAAAATTCCAAAAAAATAGCAAATAATTTTATTTTTTGTTCTAAATTTTTTTTCTTTTCTTTTTGAACCAATCCTCGAGCTTTTGGCCCATTCAAAATATAATTTTTATTTTCTTTTATTTTCTTTTTCTTGGAGCTTTCCTCGAACTGCGTGCCTGCATAAATATGTAAAAATTATCATAAAATTTATTTAATTTTAGAAAATTAAATATTTGATACAAAATCAATAATAAGTGTGAGAAGTGTATATTGATCATAATTTAAGCTCATAAAAATGTGAATAATGATGAATTAACAAGGAAAAATACACACTTATCACACCCCCCAACTTACTCATTGCTAGTCCCTTAGCAATGTAATTAATGAAAAATTTAGGACCAACAAGAGTTAAAAGATATTTAGGCCTCATTTTCAGTTCATCTTTCATAGAGTTAACTAAAGATCAAGACTCTGGAGTAATTACCACAGACTAGCCTTATGTCGGAAATTCAGGTACATGATCAAGAATCTAATCAAAATTCAGTAGCACTTGTGCATGTGTAATGCTAAGTCTACAGTGAAGATAATTGCATCCTCCATTTGCTATTCTGAACAAATGCCTTTCAATTCTGCACTTCTTACTTAGAGCGTTCAATGCACACTAGCTTTTTGTCTACCTTATTGATATGTCCCTTTTGGGATCACTATATATATATATATATTTTTCTTTTCTCCTTTTCTTTTCCTTTTTTTTTCTTACACACATGATGCTGCACTACCCTTCACTGTTTTACGCGAACCTCAACACGTCTTAGGTGAAGTAGGCCCGGTTCCACAGATCCAAGTTCCCTTTTCCTTTTGACGTGAACCTCAACACGTCTTAGGTGAAGTAGGCCCGGTTACTCAGAATCGGAGCATTTTTCATGGTGCTTTATTTTTTTCTCATACTTTTCTATGGTAGAAAGCTTCTAACATATTTCTTCTTCAGAAAATGCAGAATATCAGACAGTCTGTCTAAAATAACAGAAGGCTTGTCCTTCTTGTTTCATTAGCGTGCAACGTGATTTTATTTTTCTTTGAAAGTGCATCTAAACTTTAAAGAGATTCTTTAAATCAGTTTTCCATGGCTAGAGTAAATAAATTATCCATCATCCGATTCTCTAGTCATTTCCATTCTAGAATCACTTTTCATGCGACATGAATCAAGAAATTCAACTTGGGAAAAACTGTTGTTTCACATGACAATTCAAGAAAGTAAAAAAAAAAATTTGTTGAAAGTGTTATTTTTGAAATTTTTGAATATCTCCCCCCCCAACTTAAATGACATTGTCCTCAATGGCATAAGCAGTAGACCGATCAGAGGACATGAAAAAAATAATTTGGTTGGCAAGGAAGGATACAACCTGATGGGTCGGGCGAAGTGATGAGAGCTTCATTGTGTTGTGGCCTGAGAACTGTAAAAGAAACACACTAAAACAAAACATCAAATCACAAAAATCGTGGGTGGCCTCCCAAGAAGCCATTTATTTGCACACCAAACTGTGAAAACGTTGGGCTGCCTCCCAAAAAGTGCTAAATTTAACGTCTTCAGCCAGACACACTGTAGCTCAACAACCAACAAGTTGATTTTAAAATGAGCCACCAAAGAATTTTATCCTTGCCAAAATTGTCTTTTTCATGCCCTAAAGAAAACGAATGTGATTGGTGAGCGCAAGGGCAAAGCATGTATCGAGGTGGAGGTAGCTCAAAAGCATTATCCCAAGGAAAGAATAGAGGAGGCACATTGGGAAAAGTCATATCATGAAGTATGAAATATTCCTCTGAGATTCCTTAGGATCAGATAAATCAGCATGTAGAGCCAGGGTGGGCCAATGAGTTGGGATAGTTTGAAAATAATCACCATGGTCCAGAAGTGGCACAAGCTCTACCTGCTCCTCTAGATTGAAATTATCATGCGGCATACTCGAATCATTCAATTCCTCATTTACCCCAAATTCATTATTCCAATAAATATTCAATTCTAGATCCATCTTCACTTCTTCTTCCTTCCCATCTTCAAAGATAATTTCATCAAAGTCATGTCCCATCTCCACTTCTTCTCCATTCCCATCTTCAAAGATAAGGTCATCATGATCGGGGAGAGACTTGTGATGAGGTTCAATATATTCATCCTCTCCCTCTAACTGAAGATCATCCACCTCTCTTGCATTTCCCTCATGTTGACAAGCAAGCACTGGCTCCTCAAATTCCTTTGTAGGAGGGGGAATATGATCATTTATCAGTTCATCACCTTCATCTATTGCATTTCCAATCAAGTCCGCAATCCCCTTAGAGTTCTCATGTGAATTTTGCTGACACGACCCCTCCATAATCCTGTGATCTACTAAATTAAGAGTGATAAGAGTGTGATGCTCTTGGGGAATTATAGATTGATCGTAGTCAGTGTGAAGAACTTGATGAGGATTGGGTCCAGAGGAATCAAAGAATTGCTCTCCCTCCATGGTTTTGACTTCCTCAGTAAGCCTATTGATGTGCTGTTGGAGGGATTGACTATGGAGAATGAATTGATCATCAGAGGCATTAGGTGTGGGTGGAAGAGATGAATAGTAATGATTTGTCTGTTGGGCTGGGTCATAATGGTCATCAGAGGTTTTGGCCCAAATACGATTTTCATCATTCCCTTCTTCTCCCCCCGACGACTCAAGATCATCATAATCCTCTTCACAAATGGAATAGGGTTTAGGCTCCTCAGGCTTCTCTTCCGTTACGTCCTCCGCATAAGACGCTTCCATGATTCCCTCAAAATCAACAGTGATATGAGTGGTAGATTGTGGGATCATAGGTTGAGCATATAGACTTTTATCATTATAACATCCAAGAAGTTGGTCATCAAGACTTGTGGAGTTGTTAGGCATTGGATCCACTTCCGTTTCTATGAGGTTTTCAGCAATCCTACTCACTTGGGCCTCAAAGTTTTGCAATTGTTCCTGAAAGGCTTGTTGTTGAGTTTGGAAGAGTTGTGTCAATTTATCAAACATCTCCTCCTTATATAAATCTGTGTATAGAGGAGATAGATAATTGGGCTGAGAGTCAGATTGTGCTGGATAATAATTTGAAGGGCACTCAGTCTGAAAATCAGGAGGGTGTATTGGTTGCCCTCCATAATAGGGTTGATCATAAGAATGGACTTGATTGTAAGGATCATTGGAATATGAATCCCAATCTGCAAAGTGTGGATTTGAAGGACGTTGAATGGGGTCTTGGTATGGTTCCCAAGAAGAAAATTGTTGATTTTCCCATTGATTATGTGGGTTTGTGTAGGAGACAGAGGTGGAAAAATCCGATGACCATTGATATGGTTCTTGGGTGAAAGATGAATTATGAACCCCATTGTGGAAGAGTAAAGGCGTTTGTTGATAAGGGGTAAATGGAGAATTGGAATTCACATAGCCCGCATAATTAAACATCAAAGAATCTATTATTGGGCCTGAACAAAATTAGATGTGGAAATGAAAAAGACCCAAGAAAGAGTGATGATTTTTCAATGAAATTTTTTTTATGTTTTGATTTTATTGTTTTTTTTTATGCAAAGATAAACAAGTTAGCACACAAATGACCCTAATGACCTAGATGTGACCTGGACTTATAAATAGGGTTTCACAAAATGATTAACGTGAGACTTAAGTTTACCCTCAATATGACCACCAGCCAGGTAAGGGGTGGGGAAGTGGGAGGTTCCCCCTACTTTCGTAGGGACCTTATTATGCCAAACCACTAACCCGCTTAAAGCGTTTGCTGTCCGACCGTCTTGCCTTAGGCACCGGTTTTCATATGAGGATAAACATAAATAACACAAGAATCACAGTGTGATCTTAGGGCCAATGTTTACTGACTTTTATTTATGGCCTAGGTAATGCAGAGATGCAAGGAAATTATGATTTTCGGGCTAAGGGAGGGTGATGAAATCCCCACCTTATCTTGTTAGGGGTGTTACCCTTAAAGTATTTTGAAATGAAATGCACACCACAATTTCAAACAAGGGGTTCTTTATGCAAAAATGAATGCCAGACTGAGATCAGTAGAACGTACCTTGCCCCTCGCGATCTTCAAAATGTAATGCAGAAATTAAACAAAGACAAATTCTAAGCTAAATGATGCATGACCTAGAGCATGAAAGTGTAGTTTCTACTCTTGCAATGAGGTCTTTTATTTGGTGCAAATGAAGATTTTTTTGTTTTTGTTTTTAGTTAATGAACCTAACTAACCAGCATGAAAATTTTTCTTTTGTTTTGATTATTTTTTATTTTTATAGAGTTTTCAAGAAATTTTCAGATTTTTGTAAAAAAATTTTAAAAAGTGGAAAGATAGAACCTGTTTCTTGATTTCAGCCCTTTAGCAATGCTTCCGAGCTATTTAACGACGTTTCATATCCTTGGAATTTTAGATTCGATCTTCCTCTTTCTTTGTTTTTCAATTTTTTTTTCATTTTCCTGCACAATTAAAGAAAGCAAAAATCAATATACAAATATACAAAGTAAACACAAGAGTATCCAACTATGAAAAGTATCTCCATCCCCGGCAACGGCGCCAAAAATTTGATGCTCGCTCGACAGTCGTTGTTAAAATTGCCGTGCCACACAAATTTCAAATATTTATAACCGCACTCACTCACTTATGGATTTGAAAACATGAGTATAATGGTAAGTACGGGTCGATCCCACGGGGAAGGAATTTGGTTATTTTTCTTAGTTGGAAAATATTCTTGTGTTTTGAAAAATCAATTGTTGGATCTTGGAGTGCGATTATGAAAACTTAAATTGGAAAACATAACAGAATTCAAGTGAAAATAGGGGTTGGAAGAAAATACATAACTTCAAATATAGACAGAATGAGAAGAAGTGTAAAACATGAAAGTTGTAGAGAATTGAAAAAGGAAGAACTTTTATGAAGGACACAGAAATAGAAAATGAAAGGAAGATAAGGAAAAACTTGAAAAACTATGACCTATTGGTTCGGATGAACAGTAATTGACAGAAAACCAGCACCTTGAAAACTTAATTGTAAAGCTCAAAAGAAGAGGAATTTGACAAAGTGCAAGAAGAATAAAACTTAGATATACAAGAGAGGAACAACTCTTATGAAGAACTCAGAGTTATTTGAGGACTAGAAAGACTTCAAAATGAATGAATGGAAGAAGGTAGCACCACGGATGAACAGTAAATGCACAGGATAGCACTTAAGAAAATGGGTATTAACTCTATGAATTTGGACGAATTTGAAGAAATGCTAAACAGAGAAGTTGAAGAAAACTGAAAAAGGAACAACTTTTGTGAAGAAAGCAAATTGAAATGAAGATTACAACCATGCGAAATAAGGCTAAGAACAGGCTGAATTCAAAAATGAAACTTTTATTGAAATAAGAACAACTTACAACTTTGACTTCAAAAGCTTTGAAAATACAACTTGATGCACTCAACAACTTCAGAAATGTAAAGAACAACTTACATTACAAATGACCAAAGCTAGCTCTCCCTCCCTTGCAACCTTGCCATCTTGCTAATTCTACTTGCTAACTAACTTCCTAACTTCTCATTCAAGACCAATGCACCCTTTATATAGGGGTTACAAAAACACTCCAAACAAGTGTACCCAATTTTAGCCTAAAATGGTAGGCAGGTAGGTTCTGCCCACTTTACCATTTTTTTCGGATTTTTCTGAATTTGTTTGGCATTTTTTTTGGCCTTTTTCTTCTTCTCTTTCTCTTATTCTCTTTCTGCGGGCGCAACGCGCCGACCGGTTCGGCCGGGTTCGGCCGCCCGCCCGTGGGCCCGCGTGCGCCCGCTCCAGCTGCCAGCCGCCACGTGGTCGCGCGTGGTGCACGCGCCTGCCCCGCCTTCGTCGCCGTCAGCTCGCGCGCCACGAGCCGCTCCGGCCCCTGCCGCGTGTCCGGGCTCCGCCCGCCTTCCTTCGCGCCACGCGGCCGCGTGGACCCGCCCGAGCGGCCGCCTCCGCCCGCGCATCGTCGCCCGGCCACGACCCCCCCCCCCCGCCCGCCTCTTCGCCCGGCCTCGTCGCCCGTGCCGGGCGGCGAAGGCGGGAAGGGGCGGGTTTGAACATTTGTTTTTTTTATTATTTTTTTTGTTTTAATTTATATATATATATATATATATATATATATATATCTATATAACTATATATATATCTATATATACTTAGAAAATTCCAAAAAAATAGCAAATAATTTTATTTTTTGTTCTAAATTTTTTTTCTTTTCTTTTTGAACCAATCCTCGAGCTTTTGGCCCATTCAAAATATAATTTTTATTTTCTTTTTTTTTTCTTGGAGCTTTCCTCGAACTGCGTGCCTGCATAAATACGTAAAAATTATCATAAAATTTATTTAATTTTAGAAAATTAAACATTTGATACAAAATCAATAATAAGTGTGAGAAGTGTATATTGATCATAATTTAAGCTCATAAAAATGTGAATAATGATGAATTAACAAGGAAAAATACACACTTATCAGTTCCCACAAGCAAAAGAAAGTCAAGGAAGAGAAGGAGCAGGTCGCCACGGCTTGCACATTTTGTGAGAAATTTGGCCATTCGGCTGAGGAGTGTTGGAAGCGCCTTGGCGCTTGTTTACGTTGTGGAAGTAGGGAGCATCGTATGCCGGATTGCCCCCTTATGAAGGACCAGTCATCTGGTAATAGACGCAGGAGGCAGGCTCGCCTCAATGCCATTCTAGATGAAGAGGGAGCACCCAAGGACGATGGCCTTATGGAAGGTACTCTTTAAATTTGTTCTCGTCCTGCATTTGTGCTATTTGATACTGGTGCCTCTCACTCTTTTATCTCCACTACTTTTGCTAAGACATTACCAATCGAATCAGTTCCCTTACCTTCAGATCTTGTTATTTCCACACCCTTAGGATCTGGAACTAAGCTTACCAACTATTATCCTGATAGCGAAGTGATCGTAGAAGGTCACAATCTCCTCACAAACTTAGTATGCCTTGACATGAAAGGTTTTGATGCCATTTTAGGGGTAGATTGGCTTGTAGACCACGATGCTTATATCAATTGCCGAAATAGGATTATATCTTTTCGAAAACCCGGTCTTCCAAGATTCTCTTTTTCTTGGCATCAAATACAAGAAACACCCCCCTATCATATCCTTACTTCACGCTTGCAAGCTCATCTCGCGAGGATGTGAAGCTTTTCTTACTTCCGTCATTATTACAGAGTCCAGGGAGATTATCATAGCATACATCCCTATAGTAAATGAGTTCCCAGACGTGTTTCCATCTGAACTACCTAGTTTACCTCCCGAGAGGGAAGTGAACTTCATTATTGAACTCATCCCAGGAACAACACCTGTTTCTATACCCCCTTACAGGATGTCCCCCACAGAACTTAAAGAACTAAAGAAGCAGCTACAGGAACTTCTGGATAACGGCTTCATTAGACCTAGCACATCCCCTTGGGGTGCGCCGGTTCTATTTGTCAAAAAGAAGGATGGTTCTCTCAGACTATGCATCGATTACCAGCGACTAAATCAGCTTACAATCAAAAATAAGTATCCGTTGCCGCGTATTGATGAGCTCTTCGATCAGCTTTCGGGAGTAGAATATTTCTCTAAGATTGATCTTAGATCAGGTTATCATCAGCTGAGAATTAAAGAAGAAGACATTTATTAATCAGCTTTTCGAAGTCTTTATGGCCACTATGAATTCGTGGTAATGCCATTTGGGTTAACTAATGCCCCAGCAGCATTTATGCAACTGATGAACAGTGTCTTCCAGCCATACCTCGATCAATTCATTGTCGTCTTCATCGATGATATCCTGATATACTCCAAGACAAAAGAAGAACATGAATGACATCTAAGGATAGCTTTACAAACACTTAGAGAAAACAAGCTTTATGCCAAACTCAATAAGTGTGAATTCTGGCTCGAGGAAGTCTCATTCCTATGCCACATTATTTCAAAAGAAGGTATTACTGTGGATCCTTCTAAGGTAGAAGCTGTCAAGAATGGGAGTCGGCCTACGACTGTGTCTGAAGTAAGGAGCTTTCTGGGTCTAGCTGATTATTATAGAAGATTCATTAAGGACTTCTCAAAGATAGTAGTTCCTTTAACTAGACTCACCAGAAAAGAAAATCCTTTTGTCTGGTCAGAGGAATGTGAGAAGAATTTCCAAACTCTTAAGAATCATCTTACAACAGCCCCTGTTTTGTCACTACCAATGGAGGGTGGTGGATTCGAAGTGTATACGGATGCGTCTGGCATTGGCTTAGGATGCGTTCTCATGCAGAATGGAAAGGTGATCTGTGATTCTTCAAGACAACTGAAACGGCACGAGGAAAACTATCTTGTGCATGATTTAGAAATGGTTACAGTTATTTTCGCCTTGAAAATTTGGCATCATTATCTTTATGGAGAAAAGTTTACGGTCTACTCAGACCACAAGGGCTTGAAATACTTATTCTCTCAAAAAGAGCTTAACATGAGGCAGAGGAGGTGGTTAGAATACCTCAAACACTTCGATATTGCTATTCAGTATCATCCTGGCAAAGCTAATGCTGTAGCAGATGCACTCAGCAGAAAATCAATGGGTATGCTATCAAGTCTTATGATAAGTGTAACTAACATTGTTCCTCAATTTGCTCAGTGTAACTTAGATATTGACATAAAAGAAGAAGATTGTTTCATAGCCAATATCCGAGCTCAACCTACATTGATAGAAGATCTGGTCAAGCTACAAAATGATGATCTTATATTACTAGAAATTAAGGCCAATATTGAACAAAAGCCAGATTTTTCTATTTCCAATGACGGAAGATTATTATTTAAGGGCCGAATATGTATACCAGATCATGAGGCTACAAAGAAACTGATCCTAGATGAAGCACATAATTCCAAGTACACCATTCATCTAGGAGGTACAAAGATGTATCAAGATCTCAAAAGAAATTTCTGGTGGCCCAATATGAAGAGACAGATAGCTGATTTCGTGTCCCGTTGCCTCACTTGTCAATAAGTAAAAGCAGAACATTTTAGACCTGCAGGTAAATTGCATCCCTTACATATTCCCGAATGGAAGCGGGAGAGTATAGGGATGGATTTCATTATGGGGTTACCTAAGACAAGAGGTAGACATGATGGCATATGGGTAATCATAGATCGATTGACTAAATCCACACATTTTATACCAATAAAGAGTCGATGGTCTGTGGATATCCTGGCAGCATTATACCTAAAAGAAATCGTCACGTTACATGGTGTCCATGTCACTATTGTATCAGATAGAGATCCCCGATTTACATCACAATTCTGGAAGGGCCTACAACATTCACTGGGGACTAGGTTGAATTTTAGCACAGCCTTTCATCCACAAACTGATGGTCAGACGGAAAGAACAAATTAGGTAGTAGAGGATATGCTCAGGGCTTGTGCTATTGACTTTGGAGGTAGTTGGCATGATCACTTACCTCTAGTAGAGTTTGCTTACAACAATAGGTATCGGGCAAGCATACAAATGGCACCTTTTGAAACCTTATATGGAAAAAGCAGTCGATCACCAATATGTTGGAGTGAAATGGGGGAAAGACAATTCTTAGGCCCCGATATTATCAGAGATTCTATAGAGAAAATAAAACTCATTCTGTAAAGAATGAAGATGGTGCAAGATAGGTAAAAATCTTATGCCGACAATCGAAGATGTGACTTGGAGTTTTAGGTAGGAGATCATGTATATTTGAAGGTTTCTCCAGGTCGTGGCATTCGAAGATTTGGCATTAAAGGAAAGCTAACTCCAAGATTCATTGGCCCGTTTGAAATTCTTGAAAGGGTCGGTGAAGTAGCTTACAAGCTAGCTTTACCACTACAATTAGCAGGAGTTCATGACGTATTTCACGTCTCCATGCTAAAGAAGTATGTATATGATCCTGACCATATTATCACTTATGACAATCTGGAGATTCAGAAGGACTTAACATACAATCAAACACCGATAAAGATTCTGGAACGAGAAGTGCGTCAACTAAGAAATAAGGTTATCCCGATAGTCAAAATTCAATAGAAGAAAACATGGCCATATGAAGCAACATGGGAAACCGAAGTAGCCATGAGAAAAAGATTTCCAGAATTATTTAACTGCAAGTACACTCTCCATAATCCATGTATCGAATTTGGGGACCAAATTCTTCTAAGTGGGGGATGGTGTAGTGCCCCAGAATGTATATAAGTTATTTCTAGATTAGTTTATAATTTATTTGTAATTTATAAGGGCTAAATAAATTTATAAAAGGATTATTGAGTTTATTAGCCATCATAAGGCCCAATTATGTTAATCAATTAACCTAATATACTAAACAAATCAAAAAGGTTTAAAGACCAGGCCTATTTAATTTGGCGCATATCCTAGAAGGTTATTAAGCATATTCACGGATTTTAAAGGATAAACACCACTTAATAGGATAACTAGATGAAAAATAAATAAAAGAGTTTTATTAAAATTAAAATTCTGAATGCGTCGAATGTAACGGTCCATCAGGCGACCGCCATAGTCTTGTGACGCGTATACCCTATACCGTCACAGCCTGCAAGTTTCGTAAGTAAGAGAATGTATAAAAAGATTAGAACTTGATGATCCTATCCATAAGAGACCTAATTAGAATGGCATGTAAAATCACTAGGGACTCTTAGAAGTCAGGTTTTAGCAGAATAAGAATAGATTCAATTATATAAATAATTATATAGGATAATTAGCAAAAGAGTTTGATTAATGTTAAACTCTGGGAACATTGAATGTAATGGTCTATCGTGAGACTGTCACATGCTTGTAACGCAGGGGTCTACAACCGTTACACCCTGTTAGTTCCGTGAAGGAAAGAACGAGTAGAAAGATCAGAACCTTGAGATCTTATCCACTAGGGATCGACTTGGGAGAGTTCATAACACTACTAAGGACTCTTAGGGATTAGATTCTGGCTGATTAAGGACTCTAGAAACGATCTAATCCTCAAATCCAAGCTAGAACTCTATAAATAGGACCTAGTTCTGAACTGCGCGACCCTTACTTTTACTCACGTGGAATCAAGGTAAGGAGTCATAATCTCTGGTAAGTTCTTTAGAGAAATTTGTTTACAACACTTTAGACTAACTCCTCTCCAAATTTCACGTCTTTAGGTCAAGAGGCTGTGGAGTTAGAGCCCAAGGAAGTTGCTGAAAAGTCACAAGAAGAGGAGAACTAGGGCACGTTTTTCAAACCCTAAATTGGAAGTTTAAAGACAAGTTAAGAGGTAGGTTATCTCATGAACGGCAAAAACCACTTGATAGGACTAAAAGCCCACTGGTTTGATTGAATTCCATACATGATAGATCTTGAATTTCATATTTTAATAGTTCTATGCATTCATACATCTCTTAGCCCTAAGTAGAAAATTAAAAGATGTTATCTTATCTATTCACTGAAACCCATGCATGTAGATAGCCTATACTTTGTTATCATGCCTGGGATAGACATGGTATTTGATTTACATACATGATGTGTGTTGATCTCTTAGGTTTCATATCAATTTCTGTCAGCAGACGCTCTGACGCATCATGGTAGGACCGTCACATACATGTAACGGCCTTACAAAAGATCGTCACACACTCTGTTATGTTTTGTTTCACTGTTGTCTCTAACGCACCAGGACAGGATCGTTACATTACTGTAACGGCCCCTCGATAGACCGTTACAGACACTGTGACGCACCCCTATTCGACCGCTACACTCTATGTTCTGTCAGCTCATGACAGAATAGTTACCAATTAAGTTTACATAAAATTAACCCTAGATAGCTAAGTTTTAACCTATTATGTGACTCTTCAGTTATCTAATTGTTCATGATAGATATTGCATGTTATTTTAAGTTATGCTAGTTTCATGTACCAAAAAGTCTATAGTTTGTATTTAAATCATGATTTTCCAAAATTGTATTAATATAGTTTTATCATGGTTTCACATCATTACACCTTCACTCTTTATCAATGGAGTCGTTTCTATAAGTACATGACACATATTCCGGTATGTTGTCCATTAGTTCACTTTGCACTATAGGAACATTATTCTTGGACTTGAGGACCTCTCTATTGGATATTCCTTCCAATGGACTTGGAAATCTTGATTCAAGGCCTCCGTAATTCTCCACTAGCCTGGGATTCTCACTAGGATGCCGAGTTGGTTGTACCATCAAAGCCCATTGATTAGACTACACTATCGATGTTTTTTGATTATCAGTAATGTCACGGCTCTGTGTTGGACCGTCAGGCACATGTAATGGCCCAATATAAGACCGGCACATTCATCTGAGTTTGAATTCTTGATTCGGGGTTCAGACTAATGTAATGGCCTAATCCTGGACCGTCGCATAATGTAACGGCCCAATGCATGACCGTCACCTTTCTCTGAGTCCATTTTTATTGTTCTGGACTCTGATCATTGTAACGGCCCACTACTGTAGCGTTACATGATGTAACGGCCCAGTAAATGACCGTCACATTGCTTAAGTACTTAACCCAAGGTTTGACCCAAGGGTTGATATTCCAAATGTTCTAGATGAATTAATGATAGTCTAGAACTTATAATATTGATCAAGAAACTTAATATAATGATTGGAAAGGGAAAAGAATGTACCGTTATGCTGTCGATTTATTTCTGTGAACATGACATTGTTTAAATCTTTTTCTTGATCTCTCATACTCTAAATTGAAGCATTCATTCATTGATTGTTGTTATCATGAGTTATTGACCTTATTACATTCTTGGCCATACTTTATTGTTACACTCATGGAAGTAGCTTGATTTATATATGAAGATGCAGTTCGAGCGCTGATTGTGTCCAAGGGCTCTATGCTAGTCCCCACGGCTGATTGCCAGAAACATACTATTTTATAAACCATGGGGTATGATGCTACTGGCGTCGCATTGCGCTGGGAGTACTTTCTTTATAAATAACTGAAATCCATGAGCACTCGTGAAAATCTAGTGAATTGCTACAGGATTGACATTCTCGTGCGTAACCTTTATGGTTATGAAAGTGAAAGTGAAAGTGCATTCTCGATACATTCTTGTTCATGAAAGGCCAAATATCATGTTCTTGTTACAGTCATCCTTATTCATTCTTGTTCACTCTATCTTACATGATTATCGTGTTACTTTGGTTTAATCGCATGATATTCGCATTCGCATGATTTTGCCTTACTTCTTTAGAGCTAAATTGTTAATTACTTTAATAGTGCCTTCATGTTGATGCGAAGATACCTACTGAACAAGTGTGCTCATTACCTATTTTCAATCTTCTTCAGGAAATGAAAGTGAGTTTGATTCGGGTTCAGAATGTTCAAGTAGCGGATCCGAGAGTGAATAAAGATGAGCAAAGACTTAGGAAGTCTATATTGTTTAGATGGAGTCAATGTAATTTTTCCTATTTCTTGAGTCTAGTAGAGTGAAAGATGGTAGAAAAAGTTATTATATTTTGAATATTTGATTGATAACGGAATGAAGTTGGATTTTTAGTAAATATTGTGCAATTGCATTCATTTTGTGTGATTGTCTTGCGCTCTGATCGTTCTTGCTTGCAAGAGGCTTACCATGCCGGCTGTTCGCGCTCCCCGAGTTAGTCTTCTGCTGAAATAAAGGCTCGGGGCATGACACTATCGGCATCCACGCCGGCAGCTACCCAAAGTTGTTAAAAAAATATATAAAAAAAAGCAGAAGAAGAGAAGAAGAAAAAGAAGGGAAAGAAAAGAAGAAGAGAAAAAAAAAGAAGAAGAAAAAAAGAAAAAAAGAGAGAGAAGAAGAGAAGAAGAAAAAAAAAGAGAAGAAAAAAAAAAGAGAAGAAAAAAATTATCATTGAAGCCTCCGAGGGATGTCGACTCGCCAAGTCCCGCCAGAGATCAAAATATTTTAAGTCCCACCGACGCATAAGACAAGTGGCCCGGACCTTTCGTCTGGTGCCATGAACAAAAAGACGCTTGCTTTGGCACTTATCCCGTGTCAATGAACAAACCACGTCGGTCTCCGACACCCTATCGGAATCGATGAACAAACCAGTGGCCCAGACCTTACGTCTGAAGCCATGAACAAAAAGACCCCTGCTTTGGCACTTATCCCGTGTCAATGAACAAACCACGTCGGTCTCCGACACCCTTTCGGCATCGATGAACAAACTTGTGGCCCGGACCTTCCGTCTGGTGCCATGAACAAAAAGACCCTTGCTTTGGCACTAACCCCGTGCCGATGAACAAACCACGTCAGTCTCCGACTATCTGTTGGCATCGATGAACAAACCTATGGCCCGGACCTTCCGTCTGGTGCCATGAACAAAAAGACCCTTGCTTTGGCACTTACCACGTGTCAATGAACAAACCACGTCGGTCTCCGACTCCCTGTCGGCATCGATGAACAAACCTGTGGCCCAGACATTTCGTCTGGTTCCATGAACGAAAAGACCTTTGCTTTGGCACTAGCCCTGTCTCAACAAATACACCACGTCGGTTTCTGACTCCCTGTCGACAACGATAAACAAACCAGTGGCCCGGACCTTTCGTCTTAAGCCATGAACAAAAAGACCCTTGCTTTGGCACTAACCCTGTGCCAATGAATAAACCACCCTAGTATTGCAATCTCTAGTCCCACCGGTGATTTAACCATAGGCTCGGACCTTCCGTTCAAGTCGATGAACAAAACGCCTTTGCTTCGGCTCGGACCTTCCATCCAAGTCGATAAAAAAAAATCCTTTGCTTCGACTCGGACCTTCCGTCCAACTCGATGAACTAATAGAACTCCTTTGCTTTGGCTCGGACCTTTCGTCCAAGTTGATGAACAAAAAACCCCCTTTGCTTCGGCTCGGACCTTCCGTCCAAGTCGATGAACAAAAAGAAACCACATTGGCTCCGGCTCGGACCTCCCGTCCAAGTTGATGAACAAAAGGACTCTTGGCCCACATGCGTACGCGGTGGAGCGGTTCTCTCATCCCTTCGCTGAAGGAGTGAGTGCTCTCCCGCGAATCAGCACCGGACCAGTATGCCACTAGCCCGGAAGAACAAATATCTTCTCAAAGAACTCTACACTCGCGAGCCCCGCGCATTCATCCCTCGCTTGCGCCACCCGCAAGTGGGGGGCATTTGTGGACGTCGAAAAATGTCGATGATGATCATACGGCATGCACGTCTCGACACTCGAGAGCAAGCCGAAGATAGAAATGCCGAATAAACCTCATACCTCACCCGATCAAGACGAGGACTCACTTGGTGGTCCGCTAGGCGATGTGATGCGGGACGGGACCACGGACACGACAAGCTCGCAATCGTCCCTTGATGAGGGAAGCGTCGGACGTGCACGGTTGAGAAACCGACAAGAGCTAGGGTGGTCGATTTGCACTCTCGTGCCCGGATCGGGTCACGGGGACGGTCTCGCTCTCTCTCGCAGCAGCGGTGAATGATAATATAGCGAGCTAACGGACCTAAAGCATACTCTCTAGCAGCGGCATAAACAAGTATATATGAAAATAAGAAAATGCCGAGTGTAGGGAGCGAGAACGACACCTCCACGCGCTCGGCGTGGGGAAGACGGGCCCGGCCGAAAATCGTACTCCCAGAACGATATTACACAATATTACAGAAATGCAAGCCGCTGCCCACTCCACGCAGGGAGGTAAAGGGCTACACAATGGGGTCCGGAAGGACCGAATTCGGGTTGACGGGCGGCTTCTTCCGTTGATTCGGCAACACCCGAACACATGACGGTGGGGTCCACGTGCTGTCCGGAGGGGCCGTGTGGGACCCGGTGGCACCGCTGTAGTGGTGGATGCCCGGAGGGTCGCTCCTTCGGATGGCGGCACGCTGGTTCGCTAGCCGGAGGCCCGGCGGCTCCGTTCGGCACCGGTCGGTACCCGATCGGAAATCTGCCGGTTCTGTATTTCGGCGCGCGCTCCGGCGAGAATGGGCGCTGTGATCAGCCCCGATATTGGATCGACACGAGACTGGCGCCGTTGGAAATCTAGCTTGAAGTTCTTCAACCTAGGCCCAAAGATCTGGCCTGGATCTGCTCGGATCTTGACTTATGGAATTTTCAATCTCCTGTTGTACAGTAACCGAAGACTCAGGCCTGCAGAGAACTTGACTGTGGATTGCCTTTGACTGCGAGGTAGACGTTCGAATCTGGGGTTGTGTTCTTCATAAACGTTGTGGGAAATTGAGCTGGGAAGATGGAAAAAGTGGTTTGGATCCATGTGAATGCATCTATGATTTTATGTGATTTGTTTAGTGGATGAAGGTCGGATCTGGGATAAGGGGGATAGAACTGTAGCGGGGACTGAGAACGATTTTTAGAAAATATGAAATGGACGAAGCAAAAATTGAGAAAAATTGTCGATGAAGGGGTGGATGGGTGTAATCTCCAGTAAAATTGGTCGAACTAAAATAAATCAAAAAGTGGACCTAAGACATGAAACTCCGGGCTACTATCACTATAGACAGTGACAGAACATATCTGAGATTGAGAGTTGAACGAAATGGTAAAGATATGAAACGGTGGATTTTGAACCTCAATTTTTTTTTGTGGAGAAGGGGATAGAAGATAGGAACCAACCCTTAAAATTTCAAATCGATCAGAACTCGTGGCTGGCTTCAGGAATTTTGAACTACACCTCTGTCCAGCAGGACAGAAAACCGAAGACGATCCCGTGGCGGCTCGAAGGCGGCACGAACGGCAGCGGCGGCGGCACAGACGATCACCGGAGGTTGAGAGGGGATGATAGAAGGGGGATACACTCTAGATCTGGGGTTGGGGAAGAGGAAACCAGGGGGAGAGAGGAAGGGGGCGCACCAAGCTCCAAGAGACTCACAAATTTTCTGATTTTTCCCTCCAATTTCTCATGAAAAATACAACATTATATAGGCTAAGTCTCTAACTAATTCTAGACCCTTGGATCAAGGGTTGATGAGCGAAGGGCTGGGATGTGGTTTGAACAACCACAATAAAGCCCAATAAAATACAAGGTTCGCCCCCCCCTGTAAGAAGGCAAGTTGGAATTGTCTTCATTAATTAAATCTAGGTCCAAGTCCAAGGTTGGACCATGGACCTGCCACCTTGGGCCCGGGAGTCCAAGTGGACCAATAAGGAGGAGGGAGGGGGGCCCTGCAGGGCCTACATGCACCTTTGCAAAAATACCCAATGCCCCTTTGCAAATAAATCCACTAAGACCTACTATTGTGTACCCATATATCACAAGGGTATACATACAAATATAAAAGGACGGAAATGCAAACACAATGTGAGCGGGATGCCGTTGATGTCCCCATCAATTCTCCCCGGGTGGGAGGAACTCGACCCCGTCGAGTAAGGGTATGGCTGCTCCGGTACTCCGGCGGATCCGTCACCGTGCCAAGTAGCGCGGGTAGGCTCCACTCCAAGCGATCGTCACCTGCTCATTCCATATATACTCGATATGCGAACTGCTATGGGCTAAAGGTGGTCACTCCGAAGGGGCACTCTCAAAAAGGAAGGAAGCAGCTCGAAGGCTCACTAGGAATCACCGCTGAGTCCCTATAGGTGACTGATCCGGGTATAGAAGTAGAACTGATCCCATACTCATCAAGTGAGTCCAATCACCTCTTACTCATAAGAGAACGACAACGAGCTTGCACAACACACATGCAGACTCACCATGCACTAACACACGTATGCAAACCACACAAACAATCGACTCAAAACACACCACTCAAAACAAACCACACAAGGAAAACACACCGACTTATGCATGACTCTAGACGAAGGTGGTAGCATCAAGCCCACTAGGTGGCTGCATCCTGGGCGGCAGGAGAGCCGTCTTGCTCTTCCCCTCCCAAGGCATAGTACTCCTCGACTAGTGCCTCATCGGCCTCGTAATCAACACACTCAGGCTCGGGAGGTACGGATCCTCCAACACCTAAGGCTAGGGTGGTGCGAGCGGGACACTCGCTGGCAATGTGGCCAAACCCATGACAGTGGAAACACTACACTCTCGACCGACTACTCTCTCCTATAAAAGGGGCCTTACCCTTATCATCCCGTCGGGTAGGGGGTGTAGGCAGTAGTGGGGGAGATGTAGGTGCTTTGGACAATAGTGGAGGGGGTGCCGGTGCCAGAGGACGGGCTATAGGAGCCGGGGAACGGGCAATGGGTGCCGGTGGTTGGGGTGGGAATAGATCCCGGGGTGGAGGAGGACGAGGCCGTGGAGCGAAGTGCTCCTGACGGGTGGGCTCCTGAGATCGAGCCATGGGAGGCCGCTGATGTGGGCCTATGGAGTGACGTGGCTCGGTACTACGGTGAGGGGTGGGGCCCAACCGATGGCTAGACTCGAACTCTCCCTCAAATTGCTCCATCTCGAGAGCAACCTGGTATGTCTCTTCCAACGTCTTGGCATTGCGGCGGAAAAGCTCATACTGGTAGTGTGGCCGCAAACCACGTCGAAAGCGGGACACGGGCATGGTACTCTCCTCCGTGACACCACATCGTAGAAAGTACTCATCAAACTCCGCGATGTATTCGGAGACGGACCGGTCTCCCTGGCTAAGACTTTGCCATCTATCGATGAGTCGCTGGCGGTAGGTGGGAGGAAGGTACTTTTGCCGAAGCTTATTCTTCATCTCGGCCCATGTGTCGATCGGGGGTTCTAGCCGCTGAAGTAGCAGGCTCTCCACATTCTTCCAATAGGTTTGTGCCTGCCCCATGAGTTTCATGGTGGCGAATCGGACCCTTCGACGCTCCGATATATCATACCACTCAAAGTAACGGTCCATGCCGAACTCCCAATCTAGGTAGACTTTCGGATCCAAAGACCCGTAAAAAGCGGGAGGGTCCGCTCGCACGGTCTTAAGGACCCGGTCATCATCCTCATCTAGTTGTGGCTGAAAACCACGACGGCGTTGACCATATCCCTCATAGGCATTGTCGGAACCATAGTCCTCGAGACCAAGGTCATGGTGCGGTAGTTGGGGAACCCGAGGAAGGGTGGGTGGAGGAGCCTGTGGTGGCTGGTTTTGGGCCGCGGGAGCAGCCTGGACTTGGGCCATGGGAGCGGGTTGGACTTGGGCCACCGCGGGAGGAGGTGCGGGTGGGCCTTGGGCTACCCCTGGAGGGTCCCCATGTGACATCCTATCTAACCGCCCAACGAGGTCTTGGACCGACCTGTCAGAGGTCTCCAAGCGCCCCTCCATGGCTCTAAGGTGACCATCCATATTATCGGAGAAAGTCCGAAAGTTAGCATCGGATTGGTCCAACCTAGTCATAATGGCCATCATCGCCTCTTGTAGGGAGTGGAAGTCTCCCGAGGTATCCCGTGGATTGGCCATAGGTGGTGGTGGGGGTGAGTACTGAGTACCCCGACGAGTGGGCATGCAAACACACCGACTAGAAGACACCGACTAAAGCAAAACACACTAATGCAAAATGATGCGCTTAGACTTAACCAAAACTCGGCACGTGGCGGAGTTAATTGATCCGAAGATCACTCGCGCAAGTGTGCGGTCTTCCCGATAGGCGTAGCCTAACGTTCGGACAACACCTTTTGATATACCGAGTAAATGGATGCAAATGCGAAAAGATACTTTTTTTGTTTGTTTTAAAACAATGATGACCCTAAACACGACTTAGACCGACTAATGACTAGACGTAAATGACACTTTTTTTCTTTTCTTTTTTTGACACCCCAGACTCAACTCGCTCTGATACCAAATTGACGCGGGACGGGACCACGGACACGACAAGCTCGCGATCGTCCCTTGATGAGGGAAGCGTCGGACGTGCACGGTTGAGAAACCGGCAAGAGCTAGGGTGGTCGATTTGCACTCTCGTGCCCGGATCGGGTCACGGGGACGGTCTCGCTCTCTCTCGCAGCAGCGGTGAATGATAATATAGCGAGCTAACGGACCTAAAGCATGCTCTCTAGCAGCGGCATAAACAAGTATATATGAAAATAAGCAAATGCCGAGTGTAGGGAGTGAGAACGATACCTCCACGCGCTCGGCGTGGGGAAGACGGGCCCGGCCAAAAATCGTACTCCCGGAACAATATTACACAATATTACAGAAATGCAAGCCGCTGCCCACTCCACGCAGGGAGGTAAAGGGCTACACAATGGGGTCCGGGAGGACCGAATTCGGGTTGACGGGCGGCTTCTTGCGTTGATTCGGTAACACCCGAACACGTGACGGTGGGGTCCACGTGCTGTCCGGAGGGGCCGTGTGTGACCCGGTGGCACCACTGTAGTGGTGGATGCCCGGAGGGTCGCTCCTTGGGATGGCGGCACGCTGGTTCGCCGGCCGGAGGCCCAGCGGCTCCGTTCGGCACCGGTCGGTACCCGATCGGAAATCTGCCGGTTCTGTATTTCGGCGCGCGCTCCGGCAAGAATGGGCGCTGCGATCAGCCCCGATGTCGGATCGACACGAGACTGGTGCCGTTGTAAAGCTAGCTTGAAGTTCTTCAACCTAGGCCCAAAGATCTGGCCTGGATCTACTCGGATCTTGACTTATGGAATTTTCAATCTCCTGTTGTATAGTAACCGAAGACTCAGGCCTCCAGAGAACTTGACTGTGGATTGCCTTTGACCGCGAGGTAGACGTTCGAATCTGGGGTTGTGTTCTTCATAAAAGTTGTGGGAAATGGAGCTGGGAAGACGGAAAAAGTGGTTTGGATCCGTTTGAATGCATCTATGATTTTCTGTGATGTGTTTAGTGGATGAAGGTCGGATCTGGGATCAGGGGGACAGAACTGTAGCTGGGACTGAGAACGATTTTTAGAAAATATGAAATGGACGAACCAAAAATTATTGATGAAGGGGTGGATGGGTGTAATCTCCAGTAAAATTGGGCGAACTATAATAAATCAAAAAGTGGACCTAAGACATGAAACTTTGAGCTCCTGTCACTGTAGACAGTGACAGAACAGATCTGAGATTGAGAGTTGAACGAAATGGTAAAGATATGAAAGGGTGGATTTTGAACCTCAATTTTTTGTGTGGAGAAGGGGCTAGAAGATAGGAACCAACCCTCAAAATTTCAAATCGATCAGAACTCGTGGTTGGCTTCAGGAATTTTCGAACTACACCTCTGTCCAGCAGGACAGAAAACCAAAGACGATCCCGTGGCGGCTCGAAGGCGGCACGAACGGTGGCGGTGGCGGCACAGACGATCACCGGAGGTTGAGAGGGGATGATAGAAGGGGGATACACTCTAGATCTGGGGTTGGGGAAGAGGAAACCAGGGGGAGAGAGGAAGGGGGCGCACCAAGCTCCAAGAGACTCATAAATTTTCTGATTTTTCCCTCCAATTTCTCATGAAAAATACAACATTATATAGGCTAAGTCTCTAACTAATTCTAGACCCTTGGATCAAGGGTTGATGAGTGAAGGGCTGGGATGTGGTTTGAACAACCACAATAAAGCCCAATAAAATACAAGGTTCGCCCCCCCCCCCCCCCTTTAAGAAGGCAAGTTGGAATTGTCTTCATTAATTAAATCTAGGTCCAAGTCCAAGGTTGGACCATGGACCAGCCACCTTGGGCCCGGGAGTCCAAGTGGACCAATAAGGAGGAGGGAGGGGGCCCCTGCAGGGCCTACATGCACTTTTGCAAAAATACCCAATGCCCCTTTGCAAATAAACCCACTAAGACCTACTATTGTGTACCCATATATCACAAGGGTATACATACAAATATAAAAGGATGGAAATGCAAACACAATGTGAGCGGGATGCCGTTGATGTCCCCATCACGATGAGGGAGCGCCCCTTGGGGCGGAAGATACGGCCACAACTCTACAGCCGACCGTGTCGAGAGCTAATGAAAGAAAATCCAGGAATTGCGGCACAGTCTCGGCATATGCCGGAAGTCACGCAAAGCCTTGGACCGAGCCCCAGAAGCTGCGAACAGAAAATTGCGAAAGCCATGCATCACAACTAAAACATTTTGGGGATGCCAACGTTCGTATAAATAGCCGCGACTTCGAAAAGAATTCATTCGGTGCTTAAAACGGCACGGCAAAGCCCTTAATCGGTGCGCCCCCCTTGTGTTGCATTAAAACGGCGCGCCCCACCTTGCTTTGGTTATCCGGCGCGCTCCTGTTGAAGGGGCCATCCCCCTTTGATGCATAAAACAGTGCCACACTTGCCCAAAAGCTAAATCGGCGCGCCCATTTGCAATCTTAATACGGCGCGCCAATTGCACTTCGGTTTAAACCGGCGCGGGCACTGTTCCACCGCGCCGTTTTAACCTCATGCCATCCCATCGAAACTCCGATGCTCTATTCTGCATCATACGCTGCGCAGATAACATTTAATGCTCGAAGCTCTGCATCTGCCTCCATTCGACAGCACAGAAGTGACGGCGGCGAAGCAAGCCCCGGCAAACCCGCGAACATCCCATCCTCGGATGAGCAGCAGCGTACTGCACAAATCAACGAACGACATCGCGGCAGGTCAACTCCAGATGTCCCAACGAACGAGGAGGAAGATGGCGGGAGTTTCTTCCGTTCAGGAACGAAAAGGGCAACCCATTCTATATATACTCTGCATGTTCGACAGAGCGGAAAGAAGAGAGGCTGGCTTCTCCCCCCTGGCTTCTCTCCAGGCTGGCGATCCAAAAGGAGAACAGAAGGCTCTCGGCTGTGTGCAGTGAAGAGAAGAAGAAGAAGAGAGAAGGAGTTTGGTCCCCCGGCGCCGGCAAGGTGAAGAAGAAGAAGAGAGTGAGTGTGAGAGAGGACAGGTGAGTCGGAGGGGAAAGAGCATGTGTTCTCTCCCCCTCCCTCGTGAATGTATCCTCTCCCCCCTCGTGATGTATTTATTCTTTATCAAGAGATGAATCCCTTCTATTTTAAAATCTTCCCCGGTTAGGTGGATGAAAAAAAAGAAAAGGGCCTGTTGCAATCTTAGTATTCTCTGCTTTAATCCCCGCTTCCTCCTTCTTCTCTCCTCCTTCTCCTCATCCAAGACTCTTCGAGGCTTGCTTCTCCATAGCACGGCCTTTGAAGGGGTTCGTCACCGCATGAATATTCGTGGCCCTTGTGCCGAACACTTCCCCCACTTCAAAGAATCATCGCCCGTGAGTCGTGGTCGCTCTCGTAGGCTAGCCCTCGAGCGTTCCACACTCGCACTTGGGCTAACGGACCGCCGTGAGGCCGTTCCGCATTTTGAGAGTTTACCCGAGAGTAATACATATGGTGGCTTTCGCTTCTCTTTGGCAAGTCCCGGTCTGGGGAGGTGCTGCCGAATTTTCGCCAGGGCCAAGAACATACAAGAACACCAAGAATAATGAATAAATGCATCATAAAACTTGCCCACGGGTGAAAGAAAAGAAACACATAGTGAACCCTCTGTGAAGTAACCCCCCCTAAAATCTTACACAATAAACTCCTCCGAACAAATCACTTAAACCCGACCTCATTACCTACTTAATCTACCAAATGGATGAACAAACAGATCATAAAACCCACCTATGGGTGAAAGAAAAGAAAAGAAACACACAGTCAATCACTTTGAAACAAACTCTCGGGAGAGGCTAATCCGGCGCGGTTACTGTTCCACCGCGCCGATATAACCCTCCTCTCAAGAATCCCATCTCCCTCTTTGAACCTTAAATCGGCGTGCACCTTCAACATCTTATCCCGGTGTGGCCTTAACCGGCGTGCCCATTTCCACTTGCTCCTGTGCACATACTAATCCGGCGCGCCCTCTACCGGCATCCTAATCTGGCATGGCCTTAACCGGCGCGCCCTCCACATTGAACCCAAATCCGCCGCGCTACTCCTTACTACCTTCCCCGGCGCGCCCCTTTGCAACTTCTATTACGGCGTTGCCAAATTTAGTGCGCCCTCCATTGGCATCCTAAAGCGGCGCCATCCCTTTGTTTCTCTTTAATATAAAAGGGGGGGGGGCAAATAAAAAAGAGAAAAAGGTTCAAACAATGAAAGGAATGCAAAAGATCAATGTCATTAATAAAAAAAATGAATGAAAGGAACTCCATCACCCGTGCCTTAATTAAAATTTTATTCCGGGGGCGCTGCCCCCTTGACCCCTGCGACCTGACCGCGCAGGTCGATCCGCGTGCGAGGGCGCACGATGGTGAGCTCCGGCTCTACACTTAACAATTCACTCCCCCAGACTGGGTGCAAAGAGAAAATTAATGATGCCTTATGGTATCGGACGTGGACCTCGGAACCCCCGACATGGTCATGATCCGAACACATCTCGTGACAATAGTTTGCTAACTCGACCCGCTTCTCCCGGGATTCAGTCCCGCAACCCTACATTAAACTTGCCGTACCTATGGAAGATATTTGTATGGCTTTATCGTCTCCTTCGATGCTTCAAATGTGGACTCTCGTCCGAACAATGAATGGTCTGTTAGTGACCGACATATATATAGGGATCTAATCCCACATTTGCATTAAATTTGCCATACTCTCGGCATACATTTGTACGGGTTTGTTGTCATCTACACCGTACCTTCAATACGGACCTTCGTCCGAACGTAAAGGGGTCCATGAATGACCGACAAACATCTGAATGGAACGAGGCGGCTCTCGTCCTCCCTGAACCCTACATGTGGGAATATCAATAAGACCTTCGTGAGTCACGTTTGGACCTCGGGTTCGCCCCAACCATGGTCATTGCCTGACCCACATCCTAGGCCTATAGCCAGCTGTTTCTGTATACGTCTTTGTTTTGGAATCCAGTCCCAAGACACTTTCCCGCTACCCCTTGGCACCAAAAATGTTAATGATGCCCACGCAAGCCTCGTTTGGACCACGGGAGGTGCCCCCGGAATGGTCCTGACTCTATCTCGCACCGGGCCAATAAACTCGCTGATTTCCGACCACTCTAACCGGGATTCAACCGAATGTCTCCTATCCCTTCGGACAATAAATTTGCCGTACCCCGGCATACATATGCTCCCATTTTTCCCGTGACGATCAAGATTTTCTGAAGCCGGACACTCGTCCGAATATCAAAATGGTCCCTTGAGTGACCAACATATTTCGAATGCTTGCTTCCCTAGACATCGGGTTTTCTGACTGATTTGAGACTGCTATCGGCTTGTTTCTCTTGATATAGTTTCCTGGCCATGAGACCCTGATTCCCGGCAATTAATCAAGGGTGTTCCCCTCTCCAAGGGGATGTAAATAACACCTTGACCTTTATGGAGCGGCGGGTACTGGTCCCGACACGAACTACACAATCGTCTGATTAGTCAGATCGAGCGCACAATAAATCATCACTTTGTGACTGGCACGCCCACGCACTTAATAAACGAATAAACCCACCGAATAAGCCGACTTAAAGAAACAAACAAATGAGCGTGTCGAAAAGTGCATCCACAGGTCTATATGTACCTAGCTCTCTCATAGAGCTCTTCTATAGTGCTTAACCTATTCATGACCAGAATATGACAGAACTGCGGAGTAGAATTTGATATAATCATTTTAACCTGTTCCGTTTCTGAAAGTGTGTCTTTCAATTTCTCGGCCATAGCCCTCCACCTATCGGCAAACAGGATGAAGTCCTCCTCGTGCTTCATCTTCTCAGCAACCAGATCTGTGACTGACAAGGATGGACCCACATGGTCCTTATATTTCTGTAAAAATTTCCGCTGAATAATATTAAAATCACTGGCTTCAGCCGGCTCCAAGGAATAGAACCATTCGAGTGCCGGACCATCTAGAGATCTTCTAAATAAATAGGCCAGGGAGATCTTGTTGTCCAGCCAGAATGAAGTCTCGTACATAAAATCTTTCAAATGAATGAACGGGTTACCCGTTCCATTGTAGCGCCAGAAATTCGGCATCTCGGAAGGAGGAAAATGGAAAACCGGCAAAGTGGGGAGAGCAATCTCCGGAGCATTCTTCGGTACTGTGACTTTCTTAAGTTGCTCCTCCATACTAGCTATCTTTTGGAAGAGTATGGTGTTAGTGTCGGACTCGACCGGGGCCGGATTGGAAGGGAGCGTATTTGGCACGTGCCTCCTTAAAATTTGGGGAGGTGGAGGATATTGGGGCCTAACCACTGAGTGGCTTGCCGGTTGAGCCGGTGTGGCCATGATAGGAGTTGGTGGACGTGAAGGAATTTTCTGTGAGACTACCTGGTCATTAAGAGATGGATGGCCACCTGCGGCCTGAGGGGGGTTTGAAGATGAAGAGACAGATTTCCCTTTTAGGGCGGCCTGGACCGCTTGACATTGGGAATCGTCCAATTGAGACAAAGCATGGATCAAATCATTAAGATTAAAAGATGAGTCAGCGTCCCCAGATGTGTTTTGTATGCTAGGTTGAGCTTGGGAGGAAGGCTCGACCTCTTGAGTAGTCGTATCGACCACATGAACTTGGGAATAGTAAGCATGAGTGGGAGCATAGTTTCCCTCATAATGAGTGGAATCTTGAGGGGGGACCTCATAGGATGGGTCAAATTGACCCTCCTCATAACCATCATATGAATACCCATAGTTGGCCATGTTAATGATTTTACCTGAATGAAGTTGCATGTTTAAGGAGAGGAAAATATTTCAAACCAACAAGTATATGATGTGACACACTCTTAGACCTAAAAAGCAAGCACAAATCGCAAGTCGAACGGGCCGATATCGGCGACCTACTCACCCGACACTCACCCCAAGCTCGGGGGTAACTCGGTGATGCCGAGTCGAGGTTGTGTGGGGCTGAACCCTTGGTGGTAGAGGGCCAACAGAGTTAAGAGACTTCCCAAGGGTTGGAGGCCCAATTCAAAGGGACCGACCGGGTGCCAATGGGCTCGGGTCACACTCTCTCCCACGGTGGTCACGCATAGCAATAGAGCTTAAGGACCGGGCGCTCACTCACACGGACCAGCGGAGTTTATGAACTAATATTGAATTATCAAGCCAACAAAAGAGAGCAAGGGTAGAGAACTTACTCGACCGGCTTGAAGAAACCGGTCCCGTTCGAAGACGAGGGCGAGCGGGGAAGCGTGGGTTCCCCACACGCCGCGCCGATGTAGCTTCGACCTGCTCAAAGTTTTACATCACTACGCCCCATGCAAGGGGGTTGAGCTTGGGGTAGGGAAGTCAAGATTACAATCAAACAATACCTCCCGCAGGGAGGGGTGGTAAGCCGGCAAGGCGGGGAAGGGGATAGCCTAAATGAAATTCGAACGGGTGGACGACGTCGGTTCTGCCCGCTCTCTGGCACATGGGACTGACAGCCGGAGTTTTCACCACTGCGGCCACACACGAATTTTTCCGATGATGATACCAGTTGGAAAATCATCGTAGCTGGATCAGGATGACGCCTGAATTTTTTTGATTTCTTTGGTCGCCGGTGCTGGTCGGGGTCAGACTGCAAACATGGCCCCTCAGTTCTGGCTCTGGCAGCAAAACTACCTCAGCAGCAGGAAGAAGAGGCTGCCATGAGCACTCCCAAACTCTGAATCGAGCGTGGCTGAAGTCGTTGGAACCGTTGTTCAGTCTTATTCGAAACGTGACCCACGGGAATGCCAGAAGATGTTGGAATAGACCTGAGCAGCCCAAACAGTGATCAGGTGTCTGTTTAGTCCAGGAGTGGATAGAACAGCACACCTGAAGGAGAAAATTGAGAAATTATCGCTCTGGAGGTCGAACGAAGTGCTGCTTCTTGGATATGGAAGGCGACTTGTTGTAGAAGCTTTCAGACAAGTGGCGCCTCAAGAAGCAGAGTGATCTGGCCGTGAGAGCTTCTGGAAGTGGCCTCAGGTTGCTGATTGGATCAATCTTGCGCAGTCGGAGAAGAACGGCTCCCCTGGGCGACGACAAGCTCAGAAAGGGATGGGACCACCGCCGTTGCAAAGAGGACGGAGAGACGCTTCTAACGGTACCACTTGGGCCTCCATGGATGCCAGGATGAAGTCAGGCTCGCCTCTGCAAGCTGCTGGTCTTCTGCAGATCTTGAGCTGCGAACTGGCTAGCTGGGAGCTGCTACAAGGCCGTGGTGGAGATGGTATCAATGGGTGGAGGGGTTGATGGAAGGGTAGCAGAGGATGTGGGGAGTCAAGGGGAGGCCTAGAGCTGTGTTGGAGGAGGAGGAAGAGGGGAGGGGCACAGGGGGGCAAGGTGCTGGTTCTGCCAAGGTGTGGAGGGGGTGGTAGAGGAAGAGGAGCTAAGGGGTGGAGGGTAGATTGGGAGGGGGCGACCAGATCTAAGGGGGGGGGATTTGGTGCGCCCTAGGGCTTGAGGAGGGATGGAGGGAAGATTCAAAATTATCTTGGGGGCTGGGAGATTGTGTGGGGAAGGGAGGAGATTGTGTTGGGGAGAGGGAGATTGTGTTGGAATGGCCAAGGATCTCCTAGGGAGAGGCAAGATTTGGTGGGGATTTGGTGGAGGGGTATTAAATGCACCTAGGGAAGGGGATGAGGGCTTGAGGTGGCAGATTTGGTGGCAGGTTAGGGCTGATGTGGAGGGTGAGGTGGAGGAGAGAGAGAGGGGGGCGGCCAAGAGAGAGAGGGGAGGGGTGGAGTGGGATTCTGTCCCTAGGGCTTCTCACCCACTAATGGAATCACTCCACAAGAAATCTGAAACTTGAACTTTCAAATGGAAAATTTTCATTAACTTAAAATGGGGGGAAATGGGGTCCTATATATAGGCAACCCACATTTTACAGAAAGTCCCTGACTCTTGACACAAAGACAAATAATCAAGGGAGGTAGGGGCGCCCCTGGGCCTGGCCTAACGAATTGGGCCCAACAGCTAATCTAATCAACCTAATGACTCTTAAACTTAGGAAAATAAATCAAAGACCTAGGTACATGACTCCAAAAAAAGAAAAAATACATCAAATGACTCAAATGGAAAGCTCAAAAAGGATAATTGGGCCCACATAGAGTGAAGCCCGAGCTCAAACGACTCCGGAGTGTGTGGATGACCTAAGCCAGAGGGAGTCGTGGGTGATGCCTCCATCAGTATAAGTAAGAGATAATCACCCAAAATTTTTCACTCAACTTGTAATGAACCCAAAGTTTTAAGTTTCTCTTTTGAGATTAAAGTGGATTTTTTAAATGTGTGATCAATTCTCACTTTTCAATGTGGGTCGTAGTTTCAAGTTTGGGTGCAATCTCTAGGTCAACTAAGTTCTTTCTCTCTCCTTACCAACATATGGGTTAACTAAACTCTAGGTACTTCAAGTGGTACAACCGTCCCGTCGTCCGTGAGGGAATCCACGGGTGTGGGGACTTACAGAGGCCTTGGAAAAGTAATTTTCAGTCCAAGGAGACGGAATGCTCAATGGAGGGTCGTTCCACTTCCAAGAAAAAAGTGTGGGATCCTAAAAATGTAGAGAGAGGAGGTCTCTCAACCAAATGCCCTAGAATGCAAGCTAATGCAGGCAGATCAAGCAATGACAATCAGATGATCAATAAATGCAATCAATTGGTGAAGGTAACAGCAATAATCAAGGTTATGTGAAAACAGAACAAAATGACGACCTGACAGAAGTCGTGGTTTCAATAAGCAACGACTAGGTGTCAGTCGCTAAACACTGTAAACAGTGGCAAACAGTGAACATCAAAGTAAAATAGCGCCTTGGTGTGAGGCGTTGATTATGTAAATAATGCCTCTCTGGAGGGGCGTCAAATATCAGTGAACAGTGATCAGGACATGAAAATCAACAGTAATGGCAGAATTGACGCCTTTGTTTGAGGCGTTGAATGCAGGAATGATGCCTATGTGGAGGGGCATTGATTATAAAAATGATGAAAATACTGGAAAATAAATGTAAACTGCGCCTTTGTGAGCGGTCGCTGAATGTTAAAATAGCGGCTGCAGGGAAGTCGCTAATCAGTTCCAGTGAACAAAAACCGATGAAAATTAACAGAAATCAAATTTCTTTTCTTAATAATGGTATGGACAATTGAAAAATTGGCTAATCCAGTGAGAGATGTGCACGTGGTGCACAAGGGGAGTGTGCTACATGGAGCCCTAAGGAGGGGCACACGTGGGTGCCAAAGGAGGGGTACGCAAGGGTGCCAAAGGGAGGGGCACACATGGGTGCCAATGGAGAGGTAATCAAAATAAAAACATCAAGAGTCCCACCGTGATCGCCAATTTGTGAACGTGTCACATAGACATTTAAAAAGAAAGGAACTTTAAAATTTCTTTAAAGGGAGATATTAAGAAAAAAAGGATGAATATGCTAAGCAAACATGATATGTGGAACTAAAAGAAAAAAGGATAAAAGGAGCATGTGATGCTCTAAGGAGAGTGATCGCCAGAGGGGTTACCTCAAAAATTAAAGGATGATCGCATGTACCTTGTGAAGAAGCAGGTGAGAGTGTGAGTCCTTCCTTCCTCCTTCTACCGGCCGGCCGATGAAGGGGATTCTTACTTTGATTACCCTTGTTAAGACAAACAAAAAAAAACAAGCAAATATGTGGATTAGCCAAAGTGTAGTATCAATGCTCTAATAAAATGGAATTATGCAACATGGGCATGAGCACACCTTGTGTGTTTGTTTAAAACCCCTAAGAGGAGTAAAAAAGGTGGTAGATATGTATGCTATGGATGCAACAAGTAATATGGTATGCAGAGGATACTTCTAGCAAAAATGGCTAGAAAGAGGGATGCGTGTATGATAAATAATAAAAAAACTAAAAGGGGAAGAGGATGGCCCTTCTGATGTTGCTGCAGTAGTAAGGGCGAAACAAAGAGAGCTTGGCCGCAAGAGGATGAAGCTGCGAAGAAAAGGACCTGCAAGAGACTTGTTAACAAAAGAAAAGAAAATGTTTCCTCTTCTGTATGTCTGCAAAAGCTCTCTTCTTCTTAGTAAAATCTCTCTGTGTAACATGTGTGCAACCTCTCGCGCACGCCGGAAAATCGTGGGTATTTATAAGGCCAAAAATCCTTATTCTAATAGGATTAAAAAAAAGATAGCAATCCTCCAGCAAGGATCTCCCTTCCCCAATCGATCATGGCGTTTAAAATGAAGAAGGACTCTTCACGGGAAGGTAGCAGACGAAACGGAGATGGAAGCTCAAATGACGACATTAGGCTGGTCGCTAATTGAAATGATGACGGCGCACGCAGTCGTTGATTCCTGGGTTAATTTTTAGAAATAAATGACTTTTCATATTTAAACATGGGAAATGACGCCTTCTGGAATGGCGTTAATTAATCAGCGCCTTAGAAGCCGACGTCAATTCTTTGCATTTATTTTTGAATGGAATTTTGTAAAATCAAGAAACACCAGGAAATAATGCCTACGCGTACGGTCGTTGAATATTGAAATAATGACAGCCTACCAGTCGTTAATTAAATGACGCCCTGCTTTTGGTCGTGAATTACAAATACGATATAAAAATTCTAAATGAATTAGAAAAACTTAATATTAAGCTAATATTTAAGTCCACTTTTGGGCATCACGTGGTGACATGAGATTTACTCAACATAGTGTCGATTTTAGAGTGTTTACAACCGTGAGTTCCAAGAGGGTGATTATGTCATGATCAGGGTTAGACCTGAATGGTTTCCCTCTGGGACCGTAAAGAAATTGGAAGCTCGTGGAGCCGGTCCATTTCGAGTGTTGAAATGCGTCGGATCCAATGCGTATGTTGTGGACTTGCCCGATGAATATGGGATAAGCTCTACTTTCAATGTGTCGTATCTAGTTGCTTATAGGGACCCAGCGGTGATCCCTAGTGAGCCTTTTGAGCCATCTCCTCCCCTTGAGAATGACCCCACACCTGAGTGTCCACCACCAGACTCATTTCCACGGCAGCGTGAGCATATAGACCATATACTGGATGAGCATGTGACTATTACCAGGAGTGGATCCTACCCGCGCTACCTAGTGCGATGGAGAGGGCGACCCGCCACCAATGATACTCAGATCAGTCGGGCAGAGTTGCAGAGGATAGATCCAGACCTACTAGAGCGCTACCAGAGTGATCCAGACCCTTGCTTGATAGGGTCGAGTTTCTCACACCCGGGGAGAATTGGTGCAGACACCAGAGCGAGCGAGAAGCATGAGTCGGCGAGCCATCGGTACCGAACGCGCAGCACCACTCGAGCTACACAGGCATCCCTATGGCTTGGAGACAGTCTGGAGTCTCCGTGTTGAGTCCTAGTATTTTTAGTATTTATCGGGTTTTCATTTGGTATGTAATGTGTGCTTATTTGATTTTATTTGGGGTTAATTGAGTGTAATTAGGATGAATAAATGGGTTTCTTTGTAAAAAAGGTCCACCTAGGCCTAGCGGGCCCCCTCACCCTCTTCCCCATTATGCCACCTAACTTCTAGGGACCCATAGGGGCTAGCCCATAGGCCACCTTGGACTTAGACCATTGGACCAACGGAAGGGAAATTCCATTTCCCTTCTTTAAGGGGGATGCCCCCTCTTTTGTCCTCTTATGTGTATTTTTTTATTTTGGCTTTGACGACATGGGGAAAAATGGAAATTGGCATCCCCAATATACCCCTCCCAAACCCTAGATCTAAGGGTAGTCTTAGTCATTTACCTAGGGTTCTCATTCCATATAAAACCCTTGTATTTTCTATTTTCACCACAATTAATACAAGAATTTCAACAATTTTGCTCCAAAGGCCTAGGCCGCCCCCTCTCTCTCTCCTCTCCCTCCCCTTGCAGCTGTGAAGGCTGCCATTCTGAGGTGTGAAGCCTCCCTTTTCAGAGTGTGAAGCTCAGCACCGCTGTCGCCGCCGCCGTTACACCACCACCGCCCGTCGCCAGAGTTCTGCCCATCGTGGGAAAGAAAGCCAAAGGCCAAATTTTAACTCTTCACACGTAGATCTGACCAGGCTAAAACTTTCAGGGTGAGTTCCCCTTGTTGATCCCACGTCCCACAAAATAATTCAGATTTTTTCAACTTTGTTTTCTCCCCTTTTTATTTAAAGTCCCACAGCCTACACAATCTGCCCATGTGCAGACTTGTGTTCCAGCAGCCATACTCTTCAACCATTCGACCCCCTTTCCAATTTTAGATCGAGCTGAAATTTGGACTGGGACTTTTGTCCACCCAACCTACATCCCACAAATGTTTTTAAGATTTTTGCAGTTCAATTACCATTTTTTAAAATCACTGCAAAATCTGGACTTAGCTCTTTCTTCTGCAGTCTAGATCCGACCAACCCCTATTATAAAATCCATTTCCCATATCAAACCACCTCAGAGAATTATAAAAAAATTATCCTCGTGTTCCTTGCTTCCCCCTCTATCTCCCATAAAAATCCCATCACCCAGATCCAAAGTTTCAACCTCAATCAACGTGCTTCATCAGGAAGATCTTAATCTCCCCAGTTAGATCTGAGTTCAGGGGTCAGCCTATTCATAAATACCCCAATAAAATTTCACGGCCATAAAAATTCCTGTAACAGCCAATGGTCGTAGATCCTTGAGGGGGCTTCGGAGCGGCACCAATTTCGCGTCGATCCGATGTCGGGGCTGATCGCAGTAATTTTTATCGCCAGGTCGTGCACCCCGGAAACTGTAGAACAGGTCCGTAGACAACAAGCAACAACGCTTCCCAATCGGGCCGCCTCGCCTTCCACAAGGCGAAGCAGCGCAGTCCCCTCCTAGGGAACGTCCCTCCAGGAGTCCCCTTCGCAATGGGACCAAGCCCACCTCAGTCAGCCGCCCGAGCAGAACATGGTCCCCACAACCGTCAGCCCGCGTCATCCGGCCAGCTCAAGTAGCAGCACGTCAGCACCAATGGAGTGGTTCAAAATGCTGCCCATCAACCCAAGTTCGATCCTCCTGGGTCCCGCATGTTACCTGTTACCTCCCTGCGTGGAGTGGGTTTAATTTTGTAATTAATGATAACTATCTTAACCGGGAGTATGATCTTGGCTGGGGTTGTCTTCCCCACGCTCGGAGCGTGGAGGTAACGATCTCTCCTTCTCGGCATTGGCTTGTTTAATATATGATTATATACAACTGCATGAGTGCATTAGAATTCTAGCTTGTTAAATCATTTTAATCACCGCTGTGAGAAAGAGAGCAAACCCGTCCCATGACTCGATACGAGCACGGAAGTGAGTTTGACCACCCTTGACTCTGCCGGTTTCTCAACCGTGCAGATCCGCGTTTCCCTCACTTGGGACATCTCGTGGGACTACTTTTCTATTAAAGGCTTATACCCTCAGGAGCTCTTAGTGTCGAGCCGAGGTAGCTCTATTGTTCGCGTGTTGCTGGTCGCATCGTCACCTAGAGTCCAAGGTTCGCATCATTTGGCATCGAGTCCCTCATTCATCACGCATCAGGTGTAATTTCCCAGTAGGCTTTAAATGTTCTGCCTTTACTTGCTGACAAGTGAGACATCGGGACACAAAATCTGCTACTTTCCTTTTCATGTTGGGCCACCAAAAGTTTCTTTTCAAATCTTGATACATCTTGGTAGCACCAGGGTGAATAGCATACATTGATTTGTGAGCTTCTTCCATGATCAATTTCTTAGTGTCATCATGATTCGACACACAAATTCGATCTTTAAATAATAGTCTTCCATTATTTGAGATAGAAAATTCTGGTCTCTGATCAATATTATCCTTAATATCCATCAATGTGGGGTCATTTTCTTGCAATTGAACTATGTCCTTGATCAATGTTGGTTGAGACCTTATATTGGCAATCATACCTCCTTCTCCTTCTCTGTCAATATCAAGATTTAAATGAGAAAAATCTTCAATAAGACAAGTTATACCTTTCCTGAGGCTTGCTAGTGTTGCCATCGGTTTCCTGCTAAGAGCGTCGGCTACATCATTTGCTTTCCCTGGATGATATTGGATAGTTAAGTCGATGTCCTTGAGATACTCCAACCATCTGCATTGTCGCATGTTTAACTCCTTCTGGGTGAAGAGGTATTTCAGACTTTTATGATATGAAAATATGATGAATTTATCCCCATAAAGGTAATGTCGCCAAATCTTCAATGTGAATATAACCGCAGCTAGTTCCAGATCATGCACAAGGTAATTTTCTTCGTGACGTTTTAACTGCCTTGATGAATAGCAAATCACCTTTTCATTAGCCCATCATTCTTGGGCGCTTCTTCATCTTTCATAATAGCATTAAGACAAGCATGTTGCTTACGTCCACCACCGGAAGATTGTTCCTTCATGAGGGGGCAATCCGGCATGCGGTGCTCCCGACTGCCACATCGTAAACAAGCGTTGAGACACTTCCAGCATTCTTCGGCCGAATGACCAAACTTCTCGCAAAATGTGCAAGCCGCTATGACTTGCTTTTCTTCTTCTTTGACCTTCTTGTTCTTGTGGTAGCCACTACCACTCCCATTCTGGGATCTCTTCTTGCTATCATGGGATTTGTAAGGTTCCGTGATATTAAACTTTCTCTTCTTTCCATGCCGATCAGACCTTCGGCTCGGCTCCTCTCCTTTACCTTTAAGTTTTTTGACCTTCTCCAAGGTCCTTTCGCATAGATGTGCCCGTTGGACCATCTCCGCAAATATATGGGTATTTTGAGACCCAAGTTGTTGAATAAAGTCAGGCCTCAAACCGTCCATAAAACGGTTAGCTTTTAATAAGTCGGTACTAACCAGATGGGGAGCATAAGGCGCTAGCCTAGAAAATTGGAGTTCATACTCTGCCACTGTCATCATGCCTTGGCGTAACGAAGCAATTTCCATAGCTTTCCTCTCCTTGAAATGTTCAGAGAAGTATTTAGCTCGGAAGAGGGTGAGAAATCCCTCCCAAGTATGTGGTGCATCTTGAGGCGATACAGGAATTGACTTCCACCATGTACGAGCATCTTTATTGAGTTGGAATGTGGCAAGATGAACCTTCGCTTGGTCGGCACATTGCATAACCTCAAATATGCGGTTCATTTCATCAATCCAATTCTCGGCTTTGTCTGGATTAGAGGAACCAGAAAATCGTGGATGATTTAGGCTTCTGAAGTTGTGGTAAAGATCACCAGTACCAGCTCTTGCGCCGGCTTGAGCCATGTTTTGTAATGCCTGGGTTAGACCCGCAACAGTCTGTTGCATTCCACCCCAATCAACATCGTGAGCCATCGTAAGAATGAGGTACCTGAGAAAAGTGATAGGTTTGTCATAGTATTTAAAGAAGCTAGCTTAAAGATATATTCTAAACAACTAGCTCATCTCGGGTTCTACCCAATTCTCACATGGGTTGGAGAAATTTTTCTAGTTTCATAGGTGTCGGTCCTTAAGCCTTGGACTTAACCTATGACATGATTTATACTTCCTAGAAATAAGTAAGTCCTTGGACTTAAGCTCTGATACCACCTTAACTGTCACGCCCCGAGATTATGTAGCGAAAATAATCGAGAACGTGAACAGTCGGCATGGTAAGCCTCTCGCAAGCAATATAATCAGAGTGCCAAACAATCATATATAGTAATTGCATAAGTAATTCACTAAAATCTTCATCTTTATTTCATATAAATAGCCATCAAAATACATAAGATCTTTGACTCTCTTTACTAGACTCAATAAAATAAAGATTACATCATGACTCGATTAGACACTTGATAACTAAGGCTTCTCTCATTCATATATCATTCAATCACTCTCGGACCCGTTACTTGTATAATCCGAATCCGATTCACTTGTACTTCCTGAAACATTGAGAAAATAGGTAATGAGCACACTTGCCAGGTAGGTATCTTCGCATCAACATGAAGATGAATTTAAGTGATTAGTATTTTAGCTCTAGAGAATAAGATAAATCATTCAAATATAGTAAACATTTGAATAAAACTAAAGTAACAAGATATGATCATGACGAGATACGAGAATATGATTGATCAAGTATATAACAAGAGTGTAAATTTGGCCTTTCCATGAACAAGAATGTACTTTCCATAACATTAGAGGCTATGCACTAGAAAGTCATGTAACAAGAAAGAAAGTACTTTTCGCTTGATAGCAAGTACTTCGTGGTGATCGCCTTAGACATATATTGCCTCAGATTATATCAGAAGAGCAAAGTGGCTTCATCAGTGGAAGACAAATAACTGATAACTTTTTGATGGCCAAGGAAATGTTCATGGAAATAGATAGACCTATCAGAGGTCACAACATGTTTCTTAAACTGGATATGGCTAAAGCCTACGACCGGATAGAATGGGATTTTCTCATTAAGGTGCTAAAAAGCTTTAGTTTCTCTAATAGATTCATCTCTTTGATTGCCCAAATGCTGGTTAACTGCTGGTTTTCAATCTCCCTCAATGGACACAATGGTGGTTATTTCAAATCCTCAAGAGGGGTCCGACAGGGGGATCCCTTAGCTCCAGCTTTATTCATTATTGATGAAGAAGTTCTGAGCAGAGGTCTTAGACAATTGTTCTCAAATGGACAATGCAGACCTTACCACCTACCTCGAGGAGTCCAACACATATCACACATACTTTATGCTGATGATTCTATCATTTTCATGAATGGCAGCAGATCCTCACTTAACCACCTCTTAAAATTTCTGAAGAGCTATGAGATGTCCTCTGGTCAGAAAATAAATGCCCAAAAAAGTTGTTTCATGGTAGCCAAGAAAATGCCCCGAAGCTCCATTGACAGAATATGTCAGCTAACTAGATATCAGCACAAGATTGGAAGTATAAAATATCTTGGCATTCCTCTCTTCAAAGGAAGAGTGAAAAGATCTCACTTCAAATATTTGCTAGACAAAGTCAATGCCAAGCCTGCTGGCTGGCAAAGCAAGCTGCTGTCTCAGGCAGGGAGATTGGCTCTCATTCGCTCGGTCCTATCATCTATCCCTATGTACTGCGCCAGTGCACCCTCCATCCCATACACTATACTTAAACAAATTGGGAATATTTGCTCCAATTTTTTTTGGCAGGGATATGAGAATGCTCATAGACAACACTGGATATCCTGGGACAAAATGTGATGTCCTATCTCTGAAGGTGGATTAGGTATACGCAGTCAATCAGATACTCAACTGTGTTAATATGTTAAACAGTTATGGATATCTACTCATAACAACTCTCCTTGGGCTATGTTTGTAAGGAGTAAATACTATCATGGTCTTCATATATCAGAATGCAAAGCTTCATTCCCTGCAGGCATTAAAGCAACTGATTTTGAGAAAGCCCGGTCAATACTCTTAGCTAATTCCAGAATGATTGTTTTTGATGGTGCCTTCACTAACTTTTTGAAAGATAACTGGTATAAAAACAAGACTCTAACCAAAGCTTTACATATTCAACACCCCTCTTTGAATGATGGTTGTACTGTTCAAGAAGCAATGGCAAATTTCTAACATCCTGTCTGGCAACTACTGGAAGATCAGTCAATGAGGAGAGAAATCCAGAGATTCAATATACAAAATGGAGAGGATAAACCTATTTGGTCTCTTACCAACTCAGCTAAATTTAGTATCAAATCCACCTACTATTTTATTAAAGGGAAGAACTCAAATTCCAGTTTAAGTTTCAGTAAAATCTGGCATCCAAAATTCCCTCCTCGGGCCTCCCTGTTGTGTTGGAAACTATTGAAACATGCAGTTCCAGTTGATAAGCAGATACAAAAATGTGGCATTGCTATTGCTTCAAGTTGTGTCTGCTGCCAAAACTCCCATGCAATAGAGTATGAAAATCACTTATTTGTAGATAGTGCTGTGGCCAAATTTTTATGGAACAAATTTACTCCTTTATTTAACAATTCATCTCTGGAAGTTCTCACCATCAGTAATAGGCGGAAATTAACAATAAATGAGACAGTCCTGAGTAAACCGAAGGGTTTTATATCCCTGTTGATCTCAATCATGATTATCTAGGAGATATGGAAATTCAGATGTCAAGTTAAGTATGAAGAAAATAGGAACAGCTTTGAAAATATCTCTGAGCAGATTCTTGCAGACCTAAAGCACATTGTGAAACATATCAAATTTAAGAATGGAACTAGCAACAGCTTCTGGCTCAGCCTGTAAAGTTTTGGTATCTCTATTAGCAATTTTCATCTGACATATATTACAGTTCTCTGGAAAGCTCTGGCTACCAATTTCTCCTTACATGTGGATGGAGCAAGCAAAGGGAACCCAGGAATTTCTGGAGGAGGTTGCTGCATCAGAAACAGTCATGGGCATTTAAAGCTGGGATTCTCTTATTTCTATGGTGTTGGATCCAATATGGTGGCTGAGGGAAGGGCGCTGCTTGATGGTCTTCGTTTAGCACAACATCATAATATTTCAATTTCAGCCATTTTACTGATTCTCAGATTGTAGTTGAGATGCTGCAAAAGAATAAAGATCCCCCATGGTCTCTTCTACCTTGGTTGGAACCACTACAAAATATTTTCTCCTAGTTTCATTGCTCCATTATCCACACATATAGAGAGGGCAATCAGCTAGCAGATGCGCTAGCCAATCATGCAGTGCTAGTCAGAAGCAACTTGGAATTTTTTTCAATTAGAGAATTGCCTACAATGGCTAGAGGATATGCAATTGCGGATGTCAAAGGCATCCCCAACTTCCATAGGAGGCTTGTATAGTTCTTTTTCCTATCATTCATCTTCATTGTACTACAGAGGCTTGGCCTCCTTTTGTAATTGCATTTCCTTGATAAATCAATAAAATAAAGCATCAAAGTGGTGATTTGGTGGAGTGAGAACATTCCCTTCCTTTGGAATGGGGGTGCACTCTCCCTTTTCCCACTTGATGACTCGGCTTCATATAAAAAAAAAGTACTTCGTGAATTTACGTGGATCTTTATTCATGTCCGTGGATTTTCACTTGTTTATAAAGAAAGTACTCCCAGCGTAATGCGACGCCAATAGCATCATACCCCATGGTTTATAGTATGTTTTCGACAATCAACTGAGAGGACTAGCATAGAGCCCTTGAATATAATCAGTGCTCGAACTGCATCTTCAAGTATAAATCAAGCTACTTCCACGATTATAACAATAATGTGGCCAATATTGTACAAGTTCAACAATAATTCCATGATAAGGTAACCAAGGTATAGAACGTACCAATAATCGATCATGAGAATTTCAAGAAATGTATTAATAACTAGGTTATGCTATGGATAAAATTTGGCAGCATAACGGTACATTCTTTATTTCCATAATTTACCTAGACATCTTTGGAATAAGGTGACAAGTCTAGATAATCAATAGACCATCTGGAACATAGGAATACTCAACTCAAAGGTAAAACCATGGGTTAAACATAATTAGATTTGATGAAAGAGAAGCTAGAACCTTGCGGTCTAGGGCAGGGCCGCTAGGTGACAATGGCGGTCTATCAATAGGCCGCTAAATGACTCCGGCGGTCACATATTAGGCCGCTAAGGTCTAGAACTCATTAAAACACCGGTAAAGTGCTTTCTAGAAAATTGGGCTTTTATGGTACAACCAGCTCGGCGTCCTAGTGGGAATCCCAAGCTCACGGAGACTTATGGAGAACTTGAAATAAGATCTCCTAGTCTGTTGGAAGGAATATCCAATGGATAAATTATTAAGTCCAAGATTGTGTACTTAATGTGCAAAGGTGTAACTAATGACAACATATCGGGATATGTGCTATGTACTTAAGAAAATGACTCTGAGATAAGAGAGATCATGATAAAACAGTGATCAAATAAGTCCATAAACCTTATGAAAACGTGCTTATAAATACAAGAGTATATGTTTTTGGCCATAAAAATAACATAGGTTAAAAATAATCCCAAGTACACAAAGAACATGAAATCTTCTGGAGTACAACCAGTCGTAAGAAAATAATACCTGAAACAGGAGTAAAACCTACTTAACTAGGCTTAACATACATTAATTTGGACCAATCTGCATTAAGTTTTGAGTTAACTTAAATACAGAATTTAGAAATCAAAAATGGTCTAGAGAGAACCGTTTCTAGTGACTAGCGGTCTATCGTAAGACCGCTAAGGTTTATAGCGGTCTACACGAAGACCGTTTCTCCCTGGGTTAATAGAAAACTCAATAATAATAAAATAAAATACTAATCTAGGGCATACCATACATGAAAATAAACATGAATATACTCTAAAGCATGATAGAACAAGTATATGCCAACAATATGTATGGGTTTGTGTAATAAACAAGAAAATTCTCCTTTTAACTTAATTAGGGCTAGGAATTTTACATGAGGAGTATACTAGATGCATAGTCCCAATAAATCATAAAATTCTCGATGTACAATGCAAGAAATCGGCTGAAATCAGAGGGCTTTTATCCTGGACTTTGAGTTTAAGCCTTTCATGAGATAACCTACCTCTGTTTTGGGCTTTAAGCTTCGAATTTAGGGCAGGAAGTTAACCCTAATTTCTGCACGTCCTGTGCTAAACTAGCGACTTCACGCATTCGTAACTCCTGATTCTCTTGACCTAAAGTCGTGAAATTTTGAGTGTATGAAGAGGGTACTAAAAGGAACAATTTATTCTAAAGAATCTCTATCTAATTACCTCGTTTAGTGCTTCCAATTTGCATATCTTTCTGGGTCAGTCGCACTACTTCCTGGGTCATTTGTAATGAACCAACGTCTTTGCAGGCTTCTATCTCCTTGTAGGGTTGATCTCCTAGAATGAAATTTTGATAAAAATTAGATCTAACTAAAATGAAAAAATTTCTAGAAGAAACTTACCTCTAATTCAACCTCTTTACCTTAGTTCCACGCGAGCAAAAAGCAAGGGTCGTGCTAGTTAGTTCTGGGGTCTATTTATAGGGTTTAGCTAGGGTTTCATGATTTGAACGATTCTAGAGTCCTTATTTGGTATTAGATCGATCTTTGAGAGTCCTAGGCATGCTTACAAGTCTACATACTTCTGTCTCTAGGATTTTAGACGTCAAAAATCTAATCTTTTTGCACATTCTTCCACTCACGGAATCTGCAGAGCTTAGCGGTCATTTAGGAGATCGTTTTCCAGTGACTAGCGGTCTCGGGATAGATCGTTTTCAGTTTTGGGCGCTGAATTTGCAACCAGTTCAAACTCTTGTATTATTATCCACCTCTTTATCCTAAAATTTTCCTACTTATCTCCTTAATTTCGTAAATACATAAATTCTAAGCTTCTAGAACATGGGCCAAAGTTGACAATTATAATTTGGGCCAATTGGATTTGTCAAAATGGGCCTAATCCTCTTGGATTAGTATAAGGGCTTAATAATTAGTTTTAAGTAACCATAATTCAATCAATAGCCCATTTAAATGCTTAATACTTATATTTTTAATCTCGAAAAATTCTTAGAAAATCCTTGGGCGTTACATATTATGTAATTAGAAGCTTGACATCTTTTTCCAATGTCTTTTTCTTCATTGAACTTATTTCACAAATGAACATGTTAGAATATACAAGAATGATTTTCGATCGATTTACGTGTTTTTGTGTCTCTGAAAAATCGTGTAGCTAGGAAGTTTATCAAGAAAGGCCGGTGTCTAAGGCTAGAGGTCCACGGGCAAATGTTTTAAGTGGATAAGTGATTACTTAATTAGGACCTCGGGAATATGAGGGGAGCCTCCCACTATCCACTGTTTTAAATTAGGACCTCTGCTAATTACCCGACTGAGAAAAACTTGATCTAAACTTATTTTACAAGATTTTTCCCAAGAGTTGATCACGCCTTGACCGGCAATTCATTCTCTTTATTATCTTTATGTCGTTAAACATGATACCTTAAATCATCCATGAACTTCCCTTATAAACTTCATTTACTCTTCATACTACATGTCCTTGAAAATGGAAATTTTGCTAGATCTGTACTTTAGCCATAAACTACCATTTGGGAGTGTAGGAGCTAAGTGCCATGCAGGGCAAAGTGCTACGTTATGGGAGCCACCCCTTGAGGCCGGAATGGCACAAAGTGCTACATAACGGAAGCCACCTCTTGAGTCTGTAGGGGCCACCTCTAAAGTCCTCCATAACTAAATGACTAGTTATGCACTATACTACGCTTCTTAAGTTTTTCTTGAAACTCAGATTGGCCATAATTATAAATGAATTATTCTCAAAATTACATGGGACTTTGGTCCACCTGATACTCAATGCTTGACAAACATGGGGGCCCTGATCTGCTCATAGGTGAGTAAAGTTTGAAAGTTCTTGTGCCCGAGGGAGTTGAATGATCAGGTGTGGCATTCCACCAACTGACATGCAAGATTGAACTAGACAATTCACTTATTATATGCTTGACTTGTTACATGCTTAACTTTCTATACATGACATGTTTGACCGGAAGGGTTAATATCCTTGTTACATAGCCATATTTATAATTCTATACTTGTTATTGATCTTCATGTTTACATGTGAGTTCTACAATATCTATTCTTGAAATTCTTGACTTCTTGATCTTGTTCTCTATTTGTCATTTATTTTATTACTTGTTTTATTCGAGAGCATATAGATGATCCAAAATGCTAATTATTTAAAGTGACTTGATAAAGAGATATAAGTCTTACTGAGCTTTCTAGCTCACCCTATGTATTGTTGTTAATTTTCAGGAAATCCTGAAGATGATGGGAATGGGCTAGAGTGATGAGAGTGATGAGAGTTTTTAATAAATTTTTCCCAGTCTGTCTACTTATAAATGATTGTATCGAGTTTGAATAGTATTGTCAGTCCTTGAAGGATATTTGTTGGAAATGTTAGATTATGAAATAAAGATGTGATTTTTTCCATTTGTTGTTCATACTCATCATCTGAGTCTCTTGATCGACTTGCCCGTATAACTGTTCACGCCTTGATAATTCTGCCTTGTTCGGGGCGTGACACGTGGAATCACTAAAGCCACCTATCTGAGAGAGAGCCATTGGCGGGAGTCTTTCCTCCACGCGGCGGAGCGAAACTATGCGGGGTCCACATCATCTGTTCCCTGCCATATAAAGGGAAAATTTTCTGAGAAGTAGAGTGAAGAGACTGAGACAGACATATACATAGAAGAAGAGAACAAATAGAAAAACTGAGAGACATAGAAGGAGAGAAGCGGCAAAGTGAATTGCAGAAGAAGAAAGATAGAGAAGGCTGAGGCAATTGAAGAATAAGAGATTCGAGAGCAGTGAGAAGCATCTGAGAGAAAAGTGAAGAGTGTTAGAGCTAGTTGCAGATAGAAGGAGAAGCTTCAAAAATAGAGTATCGTAGAGGAGGAGAAGTTGAGAAAAAGTGAGAGTGGTTGCAGTCATGATTTCTAGATCTGATCTAGAATCGTATGCTCATCTTTGAGCTACAATGTTTCTATTGTTACATCTGATTTCCATTTTTAGTCATTTGTTTTGTTTTTCATATCATTGTCTTTCAAGCTGTAAGTCAGCGGAGCAAGCTGTGATGCTCAACGGCGAGGATTTGTTCCTCGGACAGTAAGCTATGGTGCTCAGCTGTTAGCAAGTTGTGAGGCTCAGTGGATCAAGCTGTGAGTCAGCAGTTGTAGGGATTCATCCCCAAAGCTGTGGATCAGCGGACAAGCTGTGCGTCAGCTGAAGCCACACTAAGATTTGAGTGTGGGGTAGATGTAGGTCTCATGGTTGAGACTGAACCACCTAAAAATCTCTTGTTTCTTGGGTGGTTATTTGTCTGCGTATTGGTTCGATAGATGCATGATTAGGACTGATGTCTGTGAGTTTACATTTTTGAATGCAATTACAGTCTAATGATTTGAGTGTTTCATCAATCAATCAGTATATCAAAAGGTGTGGCAGAAAGGATAGGTCAGGCCTATCTAGAATGTCACCTCTTGTGTGAGGAGATCATAGATCAGACCTCAACCGAGTACGACATTTGGTTGTTTGGACACTTTCTTCATTCGAGTGACAATTGCTAGTGTTTACACTGTGTGTAGAATGTTGCTATGGTTTTAGATTAGTAAGAGTAGATTTAATTTTTTAAATTTCACAAAACGTTTCACTGGGATCCATTCACCCCCCCTCTGGATCTCATTTGTGCAATCAGAGAGGATCACCAATATCTCATCAATTGGTATCAGAGTGGGTTTCTATGATTTTAGATCCAACGATCTACAGATCTGATCCTGCATCTTTGGTGTATCCACTGTTTACTTGTCTCTGATTTAAATCTATTTCCATGGCTAATCCTATGATGTTTGATGGCTCCAACTTTTATATTTGGCTTGGTAAATTTAGGGATTATGTGAACTCCATTGATTTAAATCTTTGGGTTCTAATTGCATACGGTCCATATGACATTTCAGAGATTGAATCCAAATGGAATGTTATTCACAGACTTAAAAATGCAGATAATGTGAAAGCCCTAAAGATGATAAAGAGAGCGATAAATTCTGATGAATTCCCTAGTTTCTCCATGTGTAGGAGTGCAAATGAGATTTTGGACAAACTGACAGAGATCTACACGCAAGAAGGGAACAAATGCTTTATGGCCAAAGATCACAACTGTGATTAACAGGAAGAATCTTCTTCTCAGGTAAGTTCTGAATGTGATGAATTTACATTCAATGACTTGATGAAATTGTATGATGGTTTGTTAGATAAATACAAGAGAGTCAAGTCAGAAAATAGAAAATTGAAAAAGAGTGTGTCATCTAGAATAAATTCTGTAAAATCTGAGAATGAACATCTTAAGGCTGAAACAAAGAAAATTGAAAAATCTTGTGATAAATGTCTGTCTGTGAATAAATTGAATGCCAGTCTTCAGTCTGATCTGAAATGGCAAGAAGAGTTATTTGATTCTTTGAAAGAAGAAAATGAAGAACTATTAAACAATAAGAAGGAGCTTGAACAGAATGAGGAGGAGTTAAATGAAAAACTGAATTTCATGAATAAGATTGATTTGCTTGAAGAAAATCTAAATATGAAAGAACAGAATAAGAAATTGATGGTTCTAAATATTATCATGTCAGAGAGATTGTTAACCTTTGAAAAAGGAAAGTGTGTTGAAATTGACAATGAACAGAAGTTGAAACAAGAAATTAACACACTCAAAAGTTTGAATGATATTTTACATCAACAAGTAATTCTATGTGAATCTGACATTGATTGTTAAGAGGTTAACGTTCTTGCTCTATATTATGAAATTCAAGATTTAAAAAATTTCTTATCCAAATTTGTTGAAGGTAAGAATAATCTTGATAGGATTCTTGGAACAAAAATCAATTTTCAGAAAGAAGGACTGGGTTACAATCTAGTCAATAAGAAGAAGTTTGAAAATAAATTATCCACTTCTTTTGTGAGCTGTTTTGAGACATCAAAAATACCTTCATCCTCTATCTTTTAATTCACGGCTCAAAAATATGAAAAACCAACTAAAAATCTGAAAAAGACTGATAAGCAGAAAAAGAATGCCAATATGAATAAAGTCAAAGTTGTTCCTGCTATGGCTATGAATTCTGGTAATCTTGTGAATCTTGTGAAGTCTAATAGTTCAGTGCATTTAGCTCAAAATTCCCCCACTCATTCACATGCGCACAAAAAGAATGCTTCATGTCATTTCTGTGGTAGGGCAGGTCATGTTATGGATGACTGCCAGGTTATGAAAGCTGGTGACATGAAGGCTCTTAAGAAAATGAATGCCTCTCAGAATAGAAATAAGAACTTATAGAAAAAATTCAGAAACATGTCTGGGAATAATGCTAACTTGCATGTTAAGCCCAATGTCATTCCATATAAACATGCAAACAGAAATAAGAATAGAACTTCATGTTTCAACTGTGGTAGAAATGGTCACCACATGCATGATTGTAACTTAATGAAACAGGATGATCAAATGTTTGGGAAATATCATGCTAAAAATAATCATGCAAATAATCATCATGATAGGAAACATGCTGTTCATAATGCTGTGTCTTAATTGTGGAAAATTTGGGCATGTAACATTACAATGCTGGTTTGCTAAAAAGAATCTCCATTCCACACATGCTCATTTTCCTGCATTTAGAAACACTCATTTTAGGAACAATTTTGCATCAACTTATAGACAACCAAAATACAATTATTATGAAAAACTTGGTCATACAAAGTTTGAATGTTATTGGATGGAATTTGATCGGTTAGATGCTTGGAGTGCTTGGAGTACACATGTTAGAGGTGTTACTCATCTGATTGGACCCATGAACTCTTGGGTTCCTAAGTTTGCAAAATAATTATCTATTTGCAGGGGTGCCTTGAGGGCAAAAAATAAAAGCGTTAATAAAGATCAAGGCACATGAAGGTCAGTCAAACCCTACTCTTATTTTTCTTATCTTGTTGCTTGAATAATACTCTTTGAGTTACTGCATGTTGTTTGCGACATTTTTTCTATCCGACCGTCTTGTCGTTCTTACCTTATTTCGTGTATATATGTGTATATGTACATATATACGCGTCTTATTTCACGTATCGATCAGCCATTTGACTAACTGGTAGTCAACTGACCGATTGACGACGCGGGCGTGCCAGTCACATGAGTGACGATTTTATTGTGCGCTCATTCTGACCCATGTCGGGCGAATGTGAGGTTCGGTCGGGACCAGCAGTCCGCCATACCATAAAGGTTATGGCGTTAATTACATCCCCCACGAGGAGGGAACACCTTTGATTAATTGCCGAGATAGCGGGCTGTCAAAGCCAGAATAAAGGATACAGAGCATGCGAGTGATCATGCAAGATGCTACGATTGACTACACACGATTTATTAGGGTGGACCCTGGTACATGGCGGAGGACTTAGGCTCGAAGGCTACCTTCACGCGTAACAAGGCTTCCAATCAGGCGTAACCTGACCTTCTGGCAATATTATTTGATATACCAAGGATGCACATATTTAGGCATACATTAATGAGATATGAATGCTTGGACTAAGGCATGACGGCAAGGATTCGAGACATATCTATTCAAGCTTGAACATGCTAATTTTATTCAGTTTATTTGGGCGAGGAGCTTGTGTCCTTCTATGATTAGCATAAGAAATCATCCCATAAGTGGGAAAAGGGTTGGAATGACGCGACGACACGATTCGGAACGAGACCGGTGCAGTGCATGCGAAGAAAGGGGCTAAAACGCTTGAAACGGCACCCTGAAACGTAGGTAAAAGGCTTAAAACGGCGCCAGAACCATAGGTAAAGGGGAAAAGCCCTGTTAAAAAGGCGCGGCTGGCTGGGGCGCGCCGGGAAGGGTGCGCCGGGAAGGGCGCGCCATTTTAAGGTGTTATCGCGCCGATTTAGCCCGATTTTGTGGAAACAGGAGTTTCGTTGGTTTATCTATGGATTTATAAAACGTTTTTGGAGGATTTTGAGAATTTATTGAGTTGATTATTCATCGGATCGGTCCCACGCCATCCAAAGGTCAAATCACAGGCTCGCGCGAGGTTCATACTCGAGCGCGGCGATTGTTCCGAGTTTAGACTCGTTCGAGCCGGAATTTCGGCAGCATCTCCCCATCCCAGAGGATTGTCGGGGAGAAGCGGGGAATGCTCACGTGGCGGAGCAACCCCTAGATGCCGGGTGGCGCAACGGTGGCCGGCAAAAACCCGTACGGAGAGGAAGACCCCGAGGCATGGCCTGCTAGGGGCACCGAGTCCGTGGGCATTGATGAGTGAATGAGGTGACTCGATATGGGAGCGAAAACCCTGAGGGCTAGCCTACGAAGGGCACGTGACCCGAGTCACCGCAACACTCGAATCGGGACGGCCGAGACGGGAGGGAAACCCCGAGGGCAAGCCTACGAGGGGCGCACAACCCACGGCCACCACGATGCCCATTAAGGACCGTGGATTTGTAGTGTTGGGGTTACCCCAATTTCTGTGGGCTCCCTGGCCCTCGGAGACCCATTATTGGCAAATGGATTCCTCGAACCGAGCAGTCAGGATGAAAGATCAAGGGAATGTTCCCCCTCCCCGGGTTACCGATCCACACTAATGAAACAGTAGAACGGCGCAGTGAGATCATTCGTATAACCAGCAGGCCAAAACTAATGCCTGTAGATGCGCATACGTACATGCATTCGAACGTTTACAAACCAAAGCAATATTCATCAGTGAGTGTTCAGAAAATAATAACGGGAATGTGGGGACGCCCTTATTTCCCTCTGTTCATGGTCGAGAACAGAAAGGGTATTACGACGACGGCCCAGATAGGTTCAAGGAACCCACGTATTGACCCACCTCACACGGTGAAAATTCCTGGCATTCGATCAGAAGAGAAAACCCCCGAGGAGGGGAATTGATGTAGCCCTTGCCATAGCAGGGCATATAGCGTCGGGAAGACGGAACGGGCGTAAGATCATTCGGACAAAGGAATGCACAATGCTTTGCGTTCATCCGCCACGGCGCCGGCATCATTGTCGGGCGCCGCTTCACCGGCTACAGGGAAAGGAGAGGAGCAACAGGGAAGAAGAGGAAACAAAAAAAGTCTATAGGAAAAGGAAAGCAGCATTCATTCATGATATAAGCAACAGGGAAAAGAAGTGCACAGAGCATCGTTTCGGCACCGGCATTGTCGCCCGGCCGTCGTTTTCATTAATTTAAGGGACTCGGTACAAACGGAGAGGAAGAATAGAGATGTTGGTGAGGGAGGGGAGGTCAGGCTCATATCATCGCCCCTCCCCTCACTCACTAAATTGTTTAGAGAGAACCGAAGATAGAACAAAAAGGGGGAATCTGCCGAGAGAAAACACGGGGAACCCACCTAAGTAAATGAGAAACAGATGATCTCCTTTTTTACTCTGGGAAGCTCGGGTGGAGCAGGGTGGCGGCCGTCGAGAGGCTCAGACGGAGGTTTCTGCTGACAGAAGAAACCCTCCAAAAAACTCTCTCTGGACCTCTCTTCTTCTTTTCTAATTCTCCTTTTTTTTCTTTTCGATTCCGCCTCTTTCTTCTTTTTTTTCTCTGATCCCCCTTTCTTTTGTCGAAGCTAGGCTATATAGCCTCTTGCTAATCCGGCGCCCCAGGGAGGGGCGCGCCGGATTGACGGCGCCGGGAGATACCCGGATTGGCATTAGCGCACCGGGTTGATGGCACCGTATTAAGGGGCACCGAGTCCGTGCTTCACGCGCCGTTTTAACTCGTTTACTCGGCGCATCTCGGCCGGTGGGTCCGGAGATGATTCCGAAAGCTCCCGTTGACTGTTCCTCTCGCCCTGGCCATCGAAGGGCCTTGACGGGGTGTTGACGAAGCTCTTGATACGGCGAGTGGCCTTGATCAGACCTTCGCGTGTGTCTGGTCCGAGCACACGGACGTCCTACTGGTATAGCCTTCGGCACTGTGACTTGTGCTCCTGGTTGAGACGGACTCGTGCTCAAAGCTTGTTTGCAGGATGGTGTTGAATCCTGGATAATTCCGCCTTGAACGGCACTCAATCGGCCGCTAATGGGCTCACTAAGGCGAGAAGCCGAACCCGTGTCGGGTAATCGGGACCCTCTGTTGGCAGAACCCTTGGCCTCTTGTTGTGGGCGGCCAAGGATGTTTTTCCTCCTTAGGAGAGTCATTGGGTAAACCATCGTCCTTGGTCGGGCGACGGATGTGGGATAGCGGCATGACGAGGTCGATGCCGGATCATTGGGCAGGCTTGATCGCGTTGCCGGTTGGTTGTGGGTTCGTTCCGACTCTCCTAAGGTGAAGTCCCCGGTGCTCCCTTCAAGGTGGCTCGAGGCTCCGCCAGCTTGAGGGGTTCTCTGATAAGTTGATCTTCATCGGCTTCTGTGCTTCAGTGGACCGTATCATTCATCTTTGCGGCTTGGTTGCCAAAGGATCATATTTTGAGTACCAACAAATGCCCCCCAGACGTAGGCGGTACAAGTGAGACAGGAATGCGGCAATGCCTACGGATGTGCTCCCTTTGGTGACGGAAGTTCGAACGGCACTTAACCCCGGCTTCGGACATTAATCCGGCGAGGCAGGAGGCCTATACAGCGCCGTTTAAAACGGCGTGATCGTTAAAACGGCGCGGCCAAACCCGGCGCGCCTGAAGCTTTTGCAGGTTAAAACGGCGCGGGGTTCCCGGCGTGCAAACCGCTTAAAACGGCGCGCCCCTGGGCGCGTCGTTTTAACAGGGGTGGAGCCCCTTATAAACAGCTCCTCCCTTCATTTTTTTCTTCACAAGCTCTCATTTGCAAAAAGATTTTCTCTCTCCTCCCTTTCTCCTCTTCCCGCGGCGTCGAGTGGCGATTGGGTTCAGGCGATTTCGCCGTGTGAGTGAGCGGGTGAGTTGAGCAGTGTTTCATTTGGGTTTTAAACCCGTCTTCCGGGCCCCGGGAGGCTTCTCGTCGGACTTGTCCTCGGAGCTAGATCCCTCGGGTGTCCCATTCGGCCTCGGCTTAGTGCTTATGGCTACTTTTTGGGGCTGCTCCCTTTGTGGACGGCTTCCGCTTTCTTTTTGGCAAACCCTCGAGCTCAGGAGATGCTATCGAAATTTTGTCAGAAATATTGTTTTGATCCACTGATTTCTGACTTTTGTTTTGTTCCTTTCTAGGCGTTGCTTTGCAGACAATATGGCAGCTGGATCATCTTCCTCTGCATCCCGGGTTGCTGTGACCTGGGGGAATGTGCATTCCCTTGATCGGGGGCTTCGACATGTAGCTGTGGTGGCTGAGTCCTCGGACTCAGAGACTGACACTGTCGACACTAGCCGCCTACTGATTCTTGATGGTAACCAGTTCAGGTATGATCGAGGGGATGACATCAGACGGGACCATCCCAAAGATAAGCACCTGATGACATTCCTGGAGCGCTTCAACCTTGGCGGGAAGCGTGATTTAATTCTGGTCCGCCGAGCTGAAGGAGCCCTATTGGCGGAGCGGGACAGCCTGACTGAGTCAGTCACCTATGGTATGCCCATGTACATCCCCGGGGAGCCCAGGAAATGGGGGGCCGTGCTCGGAGTGCAGGAATTATCCCCCGAGGCCGGGATGCTGACGAGAGCGCCGCAGTATACACCAGCTCGCTGGAATGAAACCGCCGGCCGTGTTGACAGGGAGAAGCCCGTATATGGTCTATTCCTCGCACCGCTCCATTGGGGATACCGGGACGAGCCTTTTCTTTTGGACTGCTTGGCGGTCCGGTTCAAACATCAGATTTCAGTGGGGTGGTTTGGAGAGCTCAAAGCCGCCGATGCTCACGCCTTCAGACCGAGAGCGGTTGAATTTACAGACTTTGTGTTGCGGCAATACGCCCCTATCCTGGTGCACGCCGGAGTCTATCAGAGCGTATACGCTTCCCGGTATAGATACCCGATCTCCCGAGGTCTATGTTGCGGGATGATTGAAGTCTTCTGCCCAGAGTACAACACTTTCTACACTGTAGAAGGTGAGACTTCATTGGATCTATGGAGCCTTTCTCAGCTGAGCGGCCTGCCGATAGATGGAGAGCCGTATGAAGAAGTTTGCTTCTCAGACTGGCTGAAGGACCAGACGGATGGTGAAGGCAGATATTTCACGGGCTTCACCTACCGTTATCTGATGAAGGCATACCGCACCCTGCTGCGCCTGACACTTGACTCGCGGGAAGCGCGAAAACCTGGCGAGAAGAGACGCGTACGGATGGGCACGTGGCTTCAATATTTCTTCGGTGGGGAGCAGCACTATGAGGACTTCCCCACAGTGGTTCCGACAGCGGTGGCGCGGAAGAAGAGGGCTCTTCGCCAAGCAACATATCCTGCTGTCTCAGGGAGAGGGCGGCAGGCCGGCCCGAATCCCACGGGAGTTGACGCAGTTACACACTGTGCCGCATACTTGACATATTGGCTTTGTTCATTCGCCTTTCCTCAAGGAGACAAGACAGTGATCAGACCAGAGGCTATTTACCCTGCCTGCTTAATGGCCTGGGGGACGAAGCTATCCCTGTGCCCTGTGGCTCTGTGCCTCATATATAAAATGTTGGGGGATTTGCACAAGTCGCGCATTCCCAGAAATTCACGGACAGTTGGTCCCATCCACATTTTTAATGCTTGGGTCTGCACCCTATTTCCTGAAGCAGCTCCCCGGTCAATGCAGTCAGATCGTCCTTTGCCGCGGATGATCGAATTTGCCAGTGTCGAACCGTCCTCACTGGCAGATCAGCTTGTCGCCATTCGGGGGAAGTTGACTACAGTTCCAACAGATTCCCCTGGCGTTCTGCACTTTTGGAGCTTGGCTGCCAGCTCTAGCCCTCTTGTCAACAGGATGCGGCAATGTCGATTATTTGAGACAGAGGAATTTATTCATCAGCTGACCGGGTCAAAGAGCACAAGGCCCATCTTGGAGCCGGAACTGGTTGAGTGGGCGCTGTCTATTCGTCCCAGTGTTCTTGTCTTTAGGAAGAGCGGCTTACTGTGGCTGGAGCCGTACTATCCCTTTCGTTTCAGCCAGAATTTTGGGTACGACCAGCAAATTCCTTCTTCTTCAGCCCGATTCAATCTGCCGAATAGATATCGGGCTGGTCAAACGGCTATGGATGAAGCCCGTGGATGGTGGGACTACTTCCATCGTCGGGAGGACGTGTCATTCAGGGTGCCAACCCCGGCCCGTCTGCCCCGAGTGACTCCAGACTTCATCAAGTGGTGGAATGCGCGAACGGGCTTCTATCGGAACTTCCGGAAAGACTGCTGGCATAGCGCCAGGCGTCGTTTCCTAGATTCGCAGCGGGAGCCTGTTTTGGATGTTGATCCAGCCTACTTGAAGAGGCTGAAATCCTGGTCCAACACCGAGGTGATGGCATATGTAGAAGCCAGGAAAGCTGCGAAGGGCAAGTCATCCCGAGCCGACCCGAAGATGCCAGAGATCCAGAGGGATGATTATATCAAGACTCTCTGGGGGCTGTGCCGGGTTAGCAGTGACCGGATTGCTCTTCAGACAATCCCACTTCCGGTGGATGAACCCCTTCCTAGTGTGGCGAGCTGGCACCCAGAAATCGACCGTTTTCATCCCTATCGGACCTTCATCGGGAGGGAAGACAGGCGGGCTGACTTATATTCCAACACCCCCTGGATATTCGCCCTGCTTCATTCCCATGGGCTTTCAATTTCTGATCCACTAGAAGCCATCCGGGACCATCAGCTCCTCATATCTTTTAAGTATGTCGACGGCTGGGGCTTCGACCACTTGAGCTTATATCATCACTTGTCATCCCGTGGCCATGAGGATTTGGCTCAACTGACGGAGAAAAGTGAAACAATCGGTGATGTGTGCTGGCTCATCCACGAGGCGGCTTCTCGGGATAAGACGCCAGCACTGCTTTACTGGCCGCTTAGTCACCGATACACCGGGCTGCCAGGTAATGCGTGACTTCTTCTTCAGCCCTGCAACTGCTTCTTTTACATTCAGTGTGCATCTTCTTACTTATGTGTTTTTGCAGCTCACCTTTCTATGGAAGCGACCCGACACTGTAGGGAGTTGATATCTAAGGCGTAGAAGCCTTCATATTTTAATATTCCAGAGCCGGCTCCGACCACGACACCATTAACCCCTGGGGACTCGCCGAAGCGGACCAGGTCCCAGGTCAGGGAGGCCATCAGTAGGGCCAAGAAAGCCAAGAGGGCAGAGTCCCGTGCTACTCGGGCACGTCGGAGGAAGGCTGCTGAAGAGGAGTCTACGGTTCCCCTTCCTCGGGTTCCGTCATTCTCCGAATTTGAGGTCGCCTGGACGCAAGGGCCCAAGGGCGAAGGTGACTTCTTATTCTTGCATGGCTTGTTTGTTTATTTCCCCCGCCCTGGCTGATCATCCTTCCTTTTAGTGGCTGCTGGCACTACCTCCGCCGCTGTTGGGTTGGAGGCGACAACCGGAGCTGCTGCTGGGGAGAGAGAGGAGGAAGCCCCCTCGGCCTCGGCTGAGGGTGACTTGCCTTCACCGACACCTCATCGAGACATGGAAGGTAATTTGTAGCATGCCTATAGAGCTTAACGGTATGTTGTGGTTTCAGTCGGGTCTTGACTGTTTATTATCTTTCCATTCCAGTCGATGTTCGACCCACGCTGCTCCCTGAGGTCGGTGCCTCGGCAGGGGTTGTCATCGGAGAGCGAGGGCTTCCAAGGGACCAGCCCTTAGATATTCCGCCAACGGATGCTCCCGAGGCGGAGATCGCTGAGGAGGCTCTGGATAGAGGGCCTTCTCCTAGCAGCCTAGTTCCCGCTCAGGTACTGGAGGTTCGAGAACAAGCAGAAGAGTCATCCTCTTCTGAACAAGTTAATTACGGTGGCGACTCCGGCGGTGACGAGGGGTTCCCGATGGCGGACACCGAGGCTGAGGACGCCGGGGCTTCTTCAGCTTATGAGAGCGACCTGCCAACATTTAGCCCTCCGAGGCTATTGGGAGCCGAGCACGGGCCATCCTACCCGACTGCAGGAGAAGGGCCAGAATCTTCAGGGGCGACTCTTGGAGGCCTGAATATAGTGCCGGTTGAGGTAGGAAGCATTTTGATTCCCGCCTGCAACACTTCTTTTTATTTCCAAGCCAACTGGCTGATGTACACATATGCAATGCAGGCTGAGGTGGTACCGCCAGCTATAATGATCCGCATACCCCTTCCTGGCGCGGATGTGGGTCAGTCAGCCTTCCCGCCTATTGTACGGCCCATTGCCTTGCGGCTTCCACGGACCTATGCTGCTGCAGCGGTCTCAAAGGAGCCTGGCGTGACTACCGAAGTTAGCGCTCCGACCGAGGTTGCAAGGGTTCAAGCCTTGGCGACCGGTGTAGAATCATTGCTGTTGCCAAGTGGTCTTCCGGATATAGAAGCAGGAGAAATTATTACAGATGAGGCCGATGTCATTTAGACCTTGTCGGTCATAGAGGGCTCTCCTCCTTTGGCGGCCGGTGAGACTACTCAAGAGGAGCAAGTGCCTTCCATTGCCGATACGGCTGCTGTAGCCTCACCCCAAAGGGCGGGCAAGGAAGTTGCCATTATGGGGGTCCCTGCAGTTGCTGTAGCTGCAATAGTCGGGCCGAGTGTGAGCGTTGTGCAGACTATGCCGTCGACGTCCCTCGGGGTGGCCGACGATATCTAGGCCGATGTAGATAGCAGAGTGGACTTTCAGCTTCCCGAGACTTCGCCATTGGGCCTACAATTCTCTGGAGACATGGTGTGGCAGTCTCTGGATAATCTCTAGTGGGCCATGTCAGCTTCTTCGGATTTGACTTATGTGCAGCTGAGAAGCTTGGTGGACCACCTCTCCCGGTCGCTATTAGCATTTGGTTGCCCCATGGATGATTGGACTCCGCGGGTCGTAATGCTGTTAAAGCACGCCAACAGGCGGGAGTTCCTGAACCGCGAGGTCTCTGATCAGCTGACGGCCGTGAAGCTGGAGAGGGTAGATTGCCACACTGCTGCTTCTTCTTTGAGGGCTACCGCGGAACAGCTGAGAAACGCTGCCGCAGACATTTCAGAACGCCAGCTGCTCCTCAGGGCACGGGAGGCGGAGCTGCGTGCTGAGCTTGCCGAGGTCGAAGCCGAACTTCAGGAAGGCAAACGTCTCGAAACCCGGTCAAGAGAAGAACCCGATCTGGCCGAAGGACAACTTGCCTCATTGGGCGAAAGGTTATCAGAGCTGACAGCTACTGAGGCCCGGCTGCAAGAATTGACCCGACACTCTTCACTAGGCCTCTTGGAGTTGGCAGATATCTTCCGGCGTCCCTTTCCGTAACTTCGCTTTTGCTTTTTGTTTCCTTTCCTTTTGGAAGTTCTGCTCCTTTTTGTCTTTAGAGCTTGTGTACCCCTGGGGAATGTCCTGGGCAAAAGAATGTGTTCCGCCAATTCTTATTAAATGAAAGCATCTCTTTTCATCGTCTTGGTCACGACTTCTTTTCCTCCCTTCTCTCTTCTGGCTGATCACCCGAACCTGGGGATGTGTGCCAATGACGCAGGAGAGCGCTCACGCCTTCAGGGAAGGGGCGAGGTGTTCGCTCCACCGCGGTGCGGCCGTCCCCGGAACAGGACCGTTGCCAGGGTGGGACATAGGTAGCGTAGGCAGACGCACCTAGCGAACCTTGCTGCTGGTGACGAGAGGTGTGTTATAACCATCGACCTGGGTCGAATATCGTCGTAAAATCATTTTGCTGCTCGATGAGGGTGGAAGGCCCAGGTTAGGGGGTAGCGACCGGTCTTGCTGATGATGACAAGGGTCGAAAAGGGTAGACGATCTTGCCGATGATGACAACAACTGGATAGGGTAGCGACCGATCTTGCCGATGATGACAAGGGTCGAAAAGGTAGACGGTCTTGCCGATGATGACAAAAACCGGGAGGGTAGCGACCGATCTTGCCGATGATGATAAGGGTCGAAAAGGTAGACGGTCTTGCCGATAGTGACAAAAATCGGAAAGGGTAGAGACCGATCTTGCCGATGATGACAAGGGTCGAAAAGGTAGACGGTCTTGCCGATAGTGACAAAAATCGGAAAGGGTAGCGACCGATCTTGCCGATGATGACAAGGGTCGAAAAGGTAGACGGTCTTGCCGATGGTGACAAAAATCGGAAAGGGTAGCGACCGATCTTGCCGATGATGACAAGGGTCGAAAAGGTAGATGGTCTTGCCGATGGTGACAAAAACCGAAAAGGGTAGCGACCGATCTTGCCGATGATGACAAGGGTCGAAAAGGTAGACGGTCTTGCCGATGATGGCAAAAATCAGGTAGGGTAGCGACCGATCTTGCCGATGATGACAAGGGTCGAAAAAGGTTAGCGACCGATCTTGCCGATGATGACAAGGGTCGAAAATGGTAGACACTGGACGTGTATAAGTGGGATATTGGATGGAGACCCTCGCCCCGACCTCGTAAATGGCCTTCAGGACGGAGGATGGTTCATCACTATTCATCATTCATTTTTTATTCACATTACTGACCTAAGCGCCCTTTCGGGTTTTCACCGAGGCCAGCCCCCTCTTGCTTTTGCCCACGCGCCCTTTCGGGTTTTCACGCGACGGGGTACCCGATTTTGCCTGCGACGCCCTTTCGGGTTTTCGCCACAGCTGGGTTATAGCCATTTTTGCACCTGACCTGATATAGGAACAAGTCCGGCGGGGTATCTCTATTTTTAACCCTATTTTTCTTTTCTTTTCTTTTCTTTTTCTTTTTTTTTTGAATTCGGGATGCGGAAGAACTCGACCGCGAGAATGTTGGCTGGCCTTGTCGATAATGACAAGGCTCAAATCATGTTTAAGTTCGTCGACACCAGCTAGATGTCGAAGCAAGGGATATGGGTTATTAACAAGGATGTAAGATCCGAGTTATGGGTAAAGATCGACCGGTCTCGCCGATGATGGCGGGGGTCGAATGTGGGTTTATTTACCGGCATGGGTTACTACCGAAACAAGGATGGGATTGTCAACAGGGACGTAAGGCCCAAGTTGAGGGTAGAGATCGACCGATCTTGCCGATGGTGACGAGGGTCGAAAAGGATTTGTTCGTCGGTATATGTCACTGCCGAAACAAGGATGGGGTTGTCAACAGGGACGTAGGGTCCAAGTTGAGGGTAGAGATCACCCGATCTCGCCGATGATGACGAGGGTCGAATCATGGGTTTATTCAAGGATTTCCGGTGGGACTTTTGATGATTGTCCCTTTCGGAGTTTTATTGGGTGGAGAATAGGAGAGGAATTTAGAAGTTAACACTTTACTGACTTAAGCGCCCTTTCGGGTTTTCGCCAAAGCCAGCCCCCTCTTGCTTTTGCCCATGCGCCCTTTCAGGTTTTCACGTGGCGGGGTACCCGATTTTGCCCGCAGCGCCCTTCCGGGTTTTCGCCACAGCTAGGTTATAGCCATTTTTGCACTTGACCTGATATAGGAGCATGTCTGGCGGGATATCTCTATTTTTAACCCCATTTTTTCTTTTTCCTTCTTTCTTTTCTTTTTATTCGGAATGCGAGCCGAGAGAGGGTAGCTTGATCAGGGCGAAATGCCGCTAACCAAGGAGAGGTAGCTTGATTAGGGCGGAATGCCGCTAGCCAAGGAGAAGGTAGCTCGGTTAAGACGGAATGCCGCTGACCAAGGAAAGGTAGCTCGGTTAGGGCGGAATACCGCTAACCAAGGAAAGGTAGCTCGGTTAGGGCGGAATGCCGCTAACCAAGGAGAAGGTAGCTTGATTAGGGCGGAGTGCCGCTAACCACGGGAAAAGGTAGCTTGATTAGGGCGGAGTGTCGCTAACCACGGGAAGGTAGCTCGGTTAGGATGGAATGCCGCTGACCAAGGAAAGGTAGCTCGGTTAGGGCGGAATGCCGCTAACCAAGGAAAAGGTAGCTTGATTAGGGCGGAATGCCGCTAACCAAGGAGATGGTAGCTTGATTAGGGTGGAATGCCGCTAACCAAGGAAAGGTGGCTTGATTAGGGCGGAATGCTGCTAACCAAGGAAAAGTAGCTCGATTAGGGCGGAATGCCGCTAACCAAGGAGACGGTAGCTTGATTAGGGCGGAATGCCGCTAACCAAGGAAAGGTGGCTTGATTAGGGCGGAATGCCGCTAACCAAGGAAAGTATCCCGACCGATCACTCAGGGATTATTGGTTGTGCTGCATGATACAGCTTCATATGTTTTCCGTTGAGGGGGGAGAACTGGATAACCCCTTTGTGGTCTACCAGGATGTAGGCACCCCCTTCATATACTCGGCGGACAATATACGGCCCGACCTAGTTTTTGACCAGCTTCCCTTTGGGGTTGGAGGCCATCACTTCTTTTCTTTTGACCATCACCAGGTCTCCTTTCTTGAATTCTCGACCCTTGACTAGCTTGTCAAAAGCACGGGCCTTGCGAGCTTGGTAGAGCTGGATGTTTTGCTGCGCCCGGAGGCATTTTCCTTCGAGCTCAATGAGCTCTTCCAATCTTCTTTCTGCATTGGTCTGTTCACCATTGACTAGTCCGTGCTGGATGGCAACTCGCAATGAAGGAACCTCAAGCTCGATTGGCACCACAGCTTCTGACCCGTAGACAAGGGAGAAGGGGGAACAGCCAGTTGGGGTCTTGTAGACAGTACGATAGGCCCAAAGTGCTTCGTACATCCTTTCCTCCCAATCTTTTTTATTAGACTTGACAGTCTTTGCCAGCAACGTGCACAGTGTCTTGTTAAAGGCTTCTGCGAGTCCGTTGGCCTGAGGGTTGTAGGGGGAAGATGTCCTCCAGTCGATTTTGTATTTGTCGGCCAGCCGATAAATCTTCTGATTTCTAAAATGGCTGCCATTGTCAGAGATGATTCGGCTGGGGATCCCGAACCGAAATATTACATTCTGCCGGAAGAATCTTGCAACTAGTTCTCCCGTCACATCTCTTAGTGCTACTGCTTCTGCCCATCTGGAGAAGTAGTCTGTAGCCGCTAAGATGTATTTGCACCCTGATGAAGATGCTGGCAGTGGCCCTACCACGTCCGTGCCCCACTGAGCAAATGGCCAGCTCGGCAGGGTGGGATGTAGAGGCACTGGAGGTCTCCTTGCCACATTAGCATGTTCTTGACATTTCTGACAAGCTTTGGCAAACTTGCAGCAATCATCAAATATAGTGGGCCAATAGTAACCCAGCTTCTTTATCTCAATTTTCATTTTCGGGCCAGCCTGGTGTGCTCCAGCTGATCCTGCATGGACTTCCTGCATCACCTGTCCTGCTTCTGCTGAAGACAAGCAACGGAGTAGGACTTTCCTTCGGGCATCTGCCATAATTCGGAACAAGGTCCCGCTTCTCATCTCGTAAGAATCCTTGATCCTCAGGAGCTTCATTCTCTGTTCCTTTTCTTTTGGAAGTTGCTGGTGTTGAAACCAGCGTAGGAGATGCTCTCGCCAATCGGGCTGCTGAACCCCTTCGATGACTGCTACTTCCATCTCTTGTTCGTCGGCCAGACCTCTGTTACGTTGGGGACCTATCGGCAGTTGATCACTGTTATATTCAGGCTTGTGTCTGGCGGGACCGCCAATGAACTGGCCAACTTAGCGAGGGCATCCGCCTGAGCATTCCGGCCTCGGTTGATGTGCTTGATGCTGATGAAGTAAAATCTTGACATCAGGCGAGTTGCCAACTGGTGATAGGGGAGGAGCTCTTGCTTTCGCACCTCGAACTCTCCTTCCAGCTGTCTTATAACTAGCATGGAGTCTCCGAATGCTTCCAGCATCTGAATTCCCATGGACAGAGCAATCTGCAACCCGATTATCAGGGCTTCATATTCTGCTTCATTATTTGTGCATTGCTTGTTTATGGAACATGATGTATATACCACTTCTCCTTCTGGGGATTTCAGGACTATGCCTGCTCCTGCTCTGACCCTGGCTGACCCGGTGGCAGAGGTGTCAATTCTGGAAGCGCCATCAAAGTATAGTTGCCATAAGGAGGGCTGTACTTGCACGGCTTCTAGGGTTTCATCTTCAGGAAGCTCCGGCTCCAACGGGCAATCCCCGGGCACTGGGTGCTCAGCGAAGAAGTCTGCAATAGCTTGGCCCTTGACGGCCTTGCGCGGCACGTAGGAGATAGCAAACTCCATAAGGATTACCGCCCATTTGCCCAGGCGGCCTTTGAGGGCCGGTTGAGACATAATGTACTTCAGGGGATCCTCTTTGGATACCAAGCTGATTTCATGCGACAACATATAGTGTCGGAGCTTTTTAACTGCGAAGACCAGCGCCAGACAGATCTTCTCAATATAAGTATATTTCTCTTCAGTTCTGACCAGTCTCCGACTGAGGTAATAGAGGGCTTGTTCTTTCCCTTCTTCATTATTCTGGGCCAGCATTGCCCCCAGAGAATTGTGTGTAGCTGCTATATACAGTATCAATGGTCGCCCTTTCACCGGTGCGCCCAACACTGGAGGAGTTTTCAGGTAGTCTTTTAGCTTGTCGAAGGCTGCCTGGCAATCTTCATCCCAATAAAAGGGGACATCTTTCATCATCAACTTGTGAAAAGGCTGGCACCGCCCTGAAAAATTGGAAATGAAGCACCGGATATAAGCCAAACGACCCTGTAGTGATCTCAGCTCGGAGATGTTCCTTGGCGGAGGTAACCCCTGAATCGCCTTGATCTTTGCGGGGTCTATCTCGATTCCCTGATATCGGACGATGAAGCCCAAGAATTTTCCGCTCGACACTCCGAACGCACATTTCATAGGGTTCATTTTTAGCTCATGCTGCCTCAGCCTCTGAAAAATAATCCGGAGGTCTTGCAGATGATCCTCTTTTCTTCTGGTTTTGACCACCAGGTCATCTATGTAGCACTCTACCTTGTGGTAGAGCAATTCATCAAAGATTTTGGTCATTGCGCGCTGATAGGTTGCGCCAGCATTCTTTAGTCCGAACGGCATTCTCTTGTAATGATAAATGCCTTTAGGAGTTCGGAAAGCAGTATGGACTCGGTCATGCTCCGCAATCCAAATCTGATTGTAGCCGGAAGACCCATCCATGAATGACAGGGCTTCATGGCCGGTTGTAGCATCGATCATGACCTCGGTTATTGGCACCGGGAAGTCATCTTTGGGGCAGGCTTTATTTAGATCTCGGAAGTCGACACATATCCGGATCTGTCCATTCTTCTTTTTCACGGGGACGATATTCGCCAGCCATGTGGTGTACTGGTTTTCTTCAACAAATCCCACGTCAATGAGCTTGTCGACTTCAGCACAAATTTGGGTGATGAGCTCTGGCCTCATGCGCCGCGGTGGTTGCTTCACCGGCTCGGCTTCAGGGTTGATTGCCAGCTCATGTTGTGAGACAGCGGGGCTTAGACCTGGCATCTCTTTATAAGTCCAGGCGAAGCAATCCCGGTATTCTAGCAGTAGTTGAATGTACAGCTCCCGTTCTTCTGGGGACAGTTGGGCACTGAGGAAGGTAGGCCTAGGGTCCTTCTCATTTCCCAGGTTGACTTCTATCAGTTCATCGACTGTGGCTTGGCCTCCGTCTTCTATCTCCGGAGGTGCCGGTTGGAGGTCAACGAAGTCTGGAATACCATCTTGAGGGTCGAGTACTTCGACTTCCTCGTCAGACACCGCCAGAGCTTCCTGAGGTTTCTTGATCTCTTGTGCTAGCGGCTGGGTGGATTGTTCTATTAGCAGATCCATTGCCGTTGCAGCTTCCAAGGATGAAAGAGCAGCCTTGGTGTTTGCAGATGAGATTACAGCCATGACAGGCTGGTAACCGTTCACTGCCAGGCCCAGACAGCATGCTGATTTTGCAGCAGAAGTTGAGGAAGTTTCGCCTTCTGGGATAGTTGTATCTTCCGCAGAAGTGGCTTTTTCTTCTCTGGTAGCTGGCTCCCCTTGATTGGAGTTGACCAAGGCCTCCCTGATTGGCAGAAAGGGTGTTGAAGTTGTCATTAGTAGGACCCCTGTAGAGGGAGAGACTCCTACTTCTTGAATGTCTTCGGCTTCGCTGCTGCTAGCCGTATCAAATTCGGCTTGAAAGGCCGCTTCTTCAGGATGAACTTGCTCCCAGCATCGGCAAGGGGCCGAGGTTTCTGCTTCTTGATTTCGGGACTGAGCGAGTTCAAGATATTCGGCTTCCGCCGGATATTCATCAAAGGTTGCCCTCAGAGGGCTATCTTCAGTAGGATAGAAGGCGGAGATAGTATCCACCTCGTACCGCCCACTGTAATAATATTCTTCCAGGGTGAAGCCCAACCCTGGATGTTGAGAGACACGTCTCATTTCCTTATCCAGATTTGCAGGATACCACATCTTCTGGAAAACTTCCTTGCGTTTTTGAGACTGATCGGGAGGGATGTGTTGCTTTTGAAACATCCTGGCCGTTCGATCAGTTGTAAATGCCAGGCCCTGAACAGGAACCCGCGGGTTGGCTAGATCCTCAGGGAGGCTGCAGTCCGTGTCTTCCTGAGCGGGATGCTCCTCAGCTGTATAGAACAAGCTGCTGGGCCCATCTTCCTGTGTCACCTCCCAGGCTTTGAAAGGTTCGACAGTGGGATCATTGAGGCCGGAGACTGGCTTGGTGAGGCCGGCCGGGACTCCGATGCGGTCGTGCTGACGATCGACCTGTACTTCCTTAGCTTTGGGGTATAATACTGGGGGTGTCACCCTGCCGACATTTCCAGAAGCCGTGATGTGGGAGACCACCTTCGGCTTGACATATCCGCGCGGCGGTGGTGGATACCAACCGTCACCCGATCTATTCTTCGACGCCCCTACGGGGGCTTCAGGTTCAGAAACCTTCCGGGGAGACCCCGTATATAGGTTGGCGTCCGCCAAGTGACATTCAAACACCTCGAATGGGTGGATATCAGCAAATATCCTCTCCTCCTTCCCCTGGAGGCTGTATTTGATGCACTGGTGGAGCGTGGAGGGCACCACCATATTTTCATGCAGCCATGGGCGGCCGAGCAGTGCTTTGTAGGAGGTGCGAGAGTCAATGACATGAAACTGCACCGTTGTAGTGAAATCTGCCAGGGTCAGTGTGAACTCTGCCACTCCCATAGATACTTCACATTTTTGGTTGAAGCCAGCGATACGCATATCCCCGACTTTCTCGAGATGCACATTAAAGTGGTACCTCTCGTATATTCTATATGGCAGGATGTTGACTGCTGCACCAGGATCGACCAGAATCCGGTTCAGTTCTCTTCCGTTCAGGTGCCCTTTCATATATAGCGGCCTGTTGTGGCTGGCAGTAGGCAGTAGCATGTCTTCTGGAGAGAAGGTCATACTGGCTTCTGGTATAGCCTCAGCTATGCAGGCCTCAAAATGAGCAGGCGTCTGCAGAGCAGTGATGATCGCCTGTCGAGTTTCTTCACTCAAAGAGAGAATTTCCCAGATCGTAAATCGAGCGGGGAGCTTCTTGAGCAACTTCATTATTCGGCTCCCAGCCCGGACATTGGAGAGCTTCATCTCTTCAGCCCATCTGGGCTTGGGGAAGTTTTGATTTGTGGGTCCAGACGGGCCTGCTTCATCTTCCTCGGACTCGGCACCCTCTTGACTGGCACCGACTGTCGGGTCCACTTTATTAGCTGCTGTAGGGCAAGCTCCATCTGTATTTGCATCCTCAGTAGATTGTGCTGGCTGCGGGTGAATGACCCCGGGTGTAGGGTTAGCCTCTTGATAGGGCTGCTTCCCTTTTGACATCTTCATAAATTCAAGGAATGAAGGGACTGCCTTCCCCCACTCTTGTTGTATAGGCCTGACGGAGGAGGGATTTGGACTCCCTTAACTTCCGGCGGAGGTGTCTTGTAGGGTTGCTCCCCTCTGAACATAATGTTGTGATTGGGTGGTGGCTGGCGCCCCCATTTTTGGCCTGACCGAGTGGCATGCGCAGCAGTTGCGGCCTCGGCCTTGCCTCCCCCAGCGTGGGGTGTGAAGCAAATTTCTTCTTCTTCCTCTTCTCCGGGTAGGTTGAAGAGTGCTGACAGGGTATTGCAGGAGACGACCTGTGTTTTATGGGCCCCAGCGGCCTTTCTTTTCTTCTTCTTTTGCTTTTTCTTCTTTTTGGTTTCTGCAGGTGCTTGCCCCCAGAACAAGTTGCTCTCTTGAGGTGATGCTGCTTCAGCTTCCCCCCCTTGCTTGAGTGAGTGTCGCTCCAGCTCTTGCCATGGGACGTAGTCTCGTACCAGCAGAGGTTTCAGTTCGGGCTGCACATATTCATCTATCCCTTCAATTAAGTGTTGCAGTCGAAGGACTCCAGGATTGGTTTCCTTGATTACTGGCAGCGGAGTTTGTCTCCTCCTGTTAGGTGTATGTATTCTGACAGCTGTAGGTGGAGTGACCCATACGGGTGCTACCACTGGCGGAGCAGGCCGGGGTGTAATGCCACGGATATGTGCCCCCTCTTTTGGGTGGGGTGCCCTCTTCTTCTTGTGCTTCACAGGGATCCGCTGCCACCCCTGTTGTTCTTTCACGGGTTCCAGGAAATGGATTTCATAGGTGCTCCGTGTGCTGGCTTCAGAGATCTCCTTAGGCAGTGCCTGGTAGAGGGAGACCATGTTGACTGCTGTCTTCCTGAAAGGGGCTTCATGTGGCTGAGGAGGGTCTACTTTGTACTCTCCCAGCTCTATCTCATTCTTCTTCACCATCCCTTCGATGACGTCTTTGAAAACGTAACAGTCTTCGATTGGATGTCGCAACATCTGGTGGTAGGGGCAGAATCTTGGACTGTCTTTTCTTTTTAGGTCCTCCGGCCTCCTTGGCTCGGGCAGAGTGACCATGTTGTATTCTGTTACCCAGTCGAATAGGACTCGGGTCTTGTCTTTTGGAAAGGAATAAGCTTTCTTTATTTTGTCCCTCAGCGAAGGACCTTCTTTATCATCTGGAGCTTTCGCAGGTTGCGGGGGAGCCGCTTTCTTGCCTTTCTCCTTTTGTTGTTCGAACGCCTTGATATCAAGCGCATTCGCTTCTTTAGGTGTGGGGCGCCGTTCCGCGGCCTTGCCTTTCTGGGCTGTGCTGGCGGCGGACGCCGGGACAGGCTTGGCTAGAAAAGCCTCCACCTCAGCCACCACATTATTCAGCCGGTCGAACGACCGAATTTCCATACCAATCATCTTTTCCAGGACCTCCCTCCTGAGGTTTTGTTTACATATTTGCACAGCGTCCTCCTGATGCGGGGGCCGCTTGCACCTCATTCCGAGGTTCCTCCACCTCTTGATGTAATCAAGGGCTGTCTCATCTGCCCTTTATTTTGTTGAGTAGAGTTCGGCCACTGTGACCTCCCTCTCCGTGACATGGAATCTTTCTCTGAATTTTCTCTACATATCCGACCAATCATTAATTGACCCGGCCGAGAGGCTGGAGTACCATTCAAATGCGAGCCCCGTCAGCGAGGACCCGAAGAACTTCAGCAGATATGACTCGTCGGTGGCCAGATCACCCATAACGGTCATATAATATGCAATATGCTCTTTAGAGGACCCCTTCCCGTTGAATTTGTCAAATTTGGGCGGCTTGTTGACCCCTGGGGAAGCCGTTTAGCCGCATGGTGTTGTGGGTAGGGCACCTGATAGGCATCGAATGCGACGTAGTCGTCTTCACTCTTCTCTGCAAGCTTCAGCTCGATCATCCTTTCCACCATCATCCGGTTCACGACCGTGGGGTCGACTGGCTCCGGATAGAAGTGTGCTGGCTGAAGGTATGGGGTGACCAGGGTGGTCGCCTGTGGAGGATGCAGCAGCGGGGGTGTCGGATGCACCTGGGGGAGCATCGGAGGTAGCAGCGGCTGAGGCTGTGGCGGCCGCTGTGGCACTGTCGCCATGCTTGGCTCTGATGGCTGGGACAGTGTATAGAGCGGTGGAGGGTTGTCACGACGAACCGCTCCCCGGGATGATTCACCCTGGACTTCGGGTGGTTTAGAAGCTGATGAATGCTCAGTCTTTTCTATCATCTGTTTCTTCAGAGAATCTATCTCCTGTTGATATTTTTGTAGTAGCATCAGAACTGATGGATCTATAGTGGTGGGGATACCCTCTGTCGTTTCCCCGGACGTACCCTCAGGCAGGATGTCGAGGAGGACGTCGTCTTCTTCTTCCGTCGTCACCACATTAGCGGTCAAGACGGGGGCCTTATCATCCCAGCGGGGATAGACCTGGGGTTGTTTCCCTCTCATGGTCGCCAGAAGCTCTCTTGCCGCTTCTGTTCTGCGGGTAGCTGGCCCGGGCCGTACGGCCAATTGGGCCAGTTCTTGGGAGTCTTCAGGAAGCCCCCCATATCGGCTAGATATACCGGCCATGTTGCAAGTAAAGACCTGCATCCTTCTTCTCTGTCGATGGACCCTCCGTCTGGCTTGTTGCGGAAAGGTCAGCCTCTCGAACATAGAAACTCTTCTTTCTTCTTCCCGCTCGGGGAAGGCTTCATCGGCTTCGATCTCGAAGCCGTCGTTGTACCCATTGTCGTCGACTGACGACACCATCATTCTATCTTCCATATCTTCTTCATCCGCCACGGACGGGAAGTAGTCTTCGTAAGTGGCGACTGTCTGCATTAGTCGCTGCTGACCCAGCGAGGGGTTGCCCAGCCCTCGAAAGTAGTTCCTGATCAGACAGGTTACCTCCTCTTGACCCCGCTCTTGATAGAGTACGGGGGATAGTTGTCGACCTCCGGCAGGAGGGATATAGGCCAGCCGAGCTCTGTCGGCCGGATGTTGGAATCTTCGTCCCGTGACTGGGACGTTGGCTTGGCGGGCAGCAGCCCGAAAACTTCTGCAGCGCGGGGGATCCGCAACCACTTCTTCTTCATTCTTCGGGGATAAGCCCCTTTCTCTTCTCACTCCCTCCTCGTCGTTCATAGGACGGCGGCGGATGGGTGTCAGATGGTAGGCAAGTCGGGTCCGCTTGGGAACCCACACCTGTTTGAACTTTTTCGGCTTGAGTGCCGAGCTTCCTTGGCCATAGGGGCCGGCTTCTTCTCTTTCTACTCTCCTTCCAGCGAGAGCTTGATAGGTATTGCGGACAGGGATGTTGGGAATGACTCGGTCTGGGGTCACCCGGGCCGTGCATCCATCGAGGAAGATGCGCATGCCTCCAACAAGCATAGATTTCCCGGACTGCGATAGGGTTCCGGTGATTGTAGCAGCATTCTGGCGGACCTGGCGACGCTGGCGTCCTCCAGGGTGCTTGTTGATGACACTGGGGTGGGTCCCACGTATGACGTGGTGCACCAAGCAGCTAGCGGCCGGGGCCGGGCTTTCAGGCAAGTCTTCGCAGCAGGGAACCTTCAGAGGCTCCATCTTCTCCGCGACTTCCTCGGCAGGTTCTGGGGCTTCGACCTCCAGGATATCGATGAAGGCTAACCCCAAAAAGTTGGGGAAGCCTACAGCGGCAGGGAAACTGCCGAATTCCATGGGTACCGCCAGGTACCCTTGCACGTGTCCAGCAACGATCGAATGATCGAAATCAACGCCAGTTATCCCGTGGATCGTCATCGATCTGCCTGCAAAGATAAACAGAGAAATAATCAGTAGCCTTTGTGTAACACCTCTAAAAATATATATATATATATATATATATAAAATATATAATATAATATAGTGGTATTATTATTGATAATATTAGCAATTAGCTAGCACATATGTATTTACAAACAACTTATAAAAATTCTTTAAAGGGCTTAAGTTAAAGATCAAAAGGTAGAGTCATTTTAAGTAAAGAGTGTCCACTTCACAACAAATAGTCTAGAGGAGTGGTTAAGAGCCTTACCATTCACCATGAGGTCCAAGGTTCAATACTCACCATCCACACCTACGTACAAAATGGAATTTTTGCAAATCTCACTTAAGCTAATCAAAAACTCTTAAGTTAATTAATTCTAATTGACTAATGCTAAACCTAATTAATTAAGAATCATAGTTAGATGATTATTAAGTACCTAATCCATCTTAGACTAATTAATCATGATTAATTAGAAGATTAATCCATCTTAAACTAATTAATTCTAACTAACAAAAATTAAACCTAAATAATTCATTAGTTGGTAGCATGTCCCTTTCCCCCAGCTTGGGATCGCACCAAGCTGGGCAGGCAGCTCATGGGTGACAAGGCTTTGTCACCTTGTTCCCCTAGTTGTTCCCTAAGCACTATCCTTATAAGATAATGAGAAGAGCCAGAACTCCCCTACCTAGAAGGGTTACGGATGTTGAAGAGAGGGTTGCTGTGAAGCTTCCTGCGCAGAGAAGCTTTGGTGCTGGGAGCTATTTTTATTTCATTATTCTTTTGGTCTTCATCTTAAGAGGTAGGTGTTCTCAATTCCCTTGCAAAATAATAATTAGCATATCTTCATCTCCACAATTGTTTCCACATGCATGCACCAAATTTAATTAAAACATGTTCATAAGTTTTGTTGAGAAAATATTTTAGTTAACTTTGTTAATGACAAACCTGCTCATCATGTCGATTAACCTTGTTAGATAAGGTTATGCACCTATTAATAAAGCATGTTACTTGTACCATGTTAATTAAACTAGCTAATTTGGTAGTGTCGTTATTAATATGATAGTTAATCTAGTGAGCCATATACATGAAAAACACCCTGTTAAAAGATATATACACTATTAGTAAAGCTTGTCCGTAAGCCCCTGACAGTTAAGATTATACTAGTACTCTAGTGAGCCAGCCAAATACATTTAAGACTCCCTGCTGAAAACCCTTGTTGGAAACTAGAAGCAACAAGGGGTCGACCAGGGGTCGACCCTTGCTGCTGGAAATACATGACAACCGAGTCGACCCTGGGTCGACCCGTGCTCAAATTTTGACTGATGAAATTTTTAAAATAATTATATGGAAAAATCCACAAAAATGGAAAACGTATACTCTTAAAATTTTGCTTCCAGATCCTTTCAAAACAAAAAGATAAAAATCTTTTAACCCTGCTATGTATATAAAAATATATATAATTGATTTAATTTAGTCATGCATAATTAACATTAGTGAACTAATAACTACTATACAATGTATTTAACGGTTTACAGTGTATAAAGTTAGAGTATATAGATAGTTGACTGTTAAATAACTATTAGTTATGTATAAATGATATTAGAAATGATATAAAGGGGACAAAACCCTTGCTGGAAGCAACAATGGGGTAGACTAATACATATTCACAGTGTAATTATATTCTGTGAGACAATACACACATACCGTATTAACAGTTTAGTCATTATATATTATATATGTTAAAGTTATATGTTCACAGTATGTTCAAGGTATAGTAAAACCTTACAGCATGTATAGTTTAGTTTAATTGTACTGAGTTATAGTTTAATCAACTTTAATCCCACAAAGTTTAGCTTAAAATATCATTAAAACCCCCTAAATGCTCATTTAGTGATTTTTAATGGCTTGGTCGAAGAAGATAAAGTTGCTTATAAAAATGTGCTCTATCAAATGTGAATTTTATAGATTTTTCCAAGTAGTCTAATTATCACGTGAATAGTGTTTTCCGCATTTTAAGTCAGGATTAATTCACCGATTAAGTTAGGTAAATGATTTTATTAGGGTCAGGCTCAGAAGACACTTGTGTTTACCATCGTGTTTACTAATTAATTACTATTTTTCTGAATTTTTATATGATAGTCAAAATTTTTACTTTTCACCATTTACTGTTACTATTAGAAGCACTATTGTTTAAACTGTTAACCTGTTAGACTCATTGTCGCTAACCTGCCAACCTATTAGAAGTGTTACGGTTTAAACTGTTAAATCGTTAATCTGTTAAACTTAGTGTAATCAGTTAATGTTAATCTGTACTATCAGTTAACCTTAAACTGTTACATAATATAGAACTTTAAACGTTTAATATGTTAAACTGATAGTTAACATTAAACATTTCATCTGTTAAACGTTAAAAGTGTTACTGTTTAAACTGTTAAACCATTAATCTATTATAATCATGTTAGCCGATCTGCCAAAATCTGTTAACCTGTAATTAATTTGTTAAACTTAGTGTAATCAGTTCCTATTAAAATCACTTCAAAACGAGCCTAGATCTAAATGTAAATTTTTCTATAAAAAGTTCCAGAAGACAAATTGTTATACAAAATTTCGATATACCATTTGCTATTTTTTATCAGCTAGTCAAATTTTTGATGAATAGTATTTTTCTGAATGAATAGTAAATTTTAAGTCAGGTGTAATTAACTGGTTAGCTCATGATAATAATTGTATTAGCAATTGGCATAGAATACAAAATTGATCAACATATTCTTAGCAATTTAATTAATATTTTTACGAATTTGTATGGCATAATATTTTTAGTATCTTTGATAACATGTTAATTAAGTACAGTATATCTCCTTAAGTATATTAGTGGTGTAATCTTAGGATAGTGTTGCTAATAATAATAATGTATTAACACCCCAAAACTTATGTACTATCACTCTAGAAATTTTAATGCCTTGGAATTATAATTTTAATATCTTGTAAATATTATTAAGTGCCATTAACTATCTGTTAACTTTACACAAAGAAAATGAACTTCCGTCCAGGAAGGACATTGGACTGGAACACCAGTAACCTTCCCCTTAGGAAAAACTTATGGTATAACAACGCCACATACTATTGTTCAAACTTACATTAAAATTTTATTAATTGCATTAATAAATCACAATTACTTCCTCTATATTTAAAGGTGTTACCATTCGATTACCAGCACCCCTGACCAAGGTGTCTCTTCTGTCAGTTATGCGTAGACTTGAAATTAATCCTTTAGTAATGCATGCATTAGTCCTTAGCAATGTTTTACGTATCTGTATCTTTGGATTCCAAATCTGCCTTATACTGAATACCGGTCAAACCTTGAATTCTTTATTGGCTATACTTATTATACATGAGTGGGTGTCAAAAATAAATGACTAAATAATGCTGGCAAATAAGGGCCTGGTCTGGTCCTGGGGGGAGCGCCCAAAACCCGAGGGAAGATCTCTTGCTTGCGGTGTCTAGCATTGCACCGAACCTACATGCAGGATTTAGACATTCCACTGCTCTTTCACTTGACTTGCGTGGCCCGCAAGGGCAATACTTGACTTGTTTAGCCCGAATGGGCAATGATAATTTGAAATGTTATATATATAGCCAATTCCATGTGATTGAATTTACTTGTTTACAATGATTGCTATTCAGATATTACTTGCTATTCCAGTATTTGTTGTTGATATCACTTATTAATTCCCTATGAAATTGAGTTCTTAATCTTTACTCTTCAGTTAAATTCCTTGTGAATTCCGGTCATTTCTTGATGTTATTTGTCGGCATGCATACATCCTTTCATTAATGTAATGTGTAATTCACTTAAATTCTGCTGAGAATTGAGATGTAAATCCTACTGGGCGTTTTTCGCTCATGCTATGACTTTTTAACGTTTTCAGGGAGCATAGCGATCGAACAGGACACCGATGGGGAAGAAGCCGAGTGATGAGAGTAGTTTTAGTATCATTGTAATCGAGGGTGTGGAGTTGATCTTAGCTTGTATCAGTTGTACCTTTCATGTTCAAAATAAATGATTGTGGTAGTTTGATAAATAACTGTTGTACTTTGGTTATGTAATAATAATAATAATAGTCCAATGTATCTTCTAGTTTTTGTCGCACTCTGAAGATCTTGTAAAATTGCCTAGCTTGCTTTGGTTCTATATAAAGACCCGTCGTGTCTCGGGTATCTTCCGCTCTCGGGACGTGACAGATCTTTCTTGGTATCAGAGCCTAGGTTTTCAAACCTAGGGAACTAGAATAAATAAATAAATAAATAAACGGTTAGAAATTGAATTCTAAGTAAAAACGTGAGTCTAAGGATAGGTAAAACCCAAGTTCAATGATAGATATACCTTACCCGGTGAGATGGATAGAGCCATGGGTTAAGTTCTACAATGACTTTCGACCTTACAAGTAAATCTGATCTTTATCATACTTAACTCTTTTGTAGGATCATGGCTGCAGAAAGAGCACAATTACGTGAGATGCAGCGCACCGTGCAAAACCTCACCGAGGCACTACAACAAGTGGCCCAAGGCGGAGCAAACCGTGGAGCGGGAGATCTCCACCGGAGTTTCCGTAACATGAACCCACCAAGGTTCACGGGTTCGTCTGACCCCGAGGATGCCGAGAATTGGCTAAAGGAGACCGAGAGGATTTTCCGCATAATGCAATGCACGGACGAGGAGAAGGTCCTACTAGCTACATTCCAACTGGAGAGAGATGCACGAAGCTGGTGGGAGTCCGTAGAAGCTACTTTGCCCGATAACCATATCACATGGACGGAGTTCGTCGATCATTTCAACAGTAAATATTTCTCCGATCGGGTGCAAGAAAAGAAGGCCGCGGAATTTGCCGCGTTAAAACAATGGACCAAGAAGGTGGCCGAATATGAGGCCTTATTCTCCAGACTTTCCCGTTATGCACCTCACTTGGTGTGTACGGAAAAAATGAAGGCGAGAAGATTTCTCAATGGGTTACGACCCCAGTATATTACTCAGCTAGCACCAATGGACATTCAGGTCTACTCAGAAATGGTGCGACGCGCTCAATTGCTAGAGGATGCCACGGAATTCTCAGATAGGATCCGAGGAAAGGACAAGAAGGCACATATTATAAGTCCGGGAAGCTTCAAACCGTCATTCGGTAAGAAGCGATCTTTTAATGGAGGGGAATCTTCCAAGGAGAAGAAATTTCAGAAAACTACCAAGCCCTTCTTCTCTAACAACAACAAGACTCTAGCAATCACTGGACCTTCCAAGGAGATTTGCAAGTATTGTGACAAGGCTGGTCACAAGACTGAAGAATGCTGGAGGAAACTGGGAGCATGTCTTCGATGCGGGAGCCGCGAGCATCGGATTCCCGACTGCCCCCTGATGAAGGAACAATCCAACCAGGACGAGAAGCGTCCGATGAAGAAACAAGGTCGTCTCCAAGCTCTGCAAGAAACGGAACCAATGGAAGGAGGGATCGTGGAAGGTATTTTAAATATTTGCTCTAAATCTGCTAAAGTTCTCTTTGATACTGGAGCAACCCATTCTTTTGCTTCCAAGAAGTTTACTGCATCATTCACTAGAGAATCAGAACAGTTAGACTTGATTATTTCTACACCTCTTGGGAATAAATCTGATGTTACACATCACTACCCGAATTGTGAGGTTGAGGTGCACGGTAATAATTTACCTGCTAATTTGATATGTCTTGACATGGATCAACATGATGTTATCTTGGGAGCTGACTGGTTGTCAACCCACCAAGCCACGGTAGATTGCCGACATGGCAAGATAACTTTTGTGGGTTATCCCGAGTTAGTTTATATTAAACCTCGGAATAAATCCCTACTCATCTCAGCTCTTCGAGCTAGTAAACTGGTGACTAAGGGATGTACGGCTTTCTTGGCATTTGTAACTACCACGGAAGCTGACAAGTCAAGAGTTGAAGACATTCGAGTGGTTCAGGATTTCCCTGACGTATTCCCAGAAGAACTGCCTGGTTTACCCCCGGAAAGAGATGTGTCATTCTCTATTGACATTATTCCTGGTGCTGGTCCTGTATCTAAGGCACCCTACCGGATGTCGCCTGCTGAATTGAAGGAGCTGAAGGAACAGCTGATGGATTTACTGAAGAAAGGCTTCATTAGGCCGAGTACTTCCCCTTGGGGAGCACCCGTGCTATTTGTCAAAAAGAAGGATGGAACGATGAGGCTATGTATCGATTATCGGCAGCTGAACCATCTTACAATCAAGAACAAATATCCACTGCCGAGGATCGATGATCTATTTGATCAACTTTCTGGAGCTTCTTACTTTTCCAAGATTGATCTTCGTTCTGGTTACCACCAATTGAGGATCAAGGAAGAAGACATTCATAAAACTGCATTCCGAAGCAGGTATGGGCATTACGAATTTACCGTTATGCCTTTCGGACTAACAAATGCCCCTGCAGCCTTTATGCAGTTAATGAACAGCATTTTCAGGCCACATTTAGACCAATTTATTGTGGTCTTTATTGATGATATTTTGATCTACTCAAAGACTGATGAAGATCATGAAGAACACCTCATGAAGGCCCTACAGATATTAAGAGACAACAAGCTATATGCTAAATTCAGCAAATGTGAGTTTTGGCTGGAGAAAGTATCATTTCTGGGTCATATTATCTCAAAGGATGGAATCGCTGTTGATCCGTCAAAGATTGTAGCAGTGAAGAACTGGGGTCAACCCTCTAATGCAACAGAGGTGCGAAGCTTCATGGGCTTAGCTGGTTATTACCGGCGTTTTATTAAGGACTTCTCCAAAATTGCGGTTCCTCTAACAAGGTTAACCCGCAAGGAAATACCATATGAATGGAGTAGTGATTGTGAAAAGAGTTTCCAAACCCTCAAGGATCTCTTAACCACTGCTCCAGTTCTATCATTACCGACAGAAGGAGAAAGATATGAAGTTTATACCGATGCTTCCGGAATTGGCCTCGGTTGTGTGTTGATGCAGAATGGGAAAGTTATCGCATATGCTTCCCGTCAACTGAAGAAACATGAGGAGAACTACCCAGTGCATGACTTGGAATTAGCCGCGGTAGTATTTGCTCTAAAGATCTGGAGGCACTATCTCTATGGAGAGCAATTCACTGTATACTCCGATCACAAGAGCCTTAAATATCTATTCTCCCAAAAAGAATTGAATATGCGGCAAAGGCGATGGCTCGAATATCTCAAGGATTTCGACTTCAACATCCAATACCATCCTGGCAAGGGTAACTCAGTAGCAGATGCCCTCAGTCGGAAGCCTAAAGTAATTCTAGCCAACTGTATGATACAAGAGTGGAAGCTGCTAGAACAACTTGTCGAGCTGGACATTAATGCAGATGAGAAGGTTCCAGGTGTTATTCTCTCTTATATAAGCCTACATCCAGACTTATTGCCGGAAATCACAAAACTGCAAGAAGAGGATCCAATACTGGTAGAAATCAAAGGCAAGATAGAAGAGAAGCCTGATTTCAAGATGGCACCAGATGGCAGATTGTTATTTCATGAACGGACATGTGTACCTGACTGTCCGGAATTGAAGAAGAAAATATTAGAAGAAGCTCACCGATCAAAATACACGATACATCCTGGAGCTACTAAGATGTACCAAGACTTGAAGAGAACTTTCTGGTGGCCAAACATGAAAAGAGAGGTAGCAGATTTTGTATCTCGTTGCCTCACATGCCAGCAAGTGAAGGCGGAACATCAAAAGCCCGCCGGAAAGTTACATCCACTAAATATCCCAAAATGGAAGTGGGAAGATATTGGCATGGACTTTATTGTGGGATTGCCCAAGTCTAGGAGCGGTTATGATGGTATTTGGGTAATTATCGATCGACTCACAAAATCGGCGCATTTTTACCAATTAAAAGCCGATGGTCAATCGACGTACTTACTGCCATATATATGAAGGAGATTGTCAGATTGCATGGGGTTCCCGTCTCGATCGTTTCAGACCGAGATCCCCGCTTCACCTCTCATTTTTGGAAGAGTCTACAACATTCTATGGGAACAAAGCTCAATTTCAGTACTGCTTTCCATCCCCAGACAGATGGTCAGACTGAAAGAGCAAATCAGGTTGTTGAAGATATGTTAAGGGCATGTATTTTAGACTTCGGTGGGAGTTGGCACGACCACTTACCCCTAGCCGAGTTTGCCTACAATAACAGCTATCAAGCAAGCATTCAGATGGCACCATTCGAGGCATTGTACGGCAGGAGTTGTAGATCTCCTATATGCTGGAATGAAATTGGTGAAAAACAACTTCTTGGTCCTGACATGGTAAGGGAATCGACGAAGAAGATTCACCTCATCAGAGAAAGGTTGAAGATGGCACAGTCCAGACAGAAATCATATGCTGATAACAGAAGGAGAGACTTGGAATTTCAGATTGGTGATCATGTATTCCTCAAGGTATCTCCGAGTCGAGGCATCAGGAGATTTGGTATTAAAGGAAAACTTGCACCAAGATTCATCGGCCCATTTGAGGTGTTGGAAAGAGTGGGTGAGGTAGCCTATCGGGTTGCTCTACCTCCTCAACTCTCAGAAGTACACAATGTATTTCATGTTTCTATGCTGAAGAAATATGTGCCTGATCCTTCTCACATCATTGACCACGCCAGTTTGGTGATTCAAAGGGATCTTACCTTCGAGCAAAGACCGATGCGTATTCTTGATCAAGAAGTTCGAGTTCTCAGGAGCAAGACGATCCCTATGTTAAAAATCCAGTGGAATCGATGCTCCGAGCGAGAAGCAACCTGGGAGACGGAGGAGTCTATAAAAGCGAGATTCCCCGAGTTATTTCAGACTGTAAGTGTTGTTGACATTATGCATTTCTTTTACTAGATAGAACTATCCCCATGTAATTGAATTTGGGGACCAAATTCTTTTTAGTGGGGGAGGGTGTAACACCTCTAAAAATATATATATATATATATATATATAAAATATATAATATAATATAGTGGTATTATTATTGATAATATTAGCAATTAGCTAGCACATATGTATTTACAAACAACTTATAAAAATTCTTTAAAGGGCTTAAGTTAAAGATCAAAAGGTAGAGTCATTTTAAGTAAAGAGTGTCCACTTCACAACAAATAGTCTAGAGGAGTGGTTAAGAGCCTTACCATTCACCATGAGGTCCAAGGTTCAATACTCACCATCCACACCTACGTATAAAATGGAATTTTTGCAAATCTCACTTAAGCTAATCAAAAACTCTTAAGTTAATTAATTCTAATTGACTAATGCTAAACCTAATTAATTAAGAATCATAGTTAGATGATTATTAAGTACCTAATCCATCTTAGACTAATTAATCATGATTAATTAGAAGATTAATCCATCTTAAACTAATTAATTCTAACTAACAAAAATTAAACCTAAATAATTCATTAGTTGGTAGCATGTCCCTTTCCCCCAGCTTGGGATCGCACCAAGCTGGGCAGGCAGCTCATGGGTGACAAGGCTTTGTCACCTTGTTCCCCTAGTTGTTCCCTAAGCACTATCCTTATAAGATAATGAGAAGAGCCAGAACTCCCCTACCTAGAAGGGTTACGGATGTTGAAGAGAGGGTTGCTGTGAAGCTTCCTGCGCAGAGAAGCTTTGGTGCTGGGAGCTATTTTTATTTCATTATTCTTTTGGTCTTCATCTTAAGAGGTAGGTGTTCTCAATTCCCTTGCAAAATAATAATTAGCATATCTTCATCTCCACAATTGTTTCCACATGCATGCACCAAATTTAATTAAAACATGTTCATAAGTTTTGTTGAGAAAATATTTTAGTTAACTTTGTTAATGACAAACCTGCTCATCATGTCGATTAACCTTGTTAGATAAGGTTATGCACCTATTAATAAAGCATGTTACTTGTACCATGTTAATTAAACTAGCTAATTTGGTAGTGTCGTTATTAATATGATAGTTAATCTAGTGAGCCATATACATGAAAAACACCCTGTTAAAAGATATATACACTATTAGTAAAGCTTGTCCGTAAGCCCCTGACAGTTAAGATTATACTAGTACTCTAGTGAGCCAGCCAAATACATTTAAGACTCCCTGCTGAAAACCCTTGTTGGAAACTAGAAGCAACAAGGGGTCGACCAGGGGTCGACCCTTGCTGCTGGAAATACATGACAACCGAGTCGACCCTGGGTCGACCCGTGCTCAAATTTTGACTGATGAAATTTTTAAAATAATTATATGGAAAAATCCACAAAAATGGAAAACGTATACTCTTAAAATTTTGCTTCCAGATCCTTTCAAAACAAAAAGATAAAAATCTTTTAACCCTGCTATGTATATAAAAATATATATAATTGATTTAATTTAGTCATGCATAATTAACATTAGTGAACTAATAACTACTATACAATGTATTTAACGGTTTACAGTGTATAAAGTTAGAGTATATAGATAGTTGACTGTTAAATAACTATTAGTTATGTATAAATGATATTAGAAATGATATAAAGGGGACAAAACCCTTGCTGGAAGCAACAATGGGGTAGACTAATACATATTCACAGTGTAATTATATTCTGTGAGACAATACACACATACCGTATTAACAGTTTAGTCATTATATATTATATATGTTAAAGTTATATGTTCACAGTATGTTCAAGGTATAGTAAAACCTTACAGCATGTATAGTTTAGTTTAATTGTACTGAGTTATAGTTTAATCAACTTTAATCCCACAAAGTTTAGCTTAAAATATCATTAAAACCCCCTAAATGCTCATTTAGTGATTTTTAATGGCTTGGTCGAAGAAGATAAAGTTGCTTATAAAAATGTGCTCTATCAAATGTGAATTTTATAGATTTTTCCAAGTAGTCTAATTATCACGTGAATAGTGTTTTCCGCATTTTAAGTCAGGATTAATTCACCGATTAAGTTAGGTAAATGATTTTATTAGGGTCAGGCTCAGAAGACACTTGTGTTTACCATCGTGTTTACTAATTAATTACTATTTTTCTGAATTTTTATATGATAGTCAAAATTTTTATTTTTCACCATTTACTGTTACTATTAGAAGCACTATTGTTTAAACTGTTAACCTGTTAGACTCATTGTCGCTAACCTGCCAACCTATTAGAAGTGTTACGGTTTAAACTGTTAAATCGTTAATCTGTTAAACTTAGTGTAATCAGTTAATGTTAATCTGTACTATCAGTTAACCTTAAACTGTTACATAATATAGAACTTTAAACGTTTAATATGTTAAACTGATAGTTAACATTAAACATTTCATCTGTTAAACGTTAAAAGTGTTACTGTTTAAACTGTTAAACCATTAATCTATTATAATCATGTTAGCCGATCTGCCAAAATCTGTTAACCTGTAATTAATTTGTTAAACTTAGTGTAATCAGTTCCTATTAAAATCACTTCAAAACGAGCCTAGATCTAAATGTAAATTTTTCTATAAAAAGTTCCAGAAGACAAATTGTTATACAAAATTTCGATATACCATTTGCTATTTTTTATCAGCTAGTCAAATTTTTGATGAATAGTATTTTTCTGAATGAATAGTAAATTTTAAGTCAGGTGTAATTAACTGGTTAGCTCATGATAATAATTGTATTAGCAATTGGCATAGAATACAAAATTGATCAACATATTCTTAGCAATTTAATTAATATTTTTACGAATTTGTATGGCATAATATTTTTAGTATCTTTGATAACATGTTAATTAAGTACAGTATATCTCCTTAAGTATATTAGTGGTGTAATCTTAGGATAGTGTTGCTAATAATAATAATGTATTAACACCCCAAAAATTATGTACTATCACTCTAGAAATTTTAATGCCTTGGAATTATAATTTTAATATCTTGTAAATATTATTAAGTGCCATTAACTATCTGTTAACTTTACACAAAGAAAATGAACTTCCGTCCAGGAAGGACATTGGACTGGAACACCAGTAACCTTCCCCTTAGGAAAAACTTATGGTATAACAACGCCACATACTATTGTTCAAACTTACATTAAAATTTTATTAATTGCATTAATAAATCACAATTACTTCCTCTATATTTAAAGGTGTTACCATTCGATTACCAGCACCCCTGACCAAGGTGTCTCTTCTGTCAGTTATGCGTAGACTTGAAATTAATCCTTTAGTAATGCATGCATTAGTCCTTAGCAATGTTTTACGTATCTGTATCTTTGGATTCCAAATCTGCCTTATACTGAATACCGGTCAAACCTTGAATTCTTTATTGGCTATACTTATTATACATGAGTGGGTGTCAAAAATAAATGACTAAATAATGCTGGCAAATAAGGGCCTGGTCTGGTCCTGGGGGGAGCGCCCAAAACCCGAGGGAAGATCTCTTGCTTGCGGTGTCTAGCATTGCACCGAACCTACATGCAGGATTTAGACATTCCACTGCTCTTTCACTTGACTTGCGTGGCCCGCAAGGGCAATACTTGACTTGTTTAGCCCGAATGGGCAATGATAATTTGAAATGTTATATATATAGCCAATTCCATGTGATTGAATTTACTTGTTTACAATGATTGCTATTCAGATATTACTTGCTATTCCAGTATTTGTTGTTGATATCACTTATTAATTCCCTATGAAATTGAGTTCTTAATCTTTACTCTTCAGTTAAATTCCTTGTGAATTCCGGTCATTTCTTGATGTTATTTGTCGGCATGCATACATCCTTTCATTAATGTAATGTGTAATTCACTTAAATTCTGCTGAGAATTGAGATGTAAATCCTACTGGGCGTTTTTCGCTCATGCTATGACTTTTTAACGTTTTCAGGGAGCATAGCGATCGAACAGGACACCGATGGGGAAGAAGCCGAGTGATGAGAGTAGTTTTAGTATCATTGTAATCGAGGGTGTGGAGTTGATCTTAGCTTGTATCAGTTGTACCTTTCATGTTCAAAATAAATGATTGTGGTAGTTTGATAAATAACTGTTGTACTTTGGTTATGTAATAATAATAATAATAGTCCAATGTATCTTCTAGTTTTTGTCGCACTCTGAAGATCTTGTAAAATTGCCTAGCTTGCTTTGGTTCTATATAAAGACCCGTCGTGTCTCGGGTATCTTCCGCTCTCGGGACGTGACACTTTGAGAGGGCTTCAAAGCCCGAATATCTCGGCAAAGAGATGAAAGGTGACACTGGTCCCACCGGACATGCCAGACTTGTTTGCGACATTTCTTTCTATCCGATCGTCTTGTCGTTCTTACCTTATTTCGTGTATATATGTGTATATGTACATATATACGCGTCTTATTTCACGTATCGATCAGCCATTTGACTAACTGGTAGTCAACTGACCGATTGACGACGCGGGCGTGACAGTCACATGAGTGACGATTTTATTGTGCGCTCATTCTAACCCATGTCGGACGAATGTGAGGTTCGGTCGGGACCAGCAGTCCGCCATACCATAAAGTTTATGGCGTTAATTACATCCCCCACGAGGAGGGAACACCTTTGATTAATTGCCGAGATAGCGGGCTGTCAAAGCCAGAATAAAGGATACAGAGCATGTGAGTGATCATGCAAGATGCTACGATTGACTACACACGATTTATTAGGGTGGACCCTGGTACATGGCGGAGGACTTAGGCTCAAAGGCCACCTTCACGCGTAACAAGGCTTCCAATCTGGCGTAACCTGACCTTCTGGCAATATTATTTGATATACCAAGGATGCACATATTTAGGCATACATTAATGCGATATGAATGCTTGGACTAAGGCATGACGGCAAGGATTCGAGACATATGTATTGAAGCTTGAACATGCTAATTTGATTCAGTTTATTTGGCCGAGGAGCTTGTGTCCTTCTATGATTAGCATAAGAAATCATCCCATAAATGGGAAAAGGGTTGGAATGACGCGACAACACGATTTGGAATGAGATCGGTGCAGTGCATGCGAAGAAAGGGGCTAAAAGGCTTGAAACGGCGCCCTAAAATGTAGGTAAAAGGCTTAAAACGGCGCCAGAACCGTAGGTAAAGGGGAAAAGCCCTGTTAAAACGGCACGGCTGGCTGGGGCGCGCCGGGAAGGGCACGCCGGTAAGGGCGCGCCGGGAAGGGCGGGCCGTTTTAAGGTGTTATCGCGCCGATTTAGCCCAATTTCGTGGAAATAGGAGTTTCGTTGGTTTATCTATGGATTTATAAAAAGGTTTTGGAGGATTTTGAGAATTTATTGAGTTGATTATTCATCGGATCGGTCCCACGCCATCCAAAGGTCAAATCACAGCCTCGCGCGAGGTTCATACTCGAGCGCGACGATTGTTCCGAGTTTAGACTCGTTCGAGCCGAAATTTCGGCAGCATCTCCCCATCCCAGAGGATTGTCGGGGAGAAGCGGGGAATGCTCACGTGGCGGAGCAACCCCTAGATGCCGGGTGGCGCAACGGCGGCCGGCAAAAACCCGTACGGAGAGGAAGACCCCGAGGCATGGCCTGCTAGGGGCACCGAGTCCGTGGGCATTGATGAGTGAATGAGGTGAATCGATATGGGAGCGAAAACCCCGAGGGCTAGCCTACGAAGGGCACGCGACCCGAGTCACCGCAACACTCGAATCGGGACGGTCGAGACGGGAGGGAAACCCCGAGGGCAAGCCTACGAGGGGCGCGCAACCCACGGCCACCACGATGCCCATTAAGGACCGTGGATTTGTAGTGTTGGGGTTACCCCAATTTCTGTGGGCTCCCTGGCCCTCGGAGACCCATTATTGGCAAATGGATTCCTTGAACCGAGCAGTCAGGATGAAAGATCAAGCGAATGTTCCCCCTCCCCGGGTTACCGATCCACACTAATGAAACAGTAGAACGGCGCAGTGAGATTATTCGTATAACCAGCAGGCCAAAACTAATGCCTGTAGATGCGCATATGTACATGCATTCGAACGTTTACAAACCAAAGCAATATTCATCAGTGAGTGTTCAGAAAATAATAACGGGAATGTGGGGACGCCCTTATTTCCCTCTGTTCATAGTTGAGAACAGAAAGGGTATTATGAGGACGGCCCAGACAGGTTGAAGGAACCCACGTATTGACCCACCTCACACGGTGAAAATTCCAGGCATTCGATCAGAAGAGAAAACCCCCGGGGAGGGGAATCGATGTAGCCCTTGCCATAGCAGGGCATATAGCGTCGGGAAGAGGGAACGGGAGTAAGATCATTCGGACAAAGGAATGCACAATGCTTTGCGTTCATCCTCCACGGCGCCGACATCATTGTCGGGCGCCGCTTCACCGGCTACAGGGAAAGGAGAGGAGCAACAGGGAAGAAGAGGAAACAAAAAAAGTCTATAGGAAAAGGAAAGCAGCATTCATTCATGATATAAGCAACAGGGAAAGGAAGTGCATAGAGCATCATTTCGGCGCCGACGTTGTCGCCCGGCCGCCATTTTCATTACTATAAGGGACTCGGTACAAACGGAGAGGAAGAATAGAGATGTTGGTGAGGGAGGGGAGGTCAGGCTCATATCATCGCCCCTCCCCTCACTCACTTACATTGTTTAGAGAGAACCGAAGATAGAACAAAAAGGGGGAATCCGCCGAGAGAAAACATGGGGAACCCACCTAAGTAAATGAGAAACAGATGATCTCCTTCTTCGACTCTGGGAAGCTCGGGTGGAGCAGGGTGGCGGCCGTCGAGAGGCTCAGACGGAGGTTTCTGCCGACAGAAGAAACCCTCCAAAAAACTCTCTCTGGACCTCTCTTCTTCTTTTCTAATTCTCTTTTTTTTTCTTTTCGATTCCGCCTTTTTCTTCTTTTTTTTTCTCTGATCCCCCTTTCTTTTGTTGAAGCCAGGCTATATAGCCTCTTGCTAATCCGGCGCCCCAGGGAGGGGCGCGCCGGATTGACGACGCCGGGAGATACTCGGATTGGCATTAGAGCGCCGGGTTGATGGTGCCGTATTAAGGGGCGCCGAGTCCGTGCTTCACGCGCCGTTTTAACTCGTTTGCTCGGCGCGTCTCGGCCGGTGGGTCCGGAGATGATTCCGAAAGCTCCCGTTGACTGTTCCTCTCGCCCTTGCCATCAGAGGGCCTTGACGGGGTGTTGACGAAGCTCTTGATACGGCAAGTGGCCTTGATCAGACCTTCGCGTGTGTCTAGTCCGAGCACACGGACGTCCTGTTGGTACAGCCTTCGGCACTGTGACTTGTGCTCCTGGTTGAGACGGACTCGTGCTCAAAGCTTCTTTGCAGGATGGTGTTGCATCCTGGATAATTTCGCCTTGAACGGCGCTCAATCGGCCGCTAATTGGCCCACTATGGTGAGAAGCCGAACCCGTGTCGGGTAATCGGGACCCTCTGTTGGCAGAACCCTTGGCCTCTTGTTGTGGACGGCCAAGGATGTTTTTCCTCCTTAGGAAAGTCATTGGGTAGACCGTCGTCGTTGGTCGGGAGACGGATGTGGGATAGCGGCATGACGAGGTCGATGCCGGATCATTGGGCAGGCTTGATTGCGTTGCTGGTTGGTTGTGTGTTCGTTCCGACTCTCCTAAGGTGAAGTCCCCGGTGCTCCCTTCAAGGTGGCTCGAGGCTCCTTCAGCTTGAGGGGTTCTCTGATAAGTTGATCTTCATCGGCTTCTGTGCTTCAGTAGGCCGTATCATTCATCTTTACGGCTTGGTTGCCAAAGGATCATATTTTGAGTGCCAACACATGTTTGGTCGGATTGAATTTATTGATGTCATTTGATGTAATTCTATCAATTGGTATCCTATTAATTGATGTCATTGATTGATGCTATCTTGTCATGATTGTTATGTTTCTGAATGTCTGCCACATGCTAGTCTCAAATGATATTTCATATGCCAAAAATCATTCATGTTAATTTTTCAACACTCATAGTAGAAGCATAGATTTGCATGACCCTTTGGTATATCAAATGGTACGCTGGGAGAAGGACATATCATTTCTGTCTGGAAACCCACATCATGCGTAGAGGTTTGCCTCCGCCAAGCACCAAGGGTTCAAAAATATAGTGATAAATTTGTAATTTGCATTTCATCATCGCATATCTGTGTACAAAGAGAAAAGGGACTGTTGTTTGGTTGAAACTACCGCACACAGTGAGGGGGAGTTGAGTTAATTCTGTCAGATATATTGGACTGCTTCTGATTGTCAGAATATGTGTATTGTTGTTCTTGCTGGTTGAACATGAGAGGAACCTCAACCTTACTGCAAAGGAATAAGTGCTCAATTTTGAGGTTTGTCCTATGAGATGTGTAGAGGTGTTGCTGAGGCTTATTTTGGCTAGTGCATTTCATGGTTAAGCTAGCAGGTCAAGGTTTGGGAAAAGAACATCAACTTTATCACATTGATAGGTCAATGCATGAGGTAGTTGCACCGACCTTGCTGAGCAAGAAGGTCGATGTACATAAAGGAACACTGACCTTACGACTCTTAGTACAAGCTGGTTGTTGTATGCTACTTTGCTCTATATATAAGGTTGTTGTCTGATTAGAAGCAGGTAAGGCTAGTTGTCTGCAAATCTGTCCCAAGTCTTACCCTTATCTCTATGTGGCCTTCTACCTTACTACTCTCACTTATCTTTGCTTTGTTGATTTCTCCATTCCTATTGTCTTATCTATTCTGTCTATGACAAATCTTTCCCAAATGTCTATGCATTCTCTCAGGGGGAGTTTGTCTTTAAATTCTGTCACTTAGGGGGAGTAAGTCTTGAAATCTATCACTTTTACTAACCAAGAGATACAGTTTCTAAGATCACTCAGATCTAAAAGGTACTTGCTGGACTTCACAGAAATGTGACTTTCTGTATATGAAGATTAAATCTTATCTTAATTGTTCAAGATTGTCCTTGAAAGTATCTTCAATGGTCTTAAAACACTTGAAAATTGGAATTGTCCAGTAGATCTCCAGAAATCTGAAAATTATAAGTAATAAGATAATATGGTAAAGAATCATGTACTTATATTGTTCTTAAACTGCCTTTTAAGTAAAATCTGATATAAGATGAGGGAATACACCATTAAATAAAAATGAGAAAAAGGCATAGCAATGGCATATCTTTTTTAGAAACTGACCATCTATATCAATGTAATTCAGAGGTTATATCATGATGAAAGATGATGTCTCTGTTCACAACTTGAGGCATAAAGGTTGATTGCACTGAGTAACTAGGGATTCTGGTTTCTTGTCAACATGTCTCCTTGTGTAAAAAGGTGTAGTCATACTAGAATGCTCAATCAAGTAAATAAAAGAAAAAGAAAAATGTGGTTGACTCTGAGTTCTTTTTCAGAAACCTAAAACTGTTTTAATTTCAATATAAGATAGATTTAAATCAATTTTGTCAAATGAAAATGACAAATAAAATTGATGGTTTTCTGACTGGGATTAGTACCTTGACTAGATTTCTTTATTTCCATTGATCTTGCATCAAGGGATTAATTTCAGAAGATTAATGCATTAAGATATAATCTTCATAAGCAGAAAACCATGTAAATGTAAAGAAAGGAATTTTAACTTAAAGAGAAGGGTATTCTGGTAACTAGTCTTGAATTTGGTAAAGTCGATAGAATTTCACGTCAAGACTCTACCCTATATCAATGTCTACCTCACCGTTGAAACCCATTTCATCCAGGTTGAGGCTTCTATTTCATTCCAAACCCTTCGCATCTAAGCACCCTAGTCGTCCTTGCTCTCTCACCCTGTGCGAAACTTACTCACTCCAATCTTGTCCTCCAGTCTTCTCAAACCAGTGCCTTTAATCTCCGTTTCCTCCTTGTATCCAATATGTCTTATCCAGCCACCAAGAGTAAGGGGAAGTAGAAGGCTCCAGAGGAGTAGCAACCGACAGACGCCCTATTTGAGAAAGCGATTGCAGTTCCTTACAAGGAAAAAAGACCAAAGCTTGCACATGCTCAGTGCATCGCTTCTAGGTTACGTGAAGAAAAATCTGCTAAAGGAAAGGAAAAGGTGTCTGAAGCACCAGCCAAGCAACGCAAGACATCTGCCGCAGAAGGGGCTCGCAAGGTATCTGAAGAAGAAAAGGATTCTGATATCTCCTCCATGCAAGCAGAGTCAGTGCTTGAGACTGCAAAGATCATTTTCCCATAGTATGTGGATTTTCACGATCACAATATGCTTACTAAGTATCCGGAGTTATTGGACTTGATTAAATATCAAAAGTGGAAGAAATTCATGGGTAAGCACGGATATTACTATCCTAGGTTGGTCACGGAGTTTTACAAAAACTTGAAGTTTAATTCAAACCATTCTAGGATATCATCCCATGTTAAAGGAGTTAAGTTTGAGATTACTAGGCATTTTCTCCATAAGGTCTTTAGAATTCCTGAAGATGGAGAGGTTGAAGGTGGTTTTGAATATGATAAATATGAAGCATACTCCATTCTCACTGACAAGCCTAGTAACCCCAAGGACAAAAAGCAAACCAAATTGACTCAATTCAATGCAAACAAAATTTCCCCTCTAAAGAGATTATTACATCATATATTCACTACAATCATAACTCCACAAGATGGAGGTATAGGGAGACTTACAGAGTCACAATGTTTAATCTTCTAGTGTACATTCAAGAAAGTTAGAATCTGTATGCTAGAGTTAATGCTTCGGATTATGGGAACCTTCAAAGAATCTAGAAGGCATTTACCTTATGCAGCCCATTTGACAGCTATTTTCAAGAAAATGTACATTTCCTTAGAGGATGAGACATTCAAGAAAATCCCTAAGGTAAATGTATACAATATGGATTTCATTACAAAGTTTTTGAAGCTTAAGCCATTTGGGGCAAGAATTCAAGAATAGGAACCAGTGGATCAGTTTGAACTGCAAGTGGCAGAACAGAATGTCCAACCAGTGGAAGAGGAGCAACAACAAGTGGAAGAAGAACAGCATCCACAGTAGGCAGAAGAAGAACATGAAGTACAATCTGAGCCAGAATAGCAGTAGTAGCCAAGTGAAGAACAGCCAGAATCTGAACAGATAGAACAACAGCAACAAGATATGGAACAGATGGAACAAATTCAGCAAGATGCACAAGGTTAGGGGGAGGACCAGCCACAAGTAGCTGAGCAGGAAGTGGTCGTGCATACTGAGCAGTTGGTTGATGATGAAATGGTACATGATGTGAACCTGCTAGTGCAGCCAGAACAGGAGGAAGAGCTAGTTCAGGAAGAGCATATTCTAGAACTCCAGAAAGAACCTCACCCAGAGTTGTAGGAAGAGCAACAACCTGATCAGCAGGAAGAAGAAAGGGACACAATGGAAATAGATGTACAGCAAGAACAGGATTGATCAACACATTGATCAGCTTATTGAACAAATAGAGTAGAAGCAGCAGCAGTTTCAAGTCCCACCAGAACGGTTAAATGAACAAGAAGGCATACATGAGCAGCAGCCACATGTTGACCAATCCCAAGAGCAGCAAGGCATGGAAGAGCTAGTAGAAGAACCATAGGAACTTCAAGATGTTGAAGTTGAAATACCACAAGAAGAGTATCTAGGTCCTGCCACATATCATGGACCTTATCATGGGCCTGTGATTGGTTTGGCTATTTAGCCACCCTTGTCTCCTGAAGAACCCTATGTCCCACCAGAGTTTCAGGCCTCAAGTTCAGCTGGACCGAGTTCAGGTCAACATGCTGCTGATGTACATCCCTCACTGGTAAATCTCTTGATGAACCAGTTCAGAATGATGAATGCTTCCTTCATGCATTTAAATTTGGCTATAGAAAGGTTAGATGCCAGGATGTTACATGTTGAACAGACTGTCAAAAGCCATTGGGAGAAATTTGTGAGAGATAAGTACAAATCTGATGAAATATTGCATGGGTTTTTAAATTCTTTGATACATGTCTCTAAAACTGCTGGTGCTATAATGAGTATTCTAAGAGCAAATCATGCAGAATCTCATGAGAAAGTCACACAAAATTTAATCCATGCTTTTGACATCAGAAAAGAACATCAAAGAATAAGGGAACAGTTGAACATCATCTGTCAAGATCAGCAAGCAATGTCACAAAGAATAAATACCATATTAGATGAAGTTCAAGGAAGTATCATTCAATTGGGAAATATCTATGGTAAACTTGACATTGTCGAAGAACAAGTGCAGAACTTGGCTGGCTATTTTAGGGATATTGTTACTTCACAAGCTACCAGCGCCTCTACTTCCATGGTAGAAATCCACCAACAACAGACCTCCCAGTTAGAAAACATGTGCAGCATGTTGCAGAATTGGTTTGTAGATCTGACCTCTATTGTTAAAGAGCTGCAAGCACAGGTTCATCACAATGATCAAAAAGTTATAGCCAAGTTTGCTGCTCTGGGTACAAAGGTAGATAGAATTCTAAATACGTTTCCTATGGCAGTGCCTTTGACAGAAAGGGGTTGTTCTAGCAGAACACCCACCAGAAGACCCAGACAGAGAGGTGGCAGCTCTAGCAGACCCTCTCCAGTAGATGTTTGATGTCCTATGAAGAATAGATCATCAGTCTGATTGTTTACTCCTTACTATTTTTTGATAATGATAAAGGGGGAGAGAAGAAGGAGAGTCATGAAGAAGAAGGAGAGTCATGTTTTCATGAATGCTGAGAAGAGAAGTCTTGTATGCTGTGATGTTTCAGACAAACATCAATTTTTGTTATTGTACACAGAGTGTTAGTTTTGAGCACTTTAGCAAGACTACATGTAGATTGCATGTTTGTTTTGTCTAGGATTATGTCTGCATGTCACTCCTGTCTGTGTGTTGACTTGATGAATAAAAACAATGTTTGTTTTATATATGGAAACAACAGTGCACACTCTTGATTGAATGAATGATTGCATCATGGATCAATAATTGAATGTGTGAATAATTGTATCAATTTCACTTTGTGTAAACATATACATGACTCATAGTTGTCATCATCAAAAAGGGGAAGATTGTTGGAACTCGGGTTTTGATGATGACACTCTATGAATCATGTTGGGACTGAACTTTATAAGAATCCTCACATTGAACAAACCATTTATTTGTCTAAGTGTCAAAACTTAGGTCGATGCACATATAGGCATTTAGTCAATAAGGTCGATGCATGTTCAGGTCGTAATTAGATAAGGTCGATGCACATTTACACTTTCTTCACATCTGTTTAGTGCACTCTTCTGCATTACATATGTAAGGTCCATGCACGTTTTAGGTTTAAGTCCAACAGGTCAGTGCACATTCTCATTCTACGTATGTTACGCTGGTGCATGTACATGTCTTAATCCACATAAGGTCGAGGCATGTTTTCCCATAGACACACAGGTCGGTGCATATTGTCACCAGTTGTACATCAGGTCGATGTACATTGCATCTTGTGTAAAGTAAGGTTGATGCACATTGCATCTGGTGTAAGGCAAGGTCGATGCACATTTCTTAATGTGCATACCTAAGGTCCGTGCACATGCATCACTTAGAGTCTGAGCACATATAGGTCTGCGCATATCCAAGGTCCGAGAACATGTAGCACTTAGAGTCTGAGCACATATAGGTTTATGCATATCTAAGGTCCGTGCACATGCAGCACTTAGAGTCTGAGCACATATAGGTCTGTGCATATCTAAGGTCCGTGCACATGCAGCACTTAGAGTCTGAGCACATATTGGTCTGTGCACATGCATAATCTGAGGTCTGTGCACATGCAGAGTCTAGGTCGGTGCACATGTAAAGTCTGTGCATATGAAGAGTCTTGGTCTGTGCACATGCTTAGTCTAAGGTGCATGCACATATAGGTCTATGCATATCTAAAGTCAGTGCACTTTAAGCATCTAAGTCGTTGCACATGTAGATTCAGGTCACCAAGTATGTGCATCAAGTCCATACTTAAAGCATTTGCATAATCACACACTTCCTTGGTCTAAGCATCTAATTTCTTTAAATATTGTCTAAGTATGCATTTTAATGAAACAGGTGTTCGACGAAATGTCTTTTTCCTTATTGATAGGATTCAGTCAAATATTAAGTGAACTGAGAGTCGTAGAGACTCATGTGGGCACGTGATCCAAGATTCAAGTTAAAGAAACATGTGATCCAAGGCGGCTTGCTTTCCAAGAATACTCAGCCACGCGGCCTCTTCCCAACAACCAAATCTGACACGTGGAATCACTAAAGCCACCTATCTGAGAGAGAGCCATTGGCGAGAGTCTTTCCTCCATGCGCCGGAGCGAAACTATGCGTGGTCCACATCATCTGTTCCCTACCATATAAAGGGAAAAATCCCTGAGAAGCAAAGTGAAGAGACGGAGACAGACACATATATATAGAAGAAGAGAACATATAGAAAAACTAAGAGAGATAGAAGGAGAGAAGCAGCGAAGTGAATTGCAGAAGAAGAAAAATAGAGAAGGCTTAGGCAATTGAAGAAGAAGATATTCAAGAGCAGTGAGAAGCTTCTGAGAGAAAACTGAAGAGTGTGAGAGCTAGTTGCAGATCGAAGGAGAAGCTTCAAAAATTGAGTATCGTAGAGGAGGAGAAGTTGCGAAAAAGGGAGAGTGGATGCAGTCACGATTTCTAGATCAGATCTAGAATCGTGTGCTCATCTTTGAGCTACAGTGTTTCTATTGTTACATCTGATTTTCATTTTCAGTCATTTGTTTTATTTTTCATATCATTGTCTTTCAAGGTGTAAGTCAACGGAGCAAGCTGTGATGCTCAGCAGTGAGGATTTGTTCCTCGGACAACAAGCTATGGTGCTCAGCTGTTAGCAAGCTGTATGGCTCAGCGGATCAAGATGTTAGTCAGCGGTTGTAGGGATTCATCCCCGAAGATGTGGATTAGCGGACAAGCTGTGTATCAGCAGAAGCCACACTCAGGTTTGAGTGTGGGGTAGATGTAGGTCTCAAGGTTGAGACTGAACCACTTAAAAATCTCTTGTTTCTTGTGTGATTGTTTATTTGCGTATTGGTCCGATAGATGCATGATTAGGACTGCTGTCTGTGAGTTTACATTTCTGAATGAAATTACAGTCTTATGATTTGTGTGTTTCATCAATCAATCAGTATATCAAAAGGTGTGGCGGAAAGGATAGGTCAGGCCTATCTGGAATGTCACCTCTTGTGTGAGGAGATCATACATCAGACCTCCACAGAGTATGACATTTGGTTATTTGGACACTTTCCTTATTCGAGTGACAATTGCTAGTGTTTACACTGTGTGTAGAACGTTGCTTTGGTTTTAGATCAGTAAGAGTAGATTTAATTTTTTAAATTCCGCAAAAAGTTTCACTGGGATCCATTCAGCCCCCCTCTGGATCTCATTTGTGCAATGAGAGAGGATCACCAATATCCCATCAAATCGGATCATAGGATGTTGCCGCTTCCATGCGCATCCTTCTTATTTTTGGGGCCGTCTCGGAGTTCCTTTGTGGACGTGTACCTAATTTACACCCCCCAACGCTTTGGGTCTAGGGGAGGTGTTGCCGGATTTTCGTCGGGGAACTGGAAAAAATTGCAAGACTAATAACCTAAAAGAAGTAATGATGAATGGCTTATATCAAAAACTTTCATGACAGATATGCAGCAACCATGAAGTGGATAACAAAAATGATGCAGTGGGGATAATAACCTAAAGAACTTATGAAGACAAGGCTATAAAAGAAACAATAATATGGAGAATAATATTTTTAGAGCAGAATCAAAATTCTAAAGAGGCGTTGCGTACATATGTATGTGTATACCATGCACGATCAGTTTGAAACTATTTTAAATCGGACTGGGAGCTTGCTGTCGCGATAGGCCTGTAAAAAGAAGCATTGCATGTTAATAAGAGATCTACATGATAAATTCACCAAGGTTACATGAATATGATCAAACACTGCATATGCACATTAAATTGCATTAGATCTTCACTAAAATTGCATGGACCTAAGCATATTTGCCCCTTTGTGCATTTTAGAACTGAACATGTCACGTGCACCCTTATGCACACCTTGATTCATATGTGCATTAATTCATGAATTCAGATAGGACTTCATGTGTACTTCAATTCCCGAGTGTGTGCTTGCCACAGCTCTTTTGGTATGTCAAATGGTGAACGGCGAAAGGCCGGAGTACATCCGGACGAAAACCCTCACTATGCGTGAGTAAATTACTCTGCCTCATGCCAAGGGCCACCCTGCATGAATAAGCGATGAAACCCTTGCATGTTATGCATAAGAATTCATAAAACCATCTTCTTGCATTTTCCCAAGGGCTTGGCCTCCTTGATAAACAAAAAAACCACACATTACTACATTTCATGACCGTTGCATGCCATTCCTAAGGGTGGAACACCGGAATTTTGTTTGCTGGTATGGGGGCAAGTCGACTTGCATAGCCCCAGGTCGACTTGCCCATGAATCCAATAGCATAAATTTAACATTGGGCACGGAGGCAAGTCGACCTGGCCTGTCCCCAAGTCGACTTGCCCATGATCCCAGCAGCAGAAATCTGCTGACTGGCTTGGAGCAAGTCGACTAGCCCAGCTTCCAAAATAATGCAGTGCCGGTAGCCTTTGATCTGTTTATCTCTCACAGCTAGTAGCCCCTTCCCTACCATTTTCTCCCCTATACGCGTACATACACATATCCATACGCATGCTTCGTCCCTATGCCAATATGAAATAAGAAGATAAGACAAATCAAATAGAGAAAACAAAAAAAGGAAAAAACAATGAAAGGCGGGCTAAACCCCTGCGTCGACGCAATTATGTCCTCCCCCCTTGATCTGCCATAAACCAAAAAAAAAAGAAAAGAGAGAGAGAAAAAATAATAATAACAAAATATAACAAATAACTGATCAACAAACTAATAGCAAATGACCAAATCAAACAACAAAATCAATACAAACAAAGATGAACGAAATAACAAATGGAGGAAGAATGAATGATAAATGATAAATAATAAATAATAGTGTAAAAAAGGGAATGATAAAAGAAATGCCACGAAAACACGAATATAAAGAAAATGAACCTAAATTCCATCCTTAAAGAATTAATGGCATTTGATCCAGAAGTCTTTGCCTCTTTAGACTCGGCATGAAGGAGATATCAATGATGCCCTGCAAGCCATGCTTGGCCCTCGGGGACGACCCCGATATGGCCATGACCCGACATTGCCCGGGCCAATAGCTCACTAAATCTGACCTGTGTCAACTGAGATCTAATCCCAATCTCTTACCAAACTCGCCGTGCACTCGACAGACATTTGCATGGGTCTTATCTCCATCTTTGTTACGCTTTGAACACGGACTTCCGTCCGAACTTGAAACGGTGAATATATGACCGACATGATTTTAAATACCCCCTTTGCACCCTAATGTAGAGGATTTTAATACTCTTCAATACACCTTTCATTCACTTCATGAAATTTGATTTTCAGGCCATGAGGCTCCTTATCTTGGCGATTAATCAAAGGTTTTCCCTCTCTGAGGGGATGTAATTAACGTTGTGACCTTTGTGGCACAGTCGGTTTTAGTCTCGACACGATATCGACTATCGTCTGATTAGTCAGATAGCGTGCACCATTGGCTTTGGACCACTCCAGTCTTGGAGCCTAAACATATTGGCACTATGTGACTGGCACGCCCTCGCACTTGATAAACTGATAGAAGATAAAATGATATATATATATATATATATGATAAAAAGTGCGTCCACAAGTCTGGCACGCCCGATGGGACTCTCACCTTTCATCTCTTCGCCAGGATTTGGGGCTTCATGGCCTCCTACTAAAATTCTAATATCCTTAATTTAAATTCCAGGTTGAATTTCGAAGAACTCAATGGCAGTCACATTTGGGCTGCTTGCCGTCACAAGCCATGTTGAGCATGGCTACCTGGCAGTGCCGACCCGGTTCGGTGATTTCCCCCTGGTGGTGGGGTTCCCCAACTTCCTGGGAGTTATGTTCGTGAACCTCCTGGATGTCTAGGAGATCAAGCCTGTCACCGCTGCAACGGTGACATCTGAGGAAACAAAGGTGGTGTGCTATTATGTCCACCACGTTAGTGATCGAAAGAAGTGCACCCTGACTGCCAGGCGGGCAACCAAGAAGAATACCGGAACACTGCAAGGCCGGCTCTCCATCTCGGGCTAGTCCGTCATGATCGGAGGCATCTGGGTTTTCCTGAATGGCCGCCAGGCCACAATTTCACCCGACGGGGTGGTACCAGCCGTGCCGGTGCATAATCAATTCCAAGCACTGGCCCTAGATAAAGCGGACCGCACCACGTCGAAATTGAAGGGAGAGCTGGCCCCAAAGCCGACCAAATTCAAGCAAGTGTGGGTGCCCAAGCTGTGGGCCCCAACCCCAGTTCAACCAGAGCCCGTCAGGACTGACTGGTTCAAGAGAGAAGAAAAAGATGAAGAAGAGAAGACCGAGATACCGATTCGAGTGTCTCGAAGACCAGCCTTCCGAGCTTATGGCCAGTAGGCAAACATTTACTCAAATGATGGAAGGTACGATGGGATGCTAGAGTGAAGGTGCCTCGCCCACAAATCCCCAGCACAAATTAGAGTGCTACTACCTAGAGTCTGCCCTACTAATGGGCAAGATGATGTTACCCAGGCCGTATGAGGATACCTCCGCGGCCTCGGAAACACCCTTTTGGGAACACAACGGCTCCTAGAAGCCGTAAATGATGTAGAGAGAAGCCGGGGGTGACAAGCCAGTCCAGGAAGCATAGAAGATGTGGAGTCGGGATGCTATGGGCCGCCCGTCTTTGAAAAAGCTTTACCGAGAGTCTCGGTATTTGACAGATTAACGTTCCCTGGACAGCCAACTAAGAAAGTGATCTGAAGGAACAAGAAGCTGCAGATTTTCACCTGCAATATGGCTAGAATGGCCAGTCATTATGGGGCCCTCCCCGAAGACCATAATGAGGTGGCCAGGCTCCCTAAAAGACTAGTTCCCGTCACCATGAGAAGGAGAGCCGCAGCCGAGATAATACAAACCATTGTCAGCGAAACAAGCTCAGATGTGGTCGCCATGGCGGCAAACGTGGTTACCACTGAAGCTGAAGGAGAGAGGCCAGCACCTTCTCTAGATACTCCGTTGGAAGGACGAGGCCAAGTTCCCAACCCATCCACCCCGGAACCAGCAATGATGCTACTACTCCAGAAGTATCAACAGGAGATTGAAGCATTGAAAAGGCAAGTAAGCGAACTGACCGTGCATGCTTCTGCCTCGAAGCAGGTCGAAGCCGCTCCAGAAACATCCCAACGAGGTGCTGATGAATTTGAGGGCTCACCTCAGATGACAACCTCACAGTAGGCACCCCATTAGACTAGGGGCACAACCCCGATACTACATTTGGCTCCCCAACACCAATAAATAGCCATTGTACCCCAGGCGACGGTGCTGGCAATGCCACATATGCATCCAACTCATTTCTACCCGAAACCAGTGGATCCGGCAATGGCGAATAAGCTGATGATTGAGCAGATGATCGAGATAAAGTTGGCAGATCGGGGCAGTGATGAACATCCTCCTTTTAATGTGTACAAGGTGCCTTACCCTGTCCATGATGCGGCCAAGAGATTGCCTCCAGGCGTCAACAAGCCGTTGAAATTTGACAAATTCAATGGGCAAGGTTCGCCGAAGGAACACATAGCCTATTACATCAACGTGATGGGCGATTTGGTGACCGATGAATCGTACCTGCTGAAGTTCTTCAGGTCCTCGCTCACGGGGCTCGCCTTCAAATGGTACTCGAACCTGCCGGTAGGGTCCATCACTAATTGGCGGGATATGCAATGAAAGTTTTGGGAGCAGTTCCACGTCACTGAAAGGGAAGTCACCGTGGCCGAACTCTTTGCCTCCAGGCAGAAGAATGATGAAACTGCTCTGGAATATATCATGAAGATGGCAGAACCTCAGCATGAGGTGCAGACGTCCGCCACATCAAGAGGATGCGGTCCAAATCTGTAAGTAGAATCTGAGGGGGGAAGTCCTCGAACGGATGATCAGTATGGAAATAAGGTCTTTTGACCGATTGAACAATGTGGTGGCAGAAATCGAGGCTTTCCTCTCTAGATACTCTTCCACCCCAACCGCTCCAAGCCAAAAGGCAAAGTCGACTGACAAACGGCTCGCGCCCAAAGAAGTCAACATGGTCGACTTTAAGGACTTTGAGCAATAAAAGAATAAGGATAAAGGAGTCGCGAACACTCCTCCTACCAAGTCGATTGAACAACAAGAAGGCTCCTCCTTGCAAATCAGAATGAAGATACTTTATTCCTTTCCAAAGGAGAAGACTTGGGTCCTCTTTGAATGGGCCACCAGATACAACAAGATTACTCTCCCGGAGCAGAAGAGACCCTGCGATGCCAAGAGGAAAGATGATCCTCGATACTGCCCATATCATCAGATGCTCAGGCACACCATCGAAGGCTGATATGTGTTTCAAGACACTATTGAAGGTCTGATCAAGAAGGGCGAGCTCCAAATGGGCGAATATAAGGTGGACCCACCATGCCCTCATGAGATGCCTGTGATGGGGGCAACAACCAATATGATTTCCTTATATCAACAATTGCCTGAGTAGGTGTCAGAAGCTTGTACAAAACACACCTATAAGGCATTTGTCTTAACCTCTACAAAGGACCAGGGAAGTTGGCAGATGGTGCCAAAGAAGGCAAGAAGAAAGTCGGCATCCCACCCTGCATCAGGAGTTTAAATCCATGGTGTCATGCCTCGGCCGGAGCCGCCCGGCATAACCCCGGTTTGGTACGAGACAACCCCTCGCATGGTCATTCTAAGGCCAACCGATAACAAGAAGAAGCAGCTCCCGCTGCGAATGCACAGACAAGCCAGCCCTGCAGTCGAACGACTGCAGGCGATCATCGATGGGTTGGAGGAATATGAACAACCCAAGATTCAGCCGGAGTAGCTGAAGGAGTATGTCCCCTAGGAGCACCTAAAGTCCCCCAGGCTAGATCAAGAAGCTGCGGATGAAATTTGGGGTGAAGCTGCCCCGAAAGATGCCCCATGTGAGCGGATGCCAACTGAAAAGAAAAAGAAAAAGAAGAAGTCAAAGAATAAAATAAAATGCAACATTGTATCCTGCAATACTTTATCGGCTTTGTTTAACATGGCCCAAAACTCTGAAGAGGAGGATGAGGAGATATGCGTCACGTCGGCTGAAGCAAACCAGGCCGAAGCTTCCATCTCCCAGCATGCCACTAGATCTGGGAGGAGATGGGGACGCTTGCTCTGGCCAATCACAATATCATATTCAGGGGTGAACAGCCGTATCAAATCCCCGAACCTGATGTGAAATGTGCGAGAGTCCCGCCTCCACCGGGCCTCTACCCTGAAGATACAACCGGCCAGGGGGTTCCCTCATTTGCTGAATTTCTGCTTGCGCAGAAGGGCAAACAGCCAAGCCAGTAGGCTGATTCAAAAACCAAAAACACTTCTGCCTTGGCCTCCGAGGTGCCGTCCCCAGCAAACAAAGATAATGAGGGCACTACCTTTGCAGCTAAGCCCGTGCAGAAAAAAGAACCAGCCGACCAGGTATGTCAGGATCGAGCAACCCCCGAAGAGGAAGATAAACTATCTTCTCCACCGACTCCTCCGGCACCAAACCGTGGCAAGCATAGCAAAGCTAAGGAGGCAAAATTAGCCAATGTCCAAAGCGACACCCGAACAATGAAACAATTGAAAAGGATCCCGACAAGATTCAACTTTTGGGAGATACTCTCCCTAGATGAAGAAACCAGGCAGGCCGTCATTGCAGCCTTGCAAACCCCAGCATACTACGAGAGTTGTTTCATCGAGATGCAGTCGGGAACAACCATCACTTTTACCGAAGAAGATATGATCATGCCTTCAGCCAACCACAATAGACCCTTATATATGAAAGGGCAATTGAACGACCAGCCTATAAATAAGATCCTGATTGACCCAGAGGCAGCGGTGAACATACTCCCCTACCAGGTCTACCATAAGTATTATTTCAATATGCACCTGATCGAGGTCAGAGACATGAAGATAGCTGGGTTCAACAAGAAGTTTGAAGTCCCAATGGGCATAGCGGAGTTCGAGCTTACGCTGGGAGACTTCACCACCAAGGTGTAGTTCCACGTCATCAACTCTGACACTTCATATAAAGCATTGCTGGGCAAACCCTGGCTGCATCAAAATCGGGTAGTGTTTTCTACTTTGCACCAATGCATCAAGTACTCCCAGGATGGAAAAGAAGAAAGAATATTTGCTGACTTACACCCCTTTGAGATGTTTGAATGCCATCTGCTAGATGCATCACTCTATATGGAGAGGCCAAAGTAGACTCCCCAGCCAGCTCAAGGCAAAGGGAAGAAGATAGTAGAAACCGACGACTGGTTCCCTTCGCCCCCGCCCGACTATGTGGCTCCGTAGGAGGGGTCGTACATTTCTGAAGTTGAAGGGGTGGTTCGAGCATTCCCATCCGATATTTACCCCGAGCCGGATATGCCAGAGCTCTGTTGACACCCGTTTTTAGCCTGCAAGTTGAGTCATTTCTCTTATTCATCATTTTGATGCCCCGAATTACCCATTATTTTGGAGCCTTTCTTGGATGGATTTCGAGCCCGTTTCATTATTCCATTCCTTTTGAACCTTGGAGATCATTATTTCATAGAACCCTGGAGCCTATCTTGTCACCTTCCGGCCTTCAAAGTCGCCTTACGGCGCATTTAGGCCGGCTTCCCTCAAGCATTCAACCCCCTTTCGTTGCGTAGTCTTGAAAATGGTCCTTTTTCACCCCTTTTCTTTCCTCTTTTCAAAATGTGTCCTTCACCAAAGTTGTTCATCTTTCAAATCCCTACAATTTCTTCTTCTACGTCTTTAGCTAGTTCTGCACCAATTTCAAATTATTTATAATTTTTTGGCAGACTGCATTGTTCACCTATCCCGATATTCTTTCTCTCTCTTCTAGCCCTATTTTCTCTTTCTTATGATCATTTTCTCATCTTACTTTCTTCATAAAAGTTGTTCATTTTTGAGTTATCTATAATTTTATCTTCTACCACTTTCGCTAATTCTGCACCGTTTGGGAGATATAATCCAATTTCCAAAGTCACGCAAAGTCTACCTTAAACGGTTGTGTTAATGGCCGTTCATTGTTGCAAACAGTCGTTTGACGACCGTTTAACCCTTAACGGTCAGTCGTCCGACCGTTTATCCAATAAGAGTCCAGCCTGCTCTGGACTCTATCTCCACGAACCTACGCGATGTGGCTATCTTGCGGCGGCCATAACTTCTAGAATACTTATCCAAATGGATCCCCATTTTTTCCTACTTCTAGCCCTTTGTATTATCTTTAATTTGGTTCATAGAAATCAAAATTTGATATGCTATATCTCCTGGAATCGTGGCCGCAATATCAGGTTTTTCTGCTTTTCGTGCAACCAAAAAACCCTGCAGATTAGGTTCCAGAGGCTTCTTCCAAGAGCCATAACTTCCACAATCTTCAACCAAAAAGAGTCATGTTTGTTCCTACACCTTATCTTGACTATTATCTCGAGAATGATCTGGAGATCTCGAGATTTGGTGGACTCTATCTTCTGGATTCGTGGGAGAAAGTTGGGGGTTTCACCACTTTTTCTATATAAACCTGCCCAGATTTCCTGTGCGACGGGGGCGTATTTTCAAGGCGACGGCGAAGCCATGCCGAATTTTCTTCATCCTCCTTCGACCCTATTCTGAAGAGGGAAGTATAAGCTTCATTTTGGTTCCTTATTTGCTCGATTTCATCATCGTTTACCCTCCTAACTTCGCCCCTACTTTTGACAAATCATCACAGTCTGCTGATTTTCTGCAACAACTTCACGACGGGGGCCCGTTCATCAAGCCGGTGCGGAGTCATGCTTCATCCTTTTCGTCCTCCCTCAACTCCATCTTGAAGAGGGGAGTATTAGCTTCACGTTGATTATATGTTTGTCTTATTTCTCATATCTTTTTCCCCTCTTCCAAGCCCCTACTTTTGAGGTTTCACCCCACTGTTCTGCACTTTGCTGAAACTCAGATTTCTTGCGACGGGGGCATGTTTGCGTCGCCGGTGCGAGGCCGTGGGGCACTCTTTATCCTCCCTTTCAACTCCAGGCTCTAGAGGGAAGTATAATCTTTGTGTTCCTTGGTTTTGGGCTCATTACCTTGTCATCTTCATGCATATTTTGTCCATGAGTTTTGCTTGTTCATTCTGTTTTCATACTTAGTCATTTTTCTCCCATGTTCTGCACCCCTCTATTTTCTTGTGTTTTCCACCCCGTTTTTCACTGGTCTCTTCCCCGTTTTAAACTCTCCTTTCTACCCTAGTTTCACCACATGATGAGGGCATCTCCCGACACCCCTCTAGCTTTGATCGCCTGCACACTCTTGATATGGATTGATCATGGTCTACACTTGTTATCTTCATTTCCCAAGTTTCATTTTATGTATTTTCTTTTTATTGAGTCCTATCTTATGTATTTTCCTTTATTGAGTCATATGGTTTTAGTCCATTTCCCTTGTTATGTTTAATTGGGCCTTATTACTTTAGTTATGGGCCCATAGGATTGAATCTAGGATATGCTCGGTCTTTTATCTTATTGTCAAGGGTATTTTGGTCATGTAAAGAATGGTTGCCTATATATAGGCCCCATCTCTCCTCTTGTATTCAACTTTTGATGAATATTGAAAAGCATTTGCCATCTCCCTCTCAATATCTCCCTCTCTCTCTCTCTCTCTTACTATCACTCTCTCTAAGTGGGTTGTACCCCCTCTCTCTCTCTCCTCCCCACCCCAATTTCGAAATTCACTCTCTCTCCTCCCCATTCACCCCTCATTAAGGCCCCTTCCCCTTCCCCATGCACTCATTCAACTCCCCCTCCAACCCCTAGGTGGAAACCCCTTCTCCTAGGCACCTTTCCACTTTCCAAAGCACCCCACCACCTTCCCAAGGCTGAATTAACCCCTCCCAAAGCCCAAATTCGAATTTCCCTCTCCCTAGGGCTGTGCCCCTCCATCTCCCCCACCCCCAAGCTCCCAAATTCGTCCCCCACCTCCCCTTGGTCAAACCAAGTTCACCCCCCCTCTCCCTTGCTCTCCCCTTGCACATCTCCTCATTCTATCTCTGTTTCAGGCAGCAGAACTACAACAAGTTGCAGACGCAGCCACGACCGTTACTTGAAGATTCAAGTAGCAAGGCCTACATCTCTGGAAAGGTCTTCCAGAGAGCTTTCCAGGCGAGGCGGTTTCGTCAGCATCCGAGCTCCGAGCAGTCCGCAGCATCCATTCTCCCTCGACTGCGCAGGAGACCCCAGGCAAGGAACCAGAACGTGATTGGAAGCTCAACCACGGCAAACCCTTTGGGATTCAGATCAAGTGTTCTTCAGAAGAAATCTTCCCTCTCAAGTCCTCTTTAATCCTCAAGAAGCAGAGCTGCATTTGGATATCGGCATCAGAAGTTACGAATTTTCTACTCCAAGGCATCAGGTCAGTTTTCAGGAGCCAGAACCGACATCCCTCTGCTCATCTGTTCGTCCCGGTATACTCCAACATCGTCCGACATCGCCGTCAAGTCCGAAAGAAAGAAGACTTGACCACGGTTCCAACGGTTCAAGTCTCGCCTCAATCAGAGCTCGGTAGCAATCGTGGCACCCCCTGCATCCAGTCACATGGTTCTGCACCAGACAGAGGCAGAACCAACCATCCCGGTTCCAGACTCTGCCACAGCCAGCTCGTGAAGGCTCTGAGCGCCATTTTTGGAGGGGAGAAACTACTTCCAGCTAGCTGCCACCTCCAAGAAGAAGGGACTCAATCGACCTCTGGAACCCTCTGTTCCAATTTTCTTCGTCGGAGAGGGCAGACTGCCCCTGTGGTCCCAGGTTAGATCAGTCTTCATTTCTCCGGTCACTCCTCTCTCCACTGACATCGGATTGCATCCCCGTCAACTCCTGCTCGAAGCTACTCCGACCAAGTTCGCGTCACCGCTAGTTTCATTCCAATCGGAGTCCGGGAGAGCCCACAGTGACTTCTGCAACCTACTGCTTCAGCCCGATACCAGCCAGAGACCAGACGGTGGTGTCCTGTTCCAGTGGCCGGTGCAGTCAGCCCCGAGACTCAAAGCTTCCCCAAAAATTCAAGCTTCATCCCCTGTCAGCTGAGGAACTTTTGGCAGTGGTTTCGTCAAGTTTGGAGCCCCGTGGAGCCCGTGGCAGTGTCAACAGCGACACCCTATCCTGCAGACCTGCAGATTGGCAGAACCGGCGGACTCGGAAGATCGGCTTTTCCTTTGCATAAAACCCCACCCCGCTTGGCCGGCTGAAGGCCCCTCCCTGCGTGGAGGTAGTTTTGAATGTAATAAGAATAATCCCCACCCCAAGTTCATCCCTCCTGCGTGAGGTGTAGTGGTGTAATTCTTTCAATTTCAGGTTCAAGCTACATCGCCGCGGCGATCGGGTGCATACCCTCGCCTCCCGGCGCGCCCTCGTCTCCGATCGGGATCAGTGTCTTCACACCGATCAGGTGAGCTTCTGATACTATCCTTAGTAGCCTTATTCTTGCTAATTTAGTATTGCTTTGATTGCTCGTCGGCGGTGAGAAGAGGGCTCGAACTTGCATGCTAGTTTGTTAGTGTCCACCGCGGACCGTGAGTGAGTGCCACCAAGCCCCCGCCTTGCGGGCCAGCCGCTCACAAAGTTGGGTATCCTAGACTCATTTGGGGTCAGCCCTAGCATTGTAAGTCCATTAGAACAATTTGGTCCCGCCCCGGACCCTCATCATTATCTCCCGGACCCACCGGGTGAACGTGTGAATCGGGTGAGCAAAAATCGTCATTGTGAGAATCATTGAGCGCTTGTATGCTTGCGGGTCTAAGTCCTAGGGTCATCTCATCATGTTTAGTGGTCTTTGGGCTGTGTCACATCAAGTGGTATCAGAGCGGTCATAGGCTTGTCCTTACAAGTCTAGTCTTGGGTCACACTAAGTCTTTCATAGGTGCATCCGCACACCCTTGCATAGCCCACCCAACCTTGCATGACCACTCGTAGTGGTACTCGCTTTCAACCCAATACTACATCTTCCAATCCCACAATGAATCCAAAACCCCAAGGGATGCCTACCACTAACACTCATGACTTCAACTACTTCATGAAAGCCTTGACCTATGCCAATGAGCGGCTTGATAACATATCGGGCCGACTCAACCAACTTGGAAAAAATAGGCCCGCCCTAAGGACGGACGATAGGATGGCCCCTTTCCCACTTCCCACCTTTGATGGGACCTCTCCTAGCAAATATTTAGATTGGGAAGCTACAATGGACCAATACTTCAATTGGTATCATATTTCCGAGGATGAAAAGGCATGGGTTGCCAAAATACAACTAACCAAAAGGGCTCAAACTCATTGGTGTAAAATTGAGGGCTTAAGGATAATTAGACGGGAAGCTCCCATCACCACATGGGAGGACATGAAGGATCAACTAAGGGCTAGGTATGTGTCCCCTTCCCACTCGGATCACCAAAACCCAAGGAGCACTCCCACTCCTCCCACCCCACCCGTCCAAACCCTTATCACTAAAACCCAAGTACCTAAGACCTCCACCTCCCCACCTAACCCCATGAGGTCCCCCACATCCCAACCAAAACCCCCTTCCCTAACCTACACTAGTCAAGCCCCTTTAGCCCCCACTTCCACCCCAAGTGATCCCAAGGGCAAGAGACCCCTAACCAACCCAATTCCCTCCATGGTGACCACCACTCATCCAACCCTCACCATTAAAAACCATGTGGACACCATGTCCACCCCTCCACCAAGGCCCATAATGGCCACCACCCCAAAACCCAAAACCCCTCACCCAACCCACCTCCCGCTTCCTACACCAATCTTACCCCAAATTAGGCCTCCACTACTTCCACTCCCAAGTCCAACCCATGTCCGACCTTGCTCACCTCCTCGAGTGCGCCATGCCTCGACTAACACCAACCCACCCACCATAGACCTTCCTACCCCATTATCCTTAGGAGTTGCAACCCACACACCTACCCAAGTGGAGAGGGATACCAATTCGGATCCACCTCCCAAAATCAAGGAAATCCAAGGGCCATACAACTCACCCACCCCTCCTAACCTAGTTCCTCAAGAGCTATACACCCTTCCCCATGACACCATCACCATAGATAAGTCCATATTCCTATGGCTCAAGCGAGGCCTCACCATTCCTAGTTTACAACCAAGCCACCTACTCATGGGACATCAATCCCAACTCATTCCCACTCAGCCTCATGTCACTTATCAAACCTCCTATTGTGTAGAAGATTTGGGAGACTTAGTGGCCTACCTACATTGGCAAGTCCACTTGACCGATATGCTAGCCATGAGGCCATCAGAGTCTAGCACCATTAGCCTAGCTTACCCCACCATTGGCTCCATCACTTCCATCTACACCAATGGCCAATTTACAAGTGAGATCATACTCCTTCTTCCCATGGAGGAGGAACCCATCCTAGTCTACTCCCCAACCATTGAGATCCAAAGTACTTTGATTGGCCAACCCATTAGCAACCTTGGCCCAATTATCTTAGAGAGAGATGATTCGCCATTTGAGGACCTTGAGAACATGGAGTACCCCTACCTAGGTGACCCTTACCATAATCCCTTTGACCCTTTTCTATGGGAGCCTAAATCTCCATGTGACCCACTTTCCCTATTCACCACCCACCTCACCTTACCCACATCGCCCATGTCGACCCAAACTCCTCCCTTCCTAGAATCGGGTTACAACATGAGAGCCTTGACCTTAGGCAACAAACACCTTGGGATTGATGAAGTGCCCCACCCCATAACCACGTTCGTAGATCCCTTCGACCCATTCACGTGGACGTTCAAAAGTCATCCCACATCTATGCACATGGAAGTCACCTTTGGGATAAACATGCATGTGTCCAGGCCTACCACACCATTTGACATGATTCATAAGTCGGGTACATTCATCCACATCACCCACATGTCAAGTAGGCAGCATAAGTGGACCATATTCGGATGTATTGGCCCACCTTCATTCATCATGAGTCTTAAGCATGATAGGAGCATACATGGATGTCCGGGTCCCCCGACATTTATCACACCCATGCATAAAAGGTTCATCTATGGATGTCCCGGCCCTCCTAAGACTACCACAGTCTTCATAGCATCAAAGTGTGATCGGTCTACATTTGGTTGCCCAGGTCCACCTTGGCATACCATTCGTTTCGCACTAACATCGCATCATCATGCATGGCATACGCATTCTCGCAAGCATATAGGAAGGATCAATGAGACTTACAAAAGGCGGGCAGATGCTCATCGGCGCCACTACGAGTTCCAAGTGGGAGACTCGGTGATGGTGAGGACGGAGCAGCTCCTTCCGGGACCTGCCTCCAAGTTGAGGGCACGGGGTTCGGGACCCTTTCGAGTTCTACGACGACTTGGCAGCAATGCTTATGAGCTTGACCTACCAGAAAGCTATGGGGTGCACCCTACCTTCAGTGTGGCGGACCTGGTACCCCACAAAGGCCCCGCGGTGGAACCTAGTGAGGAGCTTGAGCCTTTACCCCCCCTTATGAGAGACACTCCCGGAGGGACTCCACTTTCTAGCTTGAGAGACCGACGAGAGCAGGTAGAGGCAATACTGGATGAGCAGAGTATCATTACGAGGCACAGGGTGTATCAGGGCTATCTGGTTAGGTGGAAGAGCCGTCCCCCGATCGAGGATACATGGGTGAGTCGGGAGGATTTGATATGCTTGGATCCCGACATGATGGAGCAGTACGACAGCCAGGCAGACCCATACTCGACAGGGTCGAGCTCTCCCCACCCCGAGGGATTTGATGAGGGCATCTCCCGACACCCCTCTAGCTTTGATCGCCTGCACACTCTTGATATGGATTGATCATGGTCTACACTTGTTATCTTCATTTCCCAAGTTTCATTTTATGTATTTTCTTTTTATTGAGTCCTATCTTATGTATTTTCCTTTATTGAGTCATATGGTTTTAGTCCATTTCCCTTGTTATGTTTAATTGGGCCTTATTACTTTAGTTATGGGCCCATAGGATTGAGTCTAGGATATGCTCGGTCTTTTATCTTATTGTCAAGGGTATTTTGGTCATGTAAAGAATGGTTGCCTATATATAGGCCCCATCTCTCCTCTTGTATTCAACTTTTGATGAATATTGAAAAGCATTTGCCATCTCCCTCTCAATATCTCCCTCTCTCTCTCTCTCTCTTACTATCACTCTCTCTAAGTGGGTTGTACCCCTCTCTCTCTCTCCTCCCCACCCCAATTTCGAAATTCACTCTCTCTCCTCCCCATTCACCCCTCATTAAGGCCCCTTCCCCTTCCCCATGCACTCATTCAACTCCCCCTCCAACCCCTAGGTGGAAACCCCTTCTCCTAGGCACCTTTCCACTTTCCAAAGCACCCCACCACCTTCCCAAGGCTGAATTAACCCCTCCCAAAGCCCAAATTCGAATTTCCCTCTCCCTAGGGCTGTGCCCCTCCATCTCCCCCACCCCCAAGCTCCCAAATTCGTCCCCCACCTCCCCTTGGTCAAACCAAGTTCACCCCCCCTCTCCCTTGCTCTCCCCTTGCACATCTCCTCATTCTATCTCTGTTTCAGGCAGCAGAACTACAACAAGTTGCAGACGCAGCCACGACCGTTACTTGAAGATTCAAGTAGCAAGGCCTACATCTCTGGAAAGGTCTTCCAGAGAGCTTTCCAGGAGAGGCGGTTTCGTCAGCATCCGAGCTCCGAGCAGTCCGCAGCATCCATTCTCCCTCGACTGCGCAGGAGACCCCAGGCAAGGAACCAGAACGTGATTGGAAGCTCAACCACGGCAAACCCTTTGGGATTCAGATCAAGTGTTCTTCAGAAGAAATCTTCCCTCTCAAGTCCTCTTTAATCCTCAAGAAGCAGAGCTGCATTTGGATATCGGCATCAGAAGTTACGAATTTTCTACTCCAAGGCATCAGGTCAGTTTTCAGGAGCCAGAATCGACATCCCTCTGCTCATCTGTTCGTCCCGGTATACTCCAACATCGTCCGACATCGCCGTCAAGTCCGAAAGAAAGAAGACTTGACCACGGTTCCAACGGTTCAAGTCTCGCCTCAATCAGAGCTCGGTAGCAATCGTGGCACCCCCTGCATCCAGTCACATGGTTCTGCACCAGACAGAGGCAGAACCAACCATCCCGGTTCCAGACTCTGCCACAGCCAGCTCGTGAAGGCTCTGAGCGCCATTTTTGGAGGGGAGAAACTACTTCCAGCTAGCTGCCACCTCCAAGAAGAAGGGACTCAATCGACCTCTGGAACCCTCTGTTCCAATTTTCTTCGTCGGAGAGGGCAGACTGCCCCTGTGGTCCCAGGTTAGATCAGTCTTCATTTCTCCGGTCACTCCTCTCTCCACTGACATCGGATTGCATCCCCGTCAACTCCTGCTCGAAGCTACTCCGACCAAGTTCGCGTCACCGCTAGTTTCATTCCAATCGGAGTCCGGGAGAGCCCACAGTGACTTCTGCAACCTACTGCTTCAGCCCGATACCAGCCAGAGACCAGACGGTGGTGTCCTGTTCCAGTGGCCGGTGCAGTCAGCCCCGAGACTCAAAGCTTCCCCAAAAATTCAAGCTTCATCCCCTGTCAGCTGAGGAACTTTTGGCAGTGGTTTCGTCAAGTTTGGAGCCCCGTGGAGCCCGTGGCAGTGTCAACAGCGACACCCTATCCTGCAGACCTGCAGATTGGCAGAACCGGCGGACTCGGAAGATCGGCTTTTCCTTTGCATAAAACCCCACCCCGCTTGGCCGGCTGAAGGCCCCTCCCTGCGTGGAGGTAGTTTTGAATGTAATAAGAATAATCCCCACCCCAAGTTCATCCCTCCTGCGTGAGGTGTAGTGGTGTAATTCTTTCAATTTCAGGTTCAAGCTACATCGCCGCGGCGATCGGGTGCATACCCTCGCCTCCCGGCGCGCCCTCGTCTCCGATCGGGATCAGTGTCTTCACACCGATCAGGTGAGCTTCTGATACTATCCTTAGTAGCCTTATTCTTGCTAATTTAGTATTGCTTTGATTGCTCGTCGGCGGTGAGAAGAGGGCTCGAACTTGCATGCTAGTTTGTTAGTGTCCACCGCGGACCGTGAGTGAGTGCCACCAAGCCCCCGCCTTGCGGGCCAGCCGCTCACAAAGTTGGGTATCCTAGACTCATTTGGGGTCAGCCCTAGCATTGTAAGTCCATTAGAACAATTTGGTCCCGCCCCGGACCCTCATCATTATCTCCCGGACCCACCGGGTGAACGTGTGAATCGGGTGAGCAAAAATCGTCATTGTGAGAATCATTGAGCGCTTGTATGCTTGCGGGTCTAAGTCCTAGGGTCATCTCATCATGTTTAGTGGTCTTTGGGCTGTGTCACATCACCACAACACTCCCACCTTTCCATAGCATCCACTCTTTCCTCTTTTGGTGTTCTATCTTTTGAGATATTCATCATTCTTTGAGTCTATTTTGTGCACTGTTCTGAATTTTCTACACAGTCTATATTTTTTCCCAAATCTCCGGTGTCATAACTTTCTGTCCCGACCTCCTTTTTGAGTGATTCTTGTTCCTACATCTTTACAACACTCAAGTCTTCTGTCATCTCAAATGTCTTTTCATTTGGACATCATTTGTCCTACTGTTTTCATCAGTATTTGCACCCACTTTACAATATTTGCACAGTTTTTCTTGTGGCATGCACTTTTGCATCTTGTTTATCTATGTTTATCATGGCATATTAAATCAATTTCTTCATGTTAATGTCATCACAATATACACACCTATTGTTTGCACTCTTCCATAGGGGTTAAAAACCCTCCCCCGGTAAGTTTGCCTTCAATCTTTCATGCTACTTTATGCACTTGGGCAGATTTCTGCACTTAGCATTTTCTAATGGGTTTTGCCTCTTGTTTTGTGTTTGTTTCGCAGGAAAGCATGGAAAGTGAGGCCCTTACCTTCTAGCCGACTGGAAGGCAAAGAGAGGTAATCCACATAGTCCCTGCATCTTGATATTGAGCGCGATCATCCTCTTTTTCCAAGGTACACAACGCACTTAGTATTTTATATTCTTTTGGCGTTGTCATTCCTTGGTGGCGATCACGGCATTCTTTTACATCTTTTATCACTTTTGTCTTGTTGTATGACCATGTTACCATGTTTACATAGTCACATGTTCATGATGTTCACTTGATATGCACATTATGTTATCACTTATGCACATATGCTTGCCTATGTGACTTGTGACACCACGCTACACATTTTCCACATCTACACCCCTTTTTTGGCGATCACAGTGGGACATCTAGTGCCCACCACTTGTCTCATGCTTTGCTGCGATTTTGGTGTGTATGTCCATGTTTAGATAGTGTTTCATGCTCATATTGTTCACTTTGTTTGCATCCATATTGTTATGTTCACATATGTTCATTATATCTTGATTTGTTAGATTTATGCTAGTAATTGCATGCACTCCGGTGCACATAGGGTCATGCATATTGCCATATTGTAGTTGCATTCCCTCCCGGTAAGTGATCCTCTCGCTCCCATATTCCTTGGGCTCGACTAGGTGATCTTATCCGGGACCTCCATAAGTCCCCGCGAGCCGTGGATTCCCACACGAACGCCGGGCCGGTTGTACCTTTCCACCCCATAGGCTTGCATTTACATACGTTGTGAAGGAGTTAACCCTAGTCAACCTAAAGTTTGGACCTTATTCTCTATAGGATACCTATCTTAAGGGAATTAATCTTAAATTGAAAATATTTAAAGGCCCACTCAAAACTTTGACAATAAAATACTTCCCATCATATTAACTTGTTTGACTTGGGTGAAATCCTTCATATTGTTTGTGTTGTGTGGGATTGTCCAAGCCCACTTGTGTTATTTTATGTTGCATCCCCATCATCTATATAGGTTTTGTTGTTAGGCCCATTTAGGGTAGTCCATTCTGTGTGTCCATTTGTCTAGTCTAATTGTCCTAGGTTTCTTTTTCTTTTTCTTTGCATTATTGAGTCAGCCCCCTCCTTTGAGCGCTTACTTCCCTCATTGTATTTCCCTGATTTTCATGTATAAAGTCTCCATTTTCCCTCATGGAGCGTCATTTTTCTTATGTATATTACCCTTCTTCCTCCCCGTCTTCTTATCCCCGCGTGGGTTCCTCTTTCCATGCGTGCTCATCTCCTTATTCCTCCATTGGACCCTATTCTTCTAACGGGCCTTCTTGTCCCGCCTGTGCTGCTGTTGGCCCAATCAATTCTCATTCCCACCTTCGTAATTCTTCCAGGCCCATGTATTTCTCAATTCCCGGAGTGGGCTTTCCTTCTTCTCAGGCCGGATCCCCTTATCCGGCCCATCAACATTATCCTGGTCTAAATTCATCATATCTTGCTCAAGCTGGCCCATATCCTTCTCGGACTCTTCCTACCGAGGAGATGATCGCTCAGGCCCAACGCCATCTTGATGAATTGCAACGGCAAATCAGTCCTCAAACTTCTTTGGATATCCCATTTGCATTCCGAGGTCTTTAGCTTCCCCCACGTCAACAGATTCCGGCTTATCGTCGCTATGGTGGAGTCGGTGACCCCTACGTGCATTTGAAGGAGTTCTTATATGAGTCGGCCCAGTTCCAGCATGATCAACGCTTGATGGCCTATTTGTTTGGCCTATCTTTAGAGGGCCCGGCCAAGGATTGGTTCTTCACGTTACCGCAAGAGCAGATGATGAATTTTCAAGCCGTTCAAGCAAGATTCATTCAGCAGTACCAGGATCAGGTTGGGCCCAGACATTCTTTGGTTGATCTGGCCCAAGAGAAGATGACGCCCGACGAGGAATTCTCCACGTTTGCCGACCGCTGGCGTCGCCTAGCCGCGCAAGTTCCAGGGCATATTCCAGAGGGCGAGCAGATCAAGATGGTTATTTCAAACGTAACGTTCGAGCTCAGATGTATCTTAGCCCTGAACGAGGTCACATCCTGGCAACAGCTTTACAATCGAGCCCGCTTCGTTAGCCAACAACTCCTAGTTTCCTTTGACCATGAGTCTCCTCCACCGTCACCTTCTACATACACTTTCCCTCCGCCCTCCACCGTAAGTCAGCCCTCCACCTTATATCCCTCCACGAGTCGACCGTCCACTCCCATACACCCCTATACCTCCATGTGCTCCACCGCATACCAACCATCCACGAGTCGGCCCTCCGCTATTTTATCTCCTCACACCCCTCCACCTCCGGTCAAGGAAACACCACACCGCGAGTGGGAAGATGCCATCCATTACAATCCCACTCCCCCCACGCCGCCACATCATTCCAGCCCTCCGCCTTCGCCTACGCAACCCCCCTTACCTACGCAACCTCCGCTACCATCCCCACTACCTTCTCACACCCCTCGGCATCCGCCTTGCCCGAAGCGGGCTTCTCACTCTCCATTGTCGGAATCTCTTACAGACGTTTTCAGGGCTTTGATGGCCACCCATGCATTGCAGCTCCCTCCGGTTGTGCCTTTCCGACCCGCAGTCGGGAATTTGCTCCAATTCTATGAATTCCACCGTCAGCAGGTGCATTTAATTGAGGACTGCCCCGAGTTCCAGGAGTTTGTTTACAGCTTGGAAGACAAGAAGATGATCGATTGGGCCGCCATGCATGAAGCTATCTTAAATTTCCGTAGCCAGCAGCAGCAGCAGTCGCCGCCCAGGCAGCCGTTTCCACTACAAGACCAGGGGCACCCCTATGATTCTTTATCGGGCATTACACCTACTCCATCACTTACTCCATCACCTATGATTTTGCCTACCTCATCACCCTCTTCATCTCCACCTACCCCCTCACCTTCACCATCTCCTATTCAACCTCCAGAACCTCCACCATCCCAAGCCTCTGCTCAGGCTAGTGCTACCTCTTCTTCCTCCTCCATTTCCACCATCGCTTTTACTCCCGACGCCGCTCGACGTGTCGTGTCGATACGTCGAAGGTGGGCGCCACGACCCTCCAATTCCTCTGCCTCACCACCACTTTCACCATCTTCACCTCCATTACCTTCATTGACCACATCACCCTCTCTACCATCTCTAATACCCCTACCGCCATCACTCCCGCCCTCACCGCCTCCTCTCCCAAAGACCCTTATCCCATCACCTCCACCATCTCCACCGCCTTTGCCCTCCCCTTCGCCATCATCGCCCGAGCTTGAGCAGGCTATACCTATACCCACAACTCCACCTTCGCCTTTACCCCCTCCTACGCCGCCACCTTTGCCCTTACCCCCACTTACGCCTTCTGAGCCTTTACCCACACCTTCCAAGCCTATTACCTCCACTTCTCCATCCCCTTCCACCCCACGGAGCGGGTGTGCGTTATCTTTGGTGCCCCTTGGGTCTGGTCCCCAGGGAGATAATGAGCCGAGCCAGGTTTTGATTGTGCTTTTCAAGATTCAAGATGTCATTTGCCGCATGCCAATCCGGGTCCTAGTCCCTGGCTATTTTGGGGATAAAGAGCCTGCATTTTCAGAAATGTTTACAAAGAAGAGTTCCCTTGCACTAGTGCCAGTTTCTTCACAAGCAAGGCCGGTGGCAATCTCATTGCTCGCCGGAGGATTCACTATCGATGCTGTTATTTCTCTCGCTCCATTGCTATTCAGTTCACTGGCCAAGAGGGGTTCTCTACCCAGATGGTGCTCACTCATGCAGCCGCCAAGAGCCTGATGAATTCTATATGCAAGGGGCAGTTGGCCGTGTTTTCTGCATTCTCTAAGGACATTCTACATCTGTTATGCAATCTCCCTCGGTTTATTGGTAAGTCGGCCACGTCAACGCCGCACATTACTCCCCCTCAGTTCTGTCCTGCTTTTCTGGTAAGGGAGTTATGCTTCGTGGCCAGTTGCCGAGTAGAGTTGTCGAATCTCCATGTTCTAGTGCCAAGAGATAAGACTCCATGGTTCCATGATACTCATCATCCTGAGGAGTCAGTTGCTCAAGAATGTCCACAGCATGTTAGCACCGTGAGTCTAGAGGCAACCACCCCGATGAAGCTACATATTCACAGTCGGGCTAGGTCGTCTGCCAGATGGGCCCGCTATTTGAGAAAACATTATAGATTAAGAAGCCCGAAGGCCCGAGTCCGTGTCAGACGGATTCATTTCAAGGAGATTTCTACCAAGAAGAGGTGACGGCGCAAGTGCAAAGGCCACATGTTATGCACTCGAGGGGTCACTACTTCCTCTTCTCCTTTCTTCCCTTCATCATTTCTTCTACTCAGCTCCCACCCTTGGGTGGTGTATTTACCTTCTCCCAATCCAATTTCTGTTATTTTCTCCTCTCTTTTCGGGTCCGCAAACCCCCATTCTTCTTTCTCCCCTCATCCTGAACCTCCGGATTCTCATTTTTCTCATGATTCTAGGCCTCGGCCTAAGTCATCCTTTCATCCCACTTTCGGGGCTTCTTCTGATCATTCTCCTCCGGTATCCCCGGGTTCTACTTCTCATTCTCTTTCCCCGACCCTGTCGGGTGTCCCGCGCGCTCTTTCCCCGACCTTGTCGGGTGTCTATCATTTCCCTTTCCAGAACTTGTCGGGTGTTCATGGTTCTTCTTCCCCGCCTCTAGCGGGTGATCGCTACTCTCCTTCTCCGACCACGTCGGATGATTCTTCTCCTCCTATTTTTACTTACTCCTCTCCACCCTTTCGGGGTTCTCACCCTTTTTCTTGCTGTTTTCGAGGCTTTAGCCCGCATTGCTCTCAGTTAATCCATGTTTATTCTGTATCGGGTTCTTTGTTATCAGGGCCTTAGTGCCTTAACGAGGGAGTTCTAGCCCTCGTCTCTCTTCCTTTTTTATCCCTTCTTCGTCCAGTATGAGGTCTGCCACTCCTCTATGTCGAGGAATCCAATCATTTGCTCTCCTTTCATCCTTTATCCTGACAAGCAAGGAAAACAAAGTTCGCACTCCTCAAAGCTCGATGATCGAAATCGCTTCAGGGTGTCGGTTTCCACGCCATGGATTTGCAAAGGTATCTTTTATTTTGTGCAAGAACATGTTATCATTGCTATTACTCTGTTATTTCTGCACGCGCTTATAATGTTGGTTCTTTAAAACATGGTTGAGTGGCCTTAGGCTTTAGTTAGTTTACTTAGTCAAATAAGTCGCTTCTGCAGCATCTTTAGGCTAGTGATAGCTCCGCGCTGGGAGTCTAGTTTCCTTCCCTGATCGTTGAGGGTGACCTTTGAGTATGGGTTTTTCACACACAACACGGCGAGCCATAGCCGACCCCTCTAGTGCAACAACGTTGCTGCTTTGGCCATACTTTGGGTATGCACAAAGGTCCTTTCTCTTCTCTGCTCGGCCAAGTGCAGGGGCAAGAGATTGATGGATAAGATGACCAACCTAGGCACTCCCCAATACGAGAGAGGTCTCAAATAGGGGCAGTCTTGACCCTCAAAAGTGAGCTTTCATACTATATCTGGCCAATAAGGGCTACCAAAATGAGAAAATGAATCAATGCAAAATTATGAATCAAAGGCATGCCAAGAGTGGCAGTACAGTTCCCCGCGGGACGTCATGAGCCCGGTCGCATGCGTGCCTAATAAATATGGGTCTAAAAATCAAAGACACAAAGCCCCGGCGCAACAGGCTATCTCTTTGAGGGGTAGTGCCCTGGAAGGAATTCGAGCCTTGATATCTCCCATCCTGCACGAAGTTTGTCTCCAATCTATCTTCTGCTTCTCCCTCTTAGGCTGGGTTGTATCCCGGGTATGGCCTTAGTAGGGGCACCGTTCTTTAGAAACAGTTGGTTGTGGTAAGCCACCCTCACATGCACACCCTGCTTAAGGGAAGCCTTTAGTGAAAGGGGTAGGAACGTCGATCCCTGGCTAGTAGTTTGAGCCTGTCTTTAGGTGCTGCGGATTACTATGTCAACATCTAAAAAAAAATCAAATATTACCAAAAGTCTAAAAAAATCAAATACTTCAAAAAAATCTAAAAAATCAAATATTGTCAAAAATCCAAAAAAATCAAATACTTCAAAATTTCAAAAAAAAATCAAATATTTCAAAAACCTAAAAAATCAAATATTTCAAAAAATCCAAAAAATGAAATACTGTTGAAAATCTAAAAAAATAAAAAAATCAAAAAATGTGTCTTTTTCATACATTTGCATTTATTTTAAGGACAGATACGTAATCTGTTTGCTAAGTGTGCAGGTTGCAAGTACTCAGGCGTTCCTTGCTATATCTTTGTGCTCTGCCTCCTGTCCACATCTTTGATCTGTTCTTTCCTTCTTCGATCCACTCTCTCGATCTGTTCTGAAGCTCATGTCCTTCTCAGTTTTTGTTTGTAATGATCATATCTTTATGAGAGGGCTTTGCCTCACGATTATGAACCTGGCGGTTCTGCTTCATTCTGATCTTGGGTTTTGATTGAAGGTGTATCTGTTTATGTCTTTTATCCCACCGTATCCTTGTCACGTGTTTATGTCCCACCGTGTTGTCCCACACATGTTGTTTTATCCTTCACCGAGTGTTGTTAGTTGTCTTGCACATGTTGTTAGTCACCCTTTTATGTCCCATGTTCTTGTCCCAACCGTGTGGTCATCCGTCATGTTCTTGTCCCAACCGTGTGTTGTCCCACCGCGTTGTTGTCTTGTCACACCGTGTTCATGCATGCATGTTGTTTGTTCATGCCATTGCATATGTGCTCGTGTGCCTTTGTTATGTTATGTTGCATTGTCTCCCATTTCATTTGACCGTTATGTTATGTCGTGTTGTTTGTCGTTCAGTTGATAGTTATGTTATTTTCTATGTTTACACTTGCTTGTTTATCATATTTACATGAAAAAATCAAAGAAATCAGAAAATGAAAATCAAAAAATGCCATTTCGCCTGCACAGGTAAGTCAGGTATGGCCTTCTATCCCTACTCATTGTTGCATTACTATATGGTATCTATATTGTTATATTATCTCGAGAACCGGTTGGTCATTCACGTGTTCCAGGATCTGATGTTCCCCTCTAACAAAAATGATGATGATCTAGGTGCACATGTTTAATCATCGGATAGGCCGTTAGGTTGGGAAAATTAGGGAACGATGGTTCTATCACGCACGCCGTGGTTGCGGATAGTGTCTTGACCCTGATTGTTCCTGTCTAGCAATACTATTCTCGAGTACTTTCTATTTTAACTTTCTTTGCATTCGTTTTGATGATTTTTTTATTTTAGCCCAGCATGCATCATGTCATTTTGAGCACGCATGCCTCGTGATCCGTTCAAGGTTGTTCCTCAGTAATGGTTAATTGCACTTCAATTCACTTAGATAAGAGATTCTCATTCCACTCTGAATTTGAACGATTTCTCTGATCTTGCCGCTTGGTCTGGTTCGCCAGCGTGATTCATGTCTGGATTTTATCTCAGTTATATTTCTCCTGCTTTTTACGTTGTGCTCTTTCCGACCCCCTCATTGTCTGTGGATTGTGTCCCCGATGAGACTGGTCGTGCTTCCCTTTTTTCCTATTAGTTTAGTTCTCCAGACATGTTTCATCTGCGTCAGCCATTCCGGGTGGATAGTTCGGCGATTTCGGGAGAATTCTTGTCGCTTGTTGGTTTTGACGGGTGCCTTTTGCCTTGATGTCCACTTATCAGTTCTCTCCGCTTCATCTCCGCTTCATCTCCGTTTCACGTCGCTGTCACTTTCGGTCCATCTCCTTTCCATTTCACCTCCGCGTCGCTTTCGCTTGCTCCCTTGCAAAGCGGACATCAAGGAGGGGCATCTATTGACACCCATTTTTAGCCTGCAAGTTGAGTCATTTCTCTTATTCATCATTTTGATGCCCCGAATTACCCATTAGTTTGGAGCCTTTCTTGGATGGATTTCGAGCCCATTTCATTATTCCATTCCTTTTGAACCTTGGAGATCATTATTTCATAGAGCCCTGGAGCCTATCTTGTCACCTTCCGGCCTTCAAAGTCACCTTACGGCCCATTTAGGCCGGCTTCCCTCAAGCATTCAGCCCCCTTTCGTTGCGCAGTCTTGAAAATGGTCCTTTTTCACCCCCTTCCTTTCCTCTTTTCAAAATGTGTCCTTCACCAAAGTTGTTCATCTTTCAAATCCCTACAATTTCTTCTTCTACGTCTTTGGCCAGTTCTGCACCAATTTCAAGTTATTTACAATTTTTTGGCAGACTGCATTGTTCACCTATGTCCCGATATTCTTTCTCTCTCTTCTAGCCCTATTTTCTCTCTCTTATGATCATTTTCTCATCCTACTTTCTTCATAAAAGTTGTTCATTTTTGAGTTATCTATAATTTTGTCTTCTACCACTTTCGCTAATTCTGCACCGTTTGGGAGATATAATCCAATTTCCAAAGTCACGCAAAGTCTACCTTAAACGGTCGTGTTAATGGCCGTTCATTGTTGCAAACGGTCGGTTGACGACCGTTTAACCCTTAACGGTCAGTCGTCCGACCGTTTATCCAATAAGAGTCCAGCCTGCTCTGGACTCTATCTCCACGAACCTACGCGATGTGGCTATCTTGCGGCGGCCATAACTTCTAGAATACTTATCCAAATGGATCCCCATTTTTTCCTACTTCTAGCCCTTTGTATTATCTTTAATTTGGTTCATAGAAATCAAAATTTGATGGCTATATCTCCTGGAATCGTGGCCGCAATATCAGGTTTTTCTGCTTTTCGTGCAACCAAAAAACCCTGCAGATTAGGTTCCAGAGGCTTCTTCCAAGAGCCATAACTTCCACAATCTTCAACCAAAAAGAGTCATGTTTGTTCCTACACCTTATCTTGACTATTATCTCGAGAATGATCTAGAGATCTCGAGATTTGGTGGACTCTATCTTCTGGAATCGTGGGAGAAAGTTGGGGGTTTCACCACTTTTTCTATATAAACCTGCCCAGATTTCCTGTGCGACGGGGGCGTGTTTTCAAGGCGACGGCGAAGCCATGCCGAATTTTCTTCATCCTCCTTCGACCCTATCCTGAAGAGGGAAGTATAAGCTTCATTTTGGTTTCTTATTTGCTCGATTTCATCATCGTTTGCCCTCCTAACTTCGCCCCTACTTTTGGCAAATCATCACAGTTTGCTGATTTTCTGCTACAACTTCGCGACGGGGGCCTGTTCATCAAGCCGGTGCGGAGTCATGCTTCATCCTTTTCGTCCTCCCTCAACTCCATCTTGAAGAGGGGAGTATTAGCTTCACGTTGATTATATGTTTGTCTTATTTCTCATATCTTTTCCCCCTCTTCCAAGCCCCTACTTTTGAGGTTTCACCCCACTGTTCTGCACTTTGCTGAAACTCAGATTTCTTGCGACGGGGGCATGTTTGCGTCGCCGGTGCGAGGCTGTGGGGCACTCTTTATCCTCCCTTTCAACTCCAGGCTCTAGAGGGAAGTATAATCTTTGTGTTCCTTGGTTTTGGGCTCATTACCTTGTCATCTTCATGCATATTTTGTCCATGAGTTTTGCTTGATCATTCCGTTTTTATACTTAGTCATTTTTCTCTCATGTTCTGCACCCCTCTATTTTCTTGTGTTTTTCACCCCATTTTTCACTGGTCTCTTCCCCATTTTAAACTCTCCTTTCTACCCTAGTTTCACCACAACACTCCCACCTTTCCATAGCATCCACTCTTTCCTCTTTCGGTGTTCTATCTTGTGAGATATTCATCATTCTTTGAGTCCATTTTGTGCACTGTTCTGAATTTTTTGCACAGTCTATATTTTTTCCCAAATCTCCGGTGTCATAACTTTCTGTCCCGACCTCCTTTTTGAGTGATTCTTATTCCTACTTCTTTACAACACTCAAGTCTTCTGTCATCTCAAATTTCTTTTCATTTGAACATCGTTCGCCCTACTGTTTGCATCAGTCTTTGCACCCACTTTACACTGTTTGCACAATTTTTCTTGTGGCATGCACTTTTGCATCTTGTTTATCTATGTTCATCATGGCATATTAAATCAATTTCTTCATGTTAATGTCATCACAATACACACACCTATTGTTTGCACCCTTCCATAGGGGTTAAAAACCCTCCCCCGGTAAGTTTGCCCTTAATCTTTCATGCTACTTTATGCACTTGGGCAGATTTCTACACTTAGCATTTTCTAATGGGTTTTGCCTCTTGTTTTGTGTTTGTTTCGCAGGAAAGCATGGAAAGTGAGGCCCGTACCTTCTAGCCGGCTGGAAGGCAAGGAGAGGTAATCCACATAGTCCCCGCATCTTGATATTGAGTGCGATCATCCTCTTTTTCGAAGGTACACAACACACTTAGTATTTTATATTCTTTGGGCGTTGTCATTCCTTGGTGGCGATCACGGCATTCTTTTACATCTTTTATCGCTTTTGTCTTGTTGTATGATCATGCTACCATGTTTACATAGTCACATGTTCATGATGTTCACTTGATATGCACATTATGTTATCACTTATGCACATATGCTTGCCTATGTGACTTGTGACACCACGCTACATATTTTCCACATCTACAAGGTCGAGGATTTGCTGGGTTACGTGAAAATCCCTCCAGGGATCATAAAGCCCCTTACAAATATAAACTGTCAAACAATCGAATTACTGAAGATTCTGGAGGTGTCCAATCCTCAGGGACAACCTACAATATTTTATACGGCGAATGAACAGCCGGTGAAAGGGGATGACGATTGTACATTCCAAGAAGAGATTTATGACCTAGTCATCCCAATCATGGGGCTTCCTGATATATCTGGTAAAATGGTGAAGATGGTCAGGAGGCAACAACTTCCCTTCTTCCAGACTGAAAGTCAAAAGTAGATGTTCAAGAAGTTGTGGTACCCGCCCAACTTGGATAAAGAACTACTACAGATCACCCAACACCCTGGCTTGGGTTTCTCAATAGAAGAATTCTGGTGCTGACACACGCCACTATACACGTCGGTGGATGAGGACACGCCGGGGCCCGGTTTGCTCGCGGAGGACATGGACGCATCGGCTGAGCCATAATCTTTATTTCACATTTTTAGGCCATGTTGGGCTCTATTGTAGTCCATGTTGGACAATTGTGTTATTATATGGCAAATGGGCTAGGATAGCTAATGGGCTAGAGTTAATGGGTTTTGTGTCTTAAATGGGTCAAAGGGGCTTCAATGTGAACAAGTCTAAGGGGTTTAGCATGCTAGGTGTGAAAAGGGATAATGGGATGATGGCTTGGTGGCTAGTGGAAGAGGGCGCCCCCTTCCTTGGTCCATGGGGGAGGCAGCCGCCTACCACCCTTGAGTCCCCTCCCTTTAATATTTAAAGTTAGGTAGTCTTTGTTCCCCCTTGGTCTCCCCCTCTCCCCTTGGTCAAGGGGCGCACCCCCTCTCTCCCACGCCATTTCCGAGCCCCCCACCCCTTGCCATTCTCTATATAATCCCATGTATATTGTATTGTTAATGTTAATGAAGAATTTGTGAGAAAAGATTGTGTTAAGAGAGAGATTCTCTTCCCCCCCTTGGGTGTGATGCCCTTGATCAAAATCCTATGACGGGATTATTCTAGCTTGTGACTCGCCCCCCCTATCCTCCCTATCCTCTTCGTATCTGGTTCTTCAAAAATTCTCAGTGAAGCTTTTGCAAGTCAGGAAGAAGTTGGTGCTGGTTTCGCATCGATCGGAGGTCTGGATTAGTGGCAACAATTCTCCTCGTGAAGTCGCACCAATCTGCCCGAGCCTGCTGTCTAGATCTTCAGTTTCTTGATTCTGAATTTCTCCAGATCTACACCCAAGCTCTCTGGATCTGAGCTTTTGACTGATCGTAGGATTTTCAGTCCTCTTCACGTTTCCACTGAGCTCGTGTCAATCCGAGGTCTGTGCTGATCGTGGGGAAGATTTTCATGGGACTGCACCGACCCCTCTATGCAGATCCGACCCAGAAGCAGAGGCAACTTACAGAAGCTGCCCCGTCTCCTTCCTTCCAGATCTATGCAAGCCCTTTGGTCTGCGTCTTTCTTGGGACGTCGCCGACGATCTCCAACAAGAAGCATCCCATTCCAATGCCGGATTGATTTTTATCATAATTTTTAGCCTTCCTGTGCAGTTCTGTGAGCGCCGAACCTGAGGTTGAGCATAGTTGAGGACACGCCCAGATCTAAGCAGATCTGATCACGCCCGTCGGAGCAGAGAATCTTCATCCTGTCGTCGACGTTCTCCAACAAACGGCACCCCGATCAGACGTCCGATCTTGGCGTACCGGCCTCCCTAGTGACTTTTGGGCTTTCTCCTCTTGTTCTGAGTGACACACCACCCGAGAGTCCACCTCTTCCAGCCTCAACGCAAGCATATAGATTGTATACTAGATGAGCATGTGATCACCACCAGGAACGGAGCCTACCAACACTTCTGTGATGCCCTAAGCCTTTATTACAGCGGAAGACTCGCTCGAGGAACGTGAACAGGCGGCATGGTAAGCCTCTTGTAAGCAAGAACGATCAGAGTGCAAGGTAATCACACATAAGAATGCAATCGTACAATATTTACTCAACTTCAACTTTCATTAATAATCAAATCCAATATTTGAATACAACCACTAATTCAACTTCCATCATGTTAGACTCAAGAAATAAGAAATTACATAGACTCGATCTAAACAATGTAAACTTCCTAAGTTCTCGCTCATTCTTTATTCACTCTCGGATCCGTTACTTGAATATTTCGAATCTGAACCCGACTCACTTCCATTTCCTGAAAAGAATGGAAATAGGTAATGAGCACACTTGCCCAGTAGGTATCTTCGCATCAACATGAATGCACTATTAAAGTAATTAACAGTTTAGCTCTAAAGAATAAGGTAAAAATCATGCGAATGCGATCAATCACGCGATTAAACCAAAGTAACAAGACGATCAAGTAAGTTAGAATGAGAGCAAGTACGAACTAGAAAGAATGTAACAAGAACATGATATTGGCCTTTCATGAACAAGAATGTATCGAGAATGTAATAGCAAGCCACATAATCATCACTCTAGTATCTTTTACTGATGAGCAAGTACTTCATGAATTTTTGTGGAATATCAAGCAAGAAAGTCATGTACAAGAATGTCATGTCATGCAGTATTGTGGATTTTCACTTATTTATAGAGAAAGTACTCCCAGCGCAATGTGACGCCAGTAGCATCATACCCCATGGTTTATAATAGTATGTTTCCGACAATCATCCGAGGGGACTAGCATAGAGCCCTTGAACACAATCAGTGCTCGATCGCATCTTCAAGTATAAATCAAGCTTTTTCCACGCATGTAACAATAAAGTATGTCCAAGAATGTACAATTCCAACAAGCTCTTGATAACAATAATTCAATGAATGAATGCTTTAACGAGAATCATGAGAAATCAAGAATGACTTATACTATGTTATGCTTATGGAAATAAATCGGCAGCATAACGGTACGTTCTTTATCTTCCATTCATTATATTAGGTTTCTTGATCAATATGATAAGTTCTAGATCATCAAGAGTCCATATAGAAACCTTGGAATATCAACCCTTGGTCAAACCTTGAGTTAAAATACTCAAGCATTGTGACGGTCGTGTACTAGGCCGTAACATGATGTGACGCTCCAGTATTGGGCCGTTACATTAGTCTGAATCCCAAACCAAGAAATCAGACTTAGTTGAATGTGACAATCGTATATTGGGCCGTTACATGTACCTGACGGTCCAATATAGATTCGTTACACTACTGATAACCAGAAACATCGAGTGTAATCTAATCACTTGGGTTTTAATGGTACAACCAACTCGGCGTCCTAGTGGGAATCCCAGGCTCGCGGAGAATTACGGAGGCCTTGAAACGAGATTTCCTAGTCCATTGGAGGAATATCCAATAGAGAGGTCCTCATGTCCAAGAATAATATTCCTATAGTGCAATGTGAACTAATGGACAACATACCGGAATATGCACCATATACTTAAAGAAATGACTCTATTGATAAAGAGAACGTGTAACGATGGGAAACCATGAGAAAACTCGTCAATACAACATTTGGAAAATCATGATTTAAATACAAAACTATAGAATTTTGGCACATGAAATTAACATAACTTAAATAACCTAAGACACATTAATCATACAATTTGATTATGAATCAGTAACTAAACTTGAAGTCATGATAACAGGTCCAACTTAGCTATCTAAGCTTATTTATAAGTAACTTAACTGGTTATTATTCTGCCTTGGGCTGGCAGATTACCCTGACGGTCTAGGATAGGCGCGTTATAGTGCTTGTGACGGTCTATCGAGGGGCCGTTACAGTAATGTAATGCTCCATCTATGGTGCGTTAGAGACAACAGAGTAATCTAAATACAAAAGAGAGTGTGACGGCTTATCGTAAGGCCGTTACAGTCTGTGACGGTCTAAGTATGGTGCGTCAGAGTCCCTACTAACAGTATAATGAAATAAAAAGACTATGATTTGAAACCATGTCATGTTTTGAAAATATTTCACTACCCCAATCATAACAAAACGAAGTAAAGGTCATCTAGATGCATAGGTTGCAGTGAATTGACAAGATAATATCTTTGATCTTTGATTAGGGCTAAGAATATGTATGTATGCATGAACCCACTAAAACATGGAATTCGTAGTCTACAATGCATGAAATCAAGTACAATCAGAGGGCTTTTATCCCTAACAAGATGTTTTTGTCAATCATGAGATAACCTACCTCTTAACTAGGCTTTAAGCTTCTAATTTAAGTCTGAAATTCGAGCCCTAGCTCTCCTTTTCCAGCAACTTCCTGCTGCTCTATCTCTCCAACCTCTTATCCTAAAGATGTGAAATTTTGAGGGTACAAAGATGAAACTAAGGTGAACAAAAAGTTCTAAAGGATTGAATTCTAATTACCTCATTTAGACATCCTAATGTCTTGATCTTTAGGGGCCTTTTGCTCTGAATCCTGAGTTACTATGGTCGAACCAGCAACTTTGGAAACTTCAATCTCCTTGGTTGCTTGATCTCCTATCATGAAATTTGAAGAACTATTAGTCTAAAGTATACTAAACAAAATCTCTTAAAGAACTTACCCGAAATTATATCTCCTTACCTTGATTCTTCACGAGCCAAAAGTAAGGGTCGCTCAGTTTAGAAGTAGGTCCTATTTATAAGGTTTTGAAGATTAGATTGATTCTAGAGTTCTTAATTTGCCAGAACCTAACCCCTAAGAGTCCTTAGTAATATTATAAACTCTCCCAAGTCGATCTCTTGTAGATAAGATCTCAAAGTTCTAATCTTTTTGCCCGTTCTTTCTTTCACGGAACTGACAGGATGTAACGCATCAAGACTGGTGCGTTACATGACTGTGGCGGTCGCACGATAGACCGCTACATCCAACGTGCACAGAGTTCAACATCAATCAAATTTTTTTGTTAATTATCCATATTATTATCCATAAAAATGATATTTATCCTTAAAATACGTAAATAGGCTAAATAACCTTCTAGAATATGGGCCAAACTTAATGAGCTTGGTCCTTAAACCTTTTGGATTTTATTTAAATAGGCTAGGTTAATTATTTAACATGATTGGGCCTTATAGTGACTTATTAATCCAATAATCCTTTTATTAGTCTATTTAGCCTTTATAAATTCTTAATAAATTCTCAAAAATTTTATAAATAATCCAAAAAATATTATATAAATTGTGGGGCACTACAACTTCTTTGTGCATTGGAGAGGACGTCCCGTGCTAGACGATGGCTTGATCACACGCGGAGAGCTCAAGCCCCGGGACCCTTACTCGATGGGGTCGAGTTCCTCCCACCCGGGGAGAATTTGTGCGGACACATGCCGCTATACACGCCGGTGGACGAGGACACGCCGGGGCCCGGTTAGCTCGCAGAGGACGTGGACGCATCGGCCGAGCCATCATCTTTATTTCACAATTTTATGCCATGTTGGGCCCTATTGTAGTCCATTTTGGACAATTGTGTTATTATATGGCAAATGGGCTAGGATAGCTAATGGGCTAGAGTTAATAGGTTTTGGGCCTTAAATGGGTCAAAGGGGCATCAATGTGAACAAGTCTAAGGGGTTTAGCATGCTAGGTGTGAAAAGGGATAATGGGATGATGGCTTGGTGGCTAGTGGAAGAGGGCGCCCCCTTCCTTGGTCCAAGGGGGAGGCAACCACCTACCACCCTTGAGTCCCCTCCCTTTAATGTTCAAAGTTAGGTAGTCTTTGTCCCCCCTTGGTCTCCCCCTCTCCATTTGGTCAAGGGCCGCACCCCCTCTCTCCCACGCCATTTTCCAACCCCCACCCCTTGCCATTCTCTATATAATCCCATGTATAGTGTATTGTTTATGTTAATGAAGAATTTGTGAAAAAGATTGTGTTAAGAGAGATATTTTCTTCCCCCCCTTGGGTGTGATGCCCTTGATCAAAATCCTGTGATAGGATTATTCATGCGTGTGACACACCCCTCCTATCCTCCCTATCCTCTTCGTATCTGGTTCTTCAAAAATTCTCAGTGAAGTTTCTGCAAGTCAGGAAGAAGTTGGCGCTGGTTTTGCGTCGATCAGAGCTCTGGATCGCCGATAACAATTCTCCTCGTGAAGTCGCACCAATCTGCCCGAGCATGTTGTCCAGGTCCTTAGTTTCCTGATTCCAAATTTCTCCAGATCTACTCCTAAGCTCTCTGGATCCGAGCATCTGACTGATCGTAGGATTTTTAGTCCTCTTCACGTTGCCGCTGAGCTCGTCTGAATCTGAGGTCTGTGCTGATCGTGCCAAAGATTTTTATGGGACTACACCGACCCCTCTGTGCAGATCCGACCCAGAAGCAGAGGCATCTTACAGAAGCTGCCCCATATCCTTCCTTCCAGATCTGTGCAAGACATTTGGTCTGCATCTTTCTCGGAACGTGGTTGACGATATCCAAGAAGAGGCATCCCATTCCGACGTCGGATTGATTTTTACAATAAATTTTAACCTACCTGTGTAGTTCTATGTGCGCAGAACCCGAGGCTGAGCACAGTTGAGGCCACACCCAGATCTGAGCAGATCTGATCGCGCCCTTCGGAGCAGAGAATCTTCATCCTGTCGCCGACGTTTTCCAACAAATGGCACCCCGATCCAACATCGGATCTTGGCGTACTGGCCTCTGCAAGAACACTGCGCAGGGTGACCAGCGCGGGCAGAACTAGACGGTGGCTGATCTTCGCCTTCCGGTTGACTTTCGCTCGTCTCCTCGCCTCCTGCGAGTGTGGCCCGTCAACTCGGATTCCAGCGACCTCAAATTGGCGTTTGTAGCCCTTTACCTCCCTGCATGGAGTGGACATTAGGTTCTGAAATTGTATGGTTATTCACTGTGTTGGGGTTGTCGGATTCGGCCGGGATTTCTTCCTCACGCACTAGTCGTGGAGGTACGCGCCTCATTCTACACTCACATTGCTTATTTAGTATATTTTCTATCATGCTACATTTGTGAGAATAGGGCCAATAGCTAGCTTCAAATCACCGTGGTTGTGAGCTGTGAGCACCCGTTCCATAGGCCCAGTCGAGCACCGAGCCCAAACTTGAAACCCCTAGGCAACAATGGTTCCTTAACCGCTGCGATCCCACGTTTCCCTCGCAAGGGACGATCGCCGGGCTAGTTAGAGTTCCTATTGAGAGACGTCTCCACCTGGAGAACGCCACAGTAGTCAGCCGCTCGGCTTACCTTAGTGTGCTATTGCTGGCCGCACTTTGAGTCGATCATAAATCTTAGCCTGATCGCGTCACCCGTCCCGCATCAAATTGGTATCAGAGCGTGGTTTGAGTCTAGGGTAGTCAGCCGCTCGGCTTACCTTAGTGTGCTAGTGCTGGCGACACTTTGAGTCAGTCGTACGTCTTAGCCCGGTCGCGTCACCCGTCCCGCATCAAATTCTATGAAAAAGACACGATATCAATCTCTACTTCCACCAACAAAGATCCTCTAGAAGACCTAGATATACAGATGGCTCAGGAGCAGCACGTGCCTCTAGATGGCAAAATGAAAAATGAAGAAATACACCTCTGGACGCCACCTCCGCACAGGGATACAGAGCTGGTCACATCCACTTCTGAAGGACTGGTCCCAGATAGTCAAAGTAATGAAATGTTGCGCCTCCGCCAGACAATAGAACGGAAGGCAGTGGTCTGAGCTCCACCCCGTATCTCTCTCAATACAACCCTGTTACACTCACATTATTATATGAGCAACAGCAAGAGATCAAGATACTGAAGGCACAGTTTGCCGAAATGACCATACTACTGTCTGATCTAACTGGGGGCATTCTCCTCCGGCTAGGTAGTTCCACGAAGCCGAAGCACTTCCCTGTAACTAAAGCAGAACTTTATAGCCACAGGCAGAAAGATAGTTAATCTGCCATGACTTACATTAAGAGGTGGAGGGACCTCCATGAAAGATGTGAGCCTCCTCTAGGCTACGAAGCTACTATCGAGGTTTGTAAATGAAGCTTGAACGAAGAGATTTTTCAAAGGGTAGTTGGCGTCAAATTCCAGTCCTTTGATCACTTAAGCATAATGGCAGCTGATATTGAAGCCCAACTGTCGAAACACCACCTAGCCGCTGCCATGGCAGAACAAGGAGACCGATCTTCAGGCATCGACCTCAGCGCTTTTGAGCACTTGAAGAGGAAGATGAAGGTGGTAGCCAGTCCTTCGACCAATCAGCCTGCGGAGTGAATCCCCTCATTGCGGGAGAAAATGAAGAAACCAATTTCCTTACCGAGAGACAAGACTCGGGTAATTTTTGAATGGGCTTGTCATTAGGACAAGATCACTCTGCTAGAGCCCAAAAGGCCAGAGGATGTCGGAAGAAGGGATGACCCTCAATTCTGCCCCTATCATCGGGTGTTGGGGCATCCCATCGAGAATTTTTATGTATTCAAAGATATCGCTCAAGGCCTGATCAGGAGGGGCGAACTGCGGATAGGGGAATATGAAGTGAACCTGCCGTGCCCACATGAAGCGGGCGTTTACAAAAGGGGAGTCCATATGGTCTCCCTCTCCATGGAGGTCACGAGTTCGGCCGATGAAAGATGCTATGAAGCAAATATGGTCTCCCTCTTCACCCCTATGGGTGAGGGCCCCGTAGAGGCTGTCTACATTGTTTATCAAGAAGATCGTGAAGAAATCCTAGAGCTCCCTATGCTAGGAGATACCCTGAAACCCTACACAATGATACATGAAGGGCTGAAGGCCGATGTCCCCTACAAATGTTGGGAATCTATTGTCACAGAAGCCGTTACGACCTCCGATAATGTTCCGCAACGACAAGAGGCTCCGGAACTCCTCATTGCTCCTAGGGGAGATTCACCTACGGGCTAATCTTCAAGCCGCCCAAAAGCTGTATTGCCAGCATCAACGCCGATTCAAGAACCAGGAAAAGGAGCTGGCGAAGCCCCACTGTTGAGCGAGATAAGGCAAGAAGACATTCATGATGTCTTTGAAGCCAAAGAAGATGATGATGGTTTCATTGATCTACAGCCGACTTCCCAAGAAATAGAAGATGGCGGCCAGGCCACCGTTGATGAGCTGATCGAAGTAAACCTCGGCACAGAAGATGAGCCTAGGCCAATGTAGCAACCCTGATAAATAAATATTTGAAATGAATTAAAATATATACACTACAGAAGTAATACAGATAATAAGAAGAGGGTTAAATAGATGAAATAAAACAAGATACAAATAACGCCTCTTAGTAAGGCGTTAATTTAAAAAGGAACGCCTCTATCTACGGCGTGACTAAAGAAAGGACGCTCTCACCTGACGGCGTCAAATTCCAAACGCCAAAAAGGGCAAGGCCAAGAAACGCCCTTTACTTGGGCGTGTTTTAAAAATAAGGAACGCCCTTATACAAGGCGCTTCTTAAGAAACGACCTGTACAAGGTCGTCAATTCAGGAATCGACGCCCTGACCTAGGTCGTTAATTCCATTCGTGAACCGTTCGAATCCAGATCTTATCCAGGGTAATTGATAAGCATTAGAAAGAGTTCAAACGTGGTAATGACTCTATCATGGAAGTATTACTTCCACACAATCACTAACCCTAATAGGATTTCCAAAATCCTATAAATAAACTGTCCGATCCAACCCTAAATCTATTTGGACGGACGACTGCTGCACGGTACGTGAAGAACATATGTTCTTCTAATTCCTTTTGTTTTCTGCTTCGGTTACATGAAGAACTAATGATTCTTCATCTTATATTCCTTCTTACAGGTCGGGAAGCTCCTACGAAAGAACCAGGTAATGTTCTTTCTTCCTTATCCTCTCGTTAGGTAGTTGAAGAAACTAATATATGTTTCTTCTTTCCTGTAGGATCTACAGCAAAATTGACAAAACCAAGAACAGGTGTTCTTCATCAAAAATGAACTCCTTCTTAAAAGGATTTTCTTCCTCCTGCTGCTATTGCGGTTGATTGGTTGCAGTAGAAGTTTCAGATCTTTCAAACCCTTCGTCAGTTCAATCATATTAAGGTAGGTTTTCTCAAGTTACTATAGCCCAAATGAAATTAATGCAAGATATATATATATAAGCATGTCATGCATACGGTTATTATAGTTTCCATGCGTTTTCTGTAATATTTTGAAAGAGACGCCCCTGTCAAGGGCGCTAATTCACATGAAACGACCCTTCCCAGGTCGTAAATTTCATGTTTAACGCCCCGTACTCAGGCGTTAATTTCTTTAAACCGTTAATCACCCATCTTAAGAACTGATTATCTAAGAAATCATGATTATAAATATATGCATGATCCTATGTCTTCAACCTGCTAACTTTACTGTCATGATATTACATTCGTTCCTCTGTTATCCTGAAATTATTACTGTCCTTAAAGTTTCTGAAGGAACTTGAATTAACGACTTGGACAAAGTCGTTTTCCACATATTAGCGCCCCCTCATAGGGCGTGAATCTGAAAGATAACGCCCCTTCCTAGGGCGTGTATCGGTTAAAATCCTGAAATTTATATATTCTGAAAAATAGAATTAAATAGTAACGCCCCTGCCTAGGGCGCGTTTTGATAATTCCTGAAAATTAATTATATTCTGTCAAATATGTAAACAATAAGACGCCTTCTGGTGTAGTCGTTAGATCTTGAAGAAACGACCCTGACCAAGGCGCGTTTTAGATAAATTATTGAATTAATGAAAATTCTGCAAAATGGAAACACGTGTAAACGCCCTTATATTAGGCGTTAATTACTTGAGAAACGACTTGACCTAAGTCGTTATTTTCTGTAAACTGATTTTTATCCTGATTCTGTTAACCGATGGTTTCATATTATACATATACGTATATATCGGCACTATTCTCTACTCCGTGAGTATAGTCCTACTTTTCACGTTGTTTTATCGATCACACTCAACTCTCATTGACATACAAGCTCTCCATTGGACATTCCGTTCCTTTGGACTAGCGAGTTAGTCATAGAGACATCCGTAAGACTCCTCGTACCTTGGATTCCCTCAAGGTCGACTGAGCTGGTTGTACCCTAAAAACCCATTACACCATTGATGCCATGTCACTCTAAAGAAACATGGGATACCGGCCCTTATGATTATACAAAGAGTATATCATGATATCATGCCATATCATGTCATTCTTGTAAACCTCAATTCTATGATAAGAATGAGGGTATCTTACCTTAATATAATGTTCATGTGGACTTCAATTCTATATATAAAATGTCCATATTGATTTGTCATGGTACCCAAGTCAAGGGAACCATATTCTACCTAGTTTTATCGAGATCGTGATTATACCGTTATTATCGCCATTCTATGTCCTTTGTCATATTTTGGACTCCATTCTGTCAAAGTTGTCATACACGTCTACAAGCTTGATTATTGAAATTCTATATTGGCTATATAAACAAGAGTGGATGTCAAAATACATGATAAATGCCTGCGTATATAGGGCCCGATCTGGTCCTGGGAGGAGCACCCGAAAGTACTTGTGCCCATGGGAGTTAAAATGATAAGGTATCTGGCATTATACCGAGTACTTGACTTGCTTGATTGGACATTCCACATACATCTTGTACTTGAATCGTACTTGACATGAAATGAAATGCGTGGCCCAAAAAAGGGTAATTTACTTGCTTGCTACATGATAGCCAAAGTTCTTGACATGACTTGTTAAATGTACTTGCTTGAATATCTCAAATATCTTGATTATCTTATTGAAAGTTCATGATTTGTTCATCTTATTTCCTTGATATTACATTCTCTCTATCTTGTCATTTTATGCGAGCATGCATAGCTTTATTGCATTCATGAAAGATGTAATTACTTAAACCCCTTGCTAGTACTTGAGATATAATTTCCTACTGAGTGTTCGCTCATCCCGTTTGTCCCTTTTTACTTTTCAGGTAAGTCCGACGACGATGGAAGTCAATCGGATGGGAATGGTCAAGAGTGAAAGTGATAGAGCTGCTCAAGTGTCATCTAGTCTTTTCTATAGTTTCTTGAGTCAAATATGTATTCTTTTCCTTTTTATTAAACAGAGTATTGGATTTTTAATAGTCTATCCATTATGAAATAAAGGATTGGGTTATCTTGTTATTTTAGGCATATCTGTCTTTGTGTCGAATACACGACCACTCTGATTGACATGATTGATATAAACTCGTCACGCGTCTCCGGGTATCTTCCGCGCTCGGGGCGTGACAGTTTTTGTGATATCAGAGCCTAAGGTATTCAATTCCTAGGAAAAAACCCAAGTCCAAGGATAAGTTGAACGTTTAACCAAGTGAGATTGGGGAGAACCAAGGGGTAAGAGTCAATGAGTCTTTTAATAAGATCACAGTGATATAATACTAATGTAGCTATTATAATTGTAGGATAATGGCTGCCGAATGTGCTCAATGGCGCAACATGCAGCGTACCCTCCAAGGGATGACTCAAGTGCTACAACAGGTAGCACATGGTGGTGCTCCACGAGCTGGAAACTTACACCAAGCCTTTAAGAGCATGAATCCCCCGAAGTTTATGGGATCGACCGATCCGGACGATGCCGAGCATTGGATTCGGGAGACTGAGCGTATATTCCGTGTTATGCAATGCACGGATCAGGACAAAGTTCTATTAGCTACATTCCAGTTAGAGAAAGATGCTAGATGCTGGTGGGAGTCTATTGAAGCAACCATCGACCCTACTCAAGTAACATGGGAAGAATTTGTGGAATACTTCAATGCTAAATATTTCTCGGATCGAGTCCAAGAAAAGAAGGCTGCAGAATTCGCTGCATTAAAGCAACGATCTTTATCATTAGCAGATTATGAAGCTCAGTTCTCCAGGTTGTCTAGATATGCTAAGCATCTTATTAGCACGGAGAAGATGAAAGTCCGTAGATTTCTTAATGGGCTTAGGCCCCACTATATTACTCAACTGGCGCCGATGGATATCCAAGTTTATTCCGAAGTCGTGCGCCGAGCTCAATTACTTGAAGATGCCACGGAACTATCTAATAGGATCCGTGGAAAAGACAAGAAGGAGCAAGTCACAGGTTCGGGTTCTTTTAAACCCAACTTTAAGAAGAGGCCTAGTAATGGAGGTCCTTCCTCTCAAGATCAAAAATTCAAGAAGACCAAGCCCTTCTCTATCACCACTACACCTTCAAACGTAGTGTGCAAGCATTGTGACAAGGCTGGTCACAAGATCGAAAAATGCTGGAGGAAATTAGGAGCTTGTCTCCGTTGTGGGAGTCGCGAACATCGGATTCCCGATTGTCCATTAATGAATGACCAAGCCGGTGACGGTAAACGCCCGGTGACAAAGAATGCTCGTCTTCATGCAATCCAGGAGACCGAACCAGAAGAAGAAGGTGGACTGGTAGAAGGTACATTAACAGTTTGTTCCAAAAGTGCTTATGTCTTATTTGATACGGGTGCATCGCATTCCTTTATTTCTAAGAAGTTTACCGACCCGTTACCGTTAGAACCAGAATGGATAAAAATAGTTCTAACTACTCCTCTTGGAAGCGAAAATGATATTACTCATCACTACCAAAACTGTGAGGTAATGGTTCAAGGTAGGAATTTACCTATAGATCTCATATGCCTCGATCTAAAGGAGTATGATGTTATACTGGGAGCGGACTGGTTATCCAAATACCAGGCAATGGTTGATTGCCGCAATAGCCAAATTGCTTTCAAAGATTTTCCAGAGTTAGTCTTTACTCGCCCCAAGAGTCGGAACAAATCCCCTCTTATTTCGGCTCTTCGAGCAAGCAAGCTCGTCAGGAAAGGATGTGTATCCTTCCTTGCCTTTGTCACTGTTAAAGAAGCTAAGGAAACCAAGATAGAAGACATTCAGGTAGTGCAAGAATTTCCAGACGTATTTCCGGAAGATTTGCCGGGATTACCCCCTCAAAGAGAAGTGGCCTTCACCATTGACTTAGTCCCTGGTGCTGGTCCAGTTTCAAAGGCACCCTATAGAATGTCCCCTGCGGAACTCAAAGAGTTGAAGGAGCAGTTGATGGAACTAATTCGAAAAGGGTTTATTAGACCAAGTACTTCCCCGTGGGGAGCACCAGTCTTATTTGTGAAGAAGAAGGACGGATCCATGAGATTGTGCATCGACTATCGACAGTTGAATCATCTCACTATCAAGAACAAGTATCCACTGCCGAGAATCGATGAGTTATTTGATCAGATTTCAGGATCCAAATATTTTTCCAAAATTGATCTCAGGTCGGGATATCATCAGTTAAGAATCAAGGATGATGACATTCACAAGACCGCATTCAGAAGCAGGTATGGCCATTACGAGTTTGTTGTTATGCCTTTTGGACTAACAAATGCCCCTGCTGCCTTTATGCAGTTAATGAATAGTATATTCAGGCCTTACTTGGATCAATTCATAGTAGTCTTCATTGATGATATATTGATATATTCCAAGACTAAGGAAGAACATGAAAAGCATTTGAGGATTGCATTGCAAGTATTGAGGGAAAATCAATTATATGCAAAGCTCAGCAAATGTGAATTCTGGCTTGAAGAAGTGACTTTCCTCGGACATGTGATATCCAAGGATGGTCTATCTGTTGATCCATCAAAGGTTGAAGCTGTTAGAAACTGGGGAAGACCAACCAATGCTAGCGAGATCAGAAGTTTCTTAGGTCTTGCAGGCTATTATCGGCGATTCATCAAAGATTTCTCTAAGATCGCCGTACCACTTACAAGATTAACTCGTAAGGAGATCCGATATGAATGGAGTGAGGAATGTGAAAGAAGTTTCCAAACTCTCAAGGATCATCTTACTACAGCTCCGGTCTTAGCTCTACCAATAGAAGGAGAGAAATTCGAGGTCTACACAGATGCTTCTGGCATTGGCCTCGGATGTGTCCTAATGCAACAAGGAAAGGTCATAGCATACTCTTCACGTCAACTGAAGAAGCATGAGGAGAATTACCCCGTCCATGACTTAGAACTGGCCGCGGTGGTATTTGCCCTAAAGATATGGAGACACTACTTATATGGAGTGCTGTTTACTATATACTCCGATCACAAAAGTCTCAAATATCTATTTTCACAAAAGGAGCTAAACATGAGACAAAGACGCTGGCTAGAATATCTCAAGGACTTCGACTTCAATATACAATACCATCCCGGAAAGGGTAATTATGTTGCTGATGCCCTTAGTCGAAAGCCGAGAGCAATGATAGCCAATTGTATGATACAAGAATAGAGGTTGCTAGAACAATTCTCCGAGCTCAATATAAGCTTGGACAAGGAAGCCAAATTTGTCACATTATCTCATGTAAGCATACAATCAGATTTATTATCTGAGATACAAGCGCTTCAGGATGATGATCCTATATTAGTGGAAATCAAAGGCAGATTAGAAGGACAATCTGATTTTCAACTAACTTCTGATGGAAGATTATTATTCAAAGGTAGAACTTGTATACCCGACTGTCCGGAATTAAAGAAGAAGATCTTAGATGAAGCTCACCGATCAAGGTACACTATTCATCCAGGATCAACCAAAATGTATCAAGATGTAAAGAAGAACTTTTGGTGGCCTAATATGAAAAGAGAAATAGCAGACTATGTATCTCGCTGTCTCACATGCCAACATGTCAAGGCAGAACACCAAAAGCCTACTAGAAAACTACATCCTCTAGATATTCCTAAGTGGAAGTGGGAGGACATTGGTATGGATTTCATCATGGGTTTATCCAAATCAAAAGGAGGACATGATGAAATATGGGTTATTATTGACCGTTTAACTAAATCGGCACATTTCTTGCCAATAAAGAGCCGATGGTCAATTGATGTACTAGCTGCACTATACATCAAGGAAATAGTCAGGTTACATGGAATTCCTGTCTCAATCGTGTCTGACAGAGATCCCCGTTTCACTTCTCATTTTTGGAAGGGATTACAACATTCGTTGGGAACAAGGCTCAACTTTAGTACTGCTTTTCACCCTCAAACGGATGGTCAGACCGAGAGAACTAACCAAGTTGTTGAAGATATGCTTAGAGCATGCATCATTGACTTTGGAGGAAGCTGGCACGATCACTTGCCACTAGTGGAATTTACATATAATAATAGCTACCAAGCTAGTATCCAAATGGCACCTTTCGAAGCTTTATATGGAAGGAGTTGCCGATCACCCTTATGCTGGAACGAAGTTGGAGAGAAACAACTATTAGGTCCAGACATGGTAAGGGATACAACTGAGAAGATACAAGTAATCAGAGAAAGATTGCAAGTTGCTCAGACCAGGCAAAAGGCTTATACTGACACAAGAAGAAGATATCTTGAATTCTAGGTTGGAGATCATGTATTTCTTAAAATATCGCCTGGACGTGGCATACGAAGGTTTGGTGTTAAAGGCAAGCTTACGCCAAGATTCATCGGACCATTTGAGATACTCGAAAGAGTTGGCGAGGTTGCTTATCGCATCGCATTGCCTCCTCAATTGTCCGAGGTACATAATGTATTTCACATATCTATGTTGAAGAAGTATGTGCACGATCCATCGCATATTAATGAACATGGAGATCTGGTGATCCAGAAAGATCTCACATATAAACAGAAGCCTATGAAGATCTTAGATCGGGAAATACGAGCTCTAAGGAATAAGGTTATTCCCATGCTCAAGGTGCAATGGAACAAGAATTCTGAACATGAAGCAACATGGGAGACCGAGGAATCTATGAAGAAATGATTTCCCGAGTTATTCTAAGAGGTATATGTTCTACACTCTCCACATGTATATTTATATATATATATTGAATTTGGGGACCAAATTCTTTTTAAGTGGGGGAGGGTGTAGCAACCCTGATAAATGAATATTTGAAATGAATTAAAATATATATACTACAGAAGTAATACAGATAATAAGAAGAGGGTTAAATAGATGAAATAAAACAAGATACAAATAACGCCTCTTAGTAAGGCGTTAATTTAAAAAGGAACGCCTCTATCTACGGCGTGACTAAAGAAAGGACGCCCTCACCTGACGGCGTCAAATTCCAAACGCCAAAAAGGGCAAGGCCAAGAAACGCCCTTTACTTGGGCGTGTTTTAAAAATAAGGAACGCCCTTATACAAGGCGCTTCTTAAGAAACGACCTGTACAAGGTCGTCAATTCAGGAATCGACGCCCTGACCTAGGTCGTTAATTCCATTCGTGAACCGTTCGAATCCAGATCTTATCCAGTGTAATTGATAAGCATTAGAAAGAGTTCAAATGTGGTAATGACTCTATCATGGAAGTATTACTTCCACACAATCACTAACCCTAATAGGATTTCCAAAATCCTATAAATAAACTGTCCGATCCAACCCTAAATCTATTTGGACGGACGACTGCTGCACGGTACGTGAAGAACATATGTTCTTCTAATTCCTTTTGTTTTCTGCTTCGGTTACATGAAGAACTAATGATTCTTCATCTTATATTCCTTCTTACAGGTCGGGAAGCTCCTACGAAAGAACCAAGTAATGTTCTTTCTTCCTTATCCTCTCGTTAGGTAGTTGAAGAAACTAATATATATTTCTTCTTTCCTGTAGGATCTACAGCAAAATTGACAAAACCAAGAACAGGTGTTCTTCATCGAAAACGAACTCCTTCTTTAAAGGATTTTCTTCCTCCTGCTGCTACTGCGGTTGATTGGCTGCAGTAGAAGTTTCAGATCTTTCAAACCCTTCGTCAGTTCAATCATATTAAGGTAGGTTTTCTCAAGTTACTATAGCCCAAATGAAATTAATGCAAGATATATATATATAAGCATGTCATGCATACGGTTATTATAGTTTCCATGCGTTTTCTGCAATATTTTGAAAGAGACGCCCCTGTCAAGGGCGCTAATTCACATGAAACGACCCTTCCCAGGTCGTAAATTTCATGTTTAACGCCCCGTACTCAGGCGTTAATTTCTTTAAACTGTTAATCACCCATCTTAAGAACTGATTATCTAAGAAATCATGATTATAAATATATGCATGATCCTATGTCTTCAACCTGCTAACTTTACTGTCATGATATTACATTCGTTCCTCTGTTATCCTGAAATTATTACTGTCCTTAAAGTTTCTGAAGGAACTTGAATTAACGACTTGGACAAAGTCGTTTTCCACATATTAGTGCCCCCTCATAGGGCGTGAATCTGAAAGATAACGCCCCTTCCTAGGGCGTGTATCGGTTAAAATCCTGAAATTTATATATTCTGAAAAATAGAATTAAATAGTAACACCCCTGCCCAGGGCGCGTTTTGATAATTCCTGAAAATTAATTATATTCTGTCAAATATGTAAACAATAAGACGCCTTCTGGTGTAGTCGTCAGATCTTGAAGAAACGACCCTGACCAAGGCGCGTTTTAGATAAATTATTGAATTATTGAAAATTCTACAAAATGGAAACACGTGTAAACGCCCTTATGTTAGGCGTTAATTACTTGAGAAACGACTTGACCTAAGTCGTTATTTTCTGTAAACTGATTTTTATCCTGATTCTGTTAACCGATGGTTTCATATTATACATATACGTATATATCGGCACTATTCTCCACTCCGTGAGTATAGTCCCACTTTTCACGTTGTTTTATCGATCACACTCAACTCTCATTGACATACAAGCTCTCCATTGGACATTCCGTTCCTTTGGACTAGCGAGTTAGTCATAGAGACCTCCGTAAGACTCCTCGTACCTTGGATTCCCTCAAGGTCAACTGAGCTGGTTGTACCCTAAAAACCCATTACACCATTGATGCCATGTCACTCTAAAGAAACATAGGATACCGGCCCTTATGATTATACAAAGAGTATATCATAAGAAATTCTTAATGGGATGATGATATCATGCCATATCATGTCATTCTTGTAAACCTCAATTCTATGATAAGAATGACGGTATCTTACCTTAATATAATGTTCATGTGGACTTCAATTCTATATATAGAATGTCCATATTGATTTGTCATGGTACCCAAGTCAAGGGAACCATATTCTACCTAGTTTTATCGAGATCGTGATTATACCGTTATTATCGCCATTCTATGTCCTTTGTCATATTTTGGACTCCATTCTGTCAAAGTTGTCATACACGTCTACAAGCTTGATTATTGAAATTCTATATTGGCTATATAAACAAGAGTGGATGTCAAAATACATGATAAATGCCTGCGCATATAGGGCCCGATCTGGTCTTAGGAGGAGCACCCGAAAGTACTTGTGCCCATGGGAGTTAAAATGATAAGGTATCTGGCATTATACCGAGTACTTGACTTGCTTGATTGGACATTCCACATACATCTTGTACTTGAATCGTACTTCACATGAAATGAAATGCGTGGCCCGAAAAAGGGTAATTTACTTGCTTGCTACATGATAGCCAAAGTTCTTGACATGAATTGTTAAATGTACTTGTTTGAATATCTCAAATGTCTTGATTATCTTATTGAAAGTTCATGATTTGTTCATCTTATTTCCTTGATATTACATTCTCTCTATCTTGTCGTTTTATGCGAGCATGCATAGCTTTATTGCATTCATGAAAGATGTAATTACTTAAACCCCTTGCTAGTACTTGAGATATAATTTCCTACTGAGCGTTCGCTCATCCCGTTTGTCCCTTTTTACTTTTCAGGTAAGTCCGACGACGATGGAAGTCAATCGGATGGGAATGGTCAAGAGTGAAAGTGATAGAGCTGCTCAAGTGTCATCTAGTCTTTTCTATAGTTTCTTGAGTCAAATATGTATTCTTTTCCTTTTTATTAAACAGAGTATTGGATTTGTAATAGTCTATCCATTATGAAATAAAGGATTTGGTTATCTTGTTATTTTGCGCATCTCTATCTTTGTGTCGAATACACGACCACTCTGATTGACATGATTGATATAAACTCGTCACGCGTCTCCGGGTATCTTCCGCGCTCGGGGCGTGACAGCCAACCTTCCTCAGCACCCTCCTTCTCCTAGAAGAAAGAAAGCGATATATACAACTCCTCCAAGAGTTTAGAGACTGTTTTGCTTGGAACTACAAAGAGATGCTGATACGTGCTATATTTTATATCATAAGTTGCATCACATACATCATCTTTGAGCATTAAATGAATAAAGTTGTGCATTTATGTGAACAAATCTCATTCTCACCATTATTTGAGTCTGCATGTATTTTACCATATTTTTGAGCCAAAAAGATCGTGTGAGAAATATTCAATAATTTGCATAATTAATTGCAAGCCATTTGATGAAATACATTGATATTTTGAATTTTCATAATTTTTAAAAAATAGCGACCGGAGTGTCAGACGTCAATTTGGAAAATATTTTGGAAAATAGGAATTCAGGATTGAGTGAAGAGACGCCATTTCATTTATGAATTTTGAAAAAGAAGAAAACCTAGAAAATAGAAAAGAAATAGCGACCGCTCGCGCGGGCGCTCATTCAATTTTGTTTAAAATGAAGAAAAATGGAAAAGAATAAGCGACTGTGTGAACAGCCGCTATTTCCCAGATTTATGGAAAAATAGAAATGAAAAAAAGAATAAACGACTTCTTGGAAAGTCGCCATTTCATGATTTTTGAAAAAATGAGAAATATCAAAAAGAAGAAATAATGATTGAGCGACCATGTAAATAGTCGCCATTTTAATTTTCACCCAGTACCCAGTCACCATTTTTAGAAGAGGTTGAAGCGGAACGGCTTGCCCCGATTGAAGCTATCCTTCCTTAGATGAGCGTATCTTGCATGTTTTGATCAAGGATGACTCTATCCTGCGGAAGAGACCTAATTTGGACAACCAATCTATGCAACAAAATCAAATTTTGAGATGCCACGATCGTGAAAGGGTTCCTCTGCTACTATATAAGGCACCTCTGCTACTATATGAAGGGTTCTTCTAAGCCCGTTTTCATACTTTTCTAGTCGTTTTATTAATTCTTTCTTATGCAAAGTTTTTCGTTTTTAAGTTTTCTACAATTTCCTCCTCCTCCTCCTCTTCTAATTCTCTCATGTTTTCAGGCTATTCTTAATTTTTTCAAAGTACAGTTTTGCACTTTTTTTTCTGTTCACCCGATTTTTCACAATTCTGTTCTTCCTCCGTTTTCTTCCTCTTATGATCCTCTTTTCATCTATGTCTCTTCATCAAACTTATTCTTTTTTCAAAGATATAAATTTTCTTCTTCATCATCTTCCTCTAATTCTTCTTCGTTTTCAAGTTATTCTCAATTTTTCAAGGTCCTATCTTCCCATTTTCCATTGTTAATCTACACAGATACCTTCTATTCTTCCTCCTTTTTCACCCTCTTCCTCACGTTTTCTCTCTCTGCACTCTTCATGAAATTTCTTTCTCTTTCTCTGATCTACAACTTGCACTTATTTTACATTTTCTAAATCTTTCTAGTGTTTAAGTTATATCGTTTTTAATCACCCTCTATTTCTATTATATTTTTACTACGTTTTCAAGTCTTTTTCTCTTCCTCTTCCATCTACCTCTCCCATATTTCTTCTTCTCCTATATATCTCCATCTCCCATATTTCTTCACACATCCCAAGGAGGATCTTCTTCCTTTGGTCCTCTCGACGACGTCTATTTTCACGGCAGGGTGAAATTCCAAGGCCCGGCACGGCAAGGAGACGGCGACTATTCTTCATCATATTGGCTCTTATTCTTCCTCTTTCTCTTTTATTTGCAAGTTGTAATTTTAATTTTCACATACATTGTACTTGTCACCTTTCATAGCAATAAATTTCAAATTTTGTGCAATTGTGTTTTTCTCCCTCTCTTTCAAATTTCTATTCTTAACTCTCTCATATTCTTTAGTTAGTTTATTTCCATGCAATTTTCCTTTTCTTTAGTTTAAATCTCACTTAAAACTTCAGATTTTTCAAATATAAGAGTTCTCATCCATACTATTTTGAAAATATTTCTTCTCCGTGCGATCAACCCGTATTCATCATTTTACTTAAATTTTAATATTTTTAAGTGAGTGAGTTCGGTTAAATTTTAAATTGTGACACGACTTTTTAACGACGTGGTTTGTGCACATCAATTTTTGGCGCCGTTGCCGGGGAAGAAATAATTTTTAATGGTTGAAAATTCTTGTGTTTGATTTGTATATAGTTTTCTGATTCTTCTATTTTTATTTTGTAGGAAAAAAATAAAAAAAATCAGAAAATTAAGAAATTCTCAGAAATTCGGATCTACAAATTCCCAAGAAATAATCTGTCATAGAAAGTATAACTGAAACCTAAAACTGTAGCAGAAAGTAGAAATTCAGAAAATCCAATAAATTCAAGTGTCGCTAAAGGTCAGTAAACGTATGAAAATGTCCTATTTTTGAAAATTTTTGAAAATTCTTAAAAAATCTGAAAAATCTTTAAAAATTCCAAAAAAAATCAAAAATCTAGAATACACCAAAAACATGTTTCTAGGCTTTATTTTATAGTAATTTCACATATTGTTTGCTATTTTTTTAGTTGATAGTTTTATTTTCTTCATATCTCTCTTTGAAAAAAAAATTGAAAAAAATAACTCTCTAAAAAAATCAAAAATCAGAAAATAAAAAATGTCATTATGTCATCATGCTTTCATCTTAGTTGTATCTCTTTCATGCATGTTGCATTTTATTTACTTGCATTATTATTTGAAAAAAAAATCTTTCTCTTCTCTTCTATTTCCCCTTCTCAAGCGCAAGTTAGGATTCCTTACACACTTCTTGGAATTGGAAAGACCCTCCATTGAGCATTCTGTCTCTTTGGATTAGAAATTCATTTTCCAAGACCTCCATAAGTCTCCGCACCCGTGGATTCCAAGACGCCGGGCAAGGTGTACCAAGAAGCACCTTCAAGGAAGATTGCCCTTAGAAGGTTTTACATAAAAAAAATAAAGAGTATCGACCAATTCCAAGAGTATCGACCAATTCATTTTCCAAGACCTCCAAGAGTATCGACCAATTCCACCCTTAGAAGGTTTCACATGAAAAATTGGTGTCTAATGCTAGAGGTTTTCTCACAAATGCCCAAGTGATATTGTGGTTAATTAATTAGGACCATATGAAAGTAGGGGGAGCCTCCCATAACTCCACCTTATATCTGGCCGGTTGACCAATTTAGTAGTGAGTATCAATTCTTCTTTTCAAAATAAAAAAAAAAGAGAAAAGGGCACAAATCATCCTTTTGCATTCATATAGTGTTTGATTCATTGCATTATTTTCTAAACTCATTTGCATAAAATAAAAAAAACCATCAGTTTTGCATTCATAACTCATATAGTTGTTATTGCATTTGCATCATTTAAAAAAATGAATTTCAAAAAAAAATAGGTGAAAAAATTCCAATCTTTAAGTGGGCTCACAAATTCAATGAGGTGGACTTATTGGCCCATGTTCTCGATCCATTCTTTGAGCTATGAATTCAAACTCTTTCATTCCACCTTATTATCATGATCATAATGACATGTGGGCCAGACCGGCCTATTATGTTGCCAATGGGCTAACTCAACCTTCCTCATTCACCCAAAATATCCCAACCCATTACGAAAGTCAATACTCTTGGTCGGCTCACAATGAAAGCCCATCACTCATAGGCGCCCAACTTCATTCCTTTAACCAAGATCATATCCAATCCACTCAATTCTTTCATGGGTCCTATAATTCATCTCGCACCCAAGAACAAGCCCAAATTATTCAAAGACCCTCCATACCTTCTTATGATTCTTATGGGGGAGGACACTATAGTAATTATTGGGATTCTTATCAAGGCCCGGCCCAAAATCCTCCGGATCAATTCTTTCAAAATTGGGCTCCATCTTTGAATAGCTTTCATGATCAAGCCCACTATGGAGGATAACCAACATCCTCTTCCCTACCTCACTATCAATCTAATCATTATTCAACTTCTTATCATTTGAACTCTGCTTCTCAACCTACAAATCTATCTCCTCCTTGCCCAACTCTCAAAAAGTAGGAGAGCTTTGATCAATTTTATCAATTTATCATTACTCAAAATCAATCCGTGCAAGCCCGACTAAATCGACTTGCTGAGAATATCAAGGGTATGGAATTGGATCAATTGCCTAGCTACTCCAATGACAATTCTGATTACCAACTTCCACAATTTGACAATACTGAAAGCTTTTATGATCAACCCATGATTTTCCATGAACACAATACTCAAATCACCCTCAATTTAGATCATGTGAGAAATATGGAGGAGTCTTATCAGGAAGTTTTTGAGGGAGTTAGTTATAGTCGTGATGATGATCGAAAGATGAGTTCAAGGAGCATGAGCTTAATTGCCATTATGAGAAGGGTTCTAAAGAAGTTGACGATCTCAAGTTTGGGGGTGAAGAAGTAGAAAGTAATGTGCTAGTCCATGATCAAATCACATTCGCTTCCCTTCTTAAATTTAAGGAGACCTTGTTCAAAGGGAATGATGAAGAGGAGGTGCTAGTGGAGAAGGAATTGAGTGAGGCTTTCAATGATTGCTCTTGGGTAAAGAAGGAGGTGGGTACCTTTCATAACTTTTATCTCGATTGGGCATCTTCTAATCAAGGGGAGGGTATTGATCTTCTACCTCTTCATGACCTCGGCGAATCTAACTTCACGGTGGACATTCTTCAATTAGCCGAGTTATCTGATCCTATTGAGTCTCACAAGTATTGTGTTGAGGAGTATGCTTCTTTCACTATTGATTCTCCTAAGCTTCTTGACACTAATCTGTTGCTTAAAATTTCTCCCCCTTTGATCCCTTCTCACCTTACTAATGTTTATGAAATCTCTAAAAGTGAGGAAGAGCAGGACATTTTGCTTGACAATAAGGTCTTCATTAAAGTTTTCAACACTTATAAAGACCACAAGTGAGAAGAAAAATTTTTGATTATTAATCGGGGGAATCCGTTTGGCCTAATTGATCCGTCATGGTATTCACCTCAGTCCACCCCATTAAAAGTAAGGTTGTTAAGCAATACATTGCATGATCAACCTAATTGTGATAACAACCACTCTATCCCCTATGCTATCATGCTCAATCTCATCTTGTTGTGGTATAATGCTTGGTTTTTCAATGAAGATGAGATAACGTGGTGACTTATTCTGAAATCCACTTGTTGGTTATGAAGCTTGCACCTTCTATACATGCGTCCGGCTGAAGACAGAAAACTTAGCGCTTCTGGGAGGCAACCCAATGTTTTGTTATTTAATATTTAGTTTTTAGTGTGTTTTCAGTAGTCAGGTCAAGTAGAGAAGGAGCCATCATATATCAATAATGAAGGATTTCGCCTCGCTCACCAGGTTATATCCTTCCATCGCAAACATTTTCACTGTTACAATGTTCTATTGCTTTCAATTGTATATGCCATTGAGGACAGTGCCATTCAAGTTGGGGGGGAGAGAACAATATCATGATGCATATAGTACAACTTGACAAAAGTTTCTGCATAAAAATGAAAAAGATGATATCCTCATTTGAGTTGATTCATGCTCAAAATTGAAAGTGATTCTGAAATAGAAAAGGCTAGAGAGAAGGATGATGGAAAATTTATTTAGATCTAGCCATGGAAAACTGATATAAGAATCTCTTTAAAAGTTCATGTGCACTTCAAAATAAGAAAAATCACATTACACACTAATGAAACAAGCAAGACAAGCCTTCTGTTATTTTAGGTATTATTTCTGATATTCTGCACTTCTCAAGAAAGAGATATTTTTATAAGCTTTCTGTGAAGTTATCTAGTGCAAATAGCACATTGAAAAAAATTGATGAAAAAAAAAACGCCATGAAAAATGCTCCAATTCTTAATAACCAAGCCTACTTCACCTAAGAAGTGTGGAGGTTCGCGTCAAAAGGAAAAGGGAACCTTGATCTACGAAACTGGGCATGCTTCTCCGAAGGCAAGAGTCGAGGTTCATGTTAAACAGTGAAGGGTAGTGCAGCATCATGTGTGTAGAAAAATATATAAAAAGATCCCAAGAGGGACAAAGTAATAAGGCAGACCAAAAAGCTAGTATACTTAATGCTCTGATCTAAGAGGCGTCGGGTTGAAAGATATTTGCTTGAAATAGCAAATGAGGGATGCAATTGTCTATGCTGTGGATTTAGTATTACACGTGCACAAGTGCTATTGAGCTTTGATTTAAATTCTTGATCATGTACTTCTAATTTCCTACATAAGGCTAGTGTACATTAATGATTATGGATTCCTAATCTTTGGTTGAATCTATGAAAGGAGAGCTGGATATGAAAGTGTGGATTTTATAAACTCTTGTTAGTCTTGAATTTTAATTTATTTACATTACTAAGGGACTAGCAATGAGTAAGTTGGGGATGTGATAAGTGATTTATTTTATATCATAAGTTGCGTCACATTTTTCATCTTTGAGCATTAAATGAATAAAGTTGTGCATTAATGTGAACAAATCTCATTCTCACCATTATTTGAGTTTGTATGTATTTTACCATATTTTTGAGCCAAAAAGATCATGTGAGAAATATTCAAGAATTTACACAATTAATTGCAAGCCATTTGATGAAATACATTGATATTTTAAATTTTTGAAAATTTTAGGAAATAGCGACCGGAGTGTCAGATGCCAATTTGGAAAATATTTTGAAAAATAAGAATTCGCGACTGAGTGAAGAGGCGCCATTTCATTTATGAATTTTGAAAAAGAAGAAAAACTGGAAAATAGAAAAGAAATAGCGACCGCTCGCGCGGGTGCTCATTCAATTTTGTAGAAAATCAAGAAAAAATGGAAAAGAATAAGTGACTGTGTGAACAGCCGCTATTTCTTGGATTTATGGAAAAATATATATGTAAAAAAGAATTAACGATTTCTTGGAAAGTCGCCATTTCATGATTTTTGAAAAAAGGAGAAATATCAAAAAGAGGAAATAATGATTGAGCGACCGTGTAAATAGTCGCCATTTTAATTTGCGCGTAATACCCAGTCGTAATTTTCAGAAGAGTTTGAAGTGGAACAGCTTGCCTCGATTGAAGCTATCCTTCTTTAGATGAGCTTATGTTCCATGTTTTGATCAAGGAGGACTCTATCCTAGGGAAGAGAACTAATTGGGCAACCAATCTATGCTGCAAAATTGGATTTTGAGATGCCACGATCGTGAAAGGGTTCCTCTGCTACTATATAAGGCACCCGAGAGTGCCATATGAAGGAGTTCACGCATTAGCCCTTTTAGCCTTTCTTCTAAGCCCGTTTTCATGCTTTTCTAGTCGTTTTCTTAAATGTCTTTCTTCTGAAAAGTTCTTCATTTTTAAGTTTTCTACAATTTCTTCTTCTTCTTCCTTGTCTAATTCTCTCCCGTTTTCAAGCTATTCTTAAGTTTTCAAAGTTCAGTTCTGCATTTTTTTTCTGTTCACCCGATTTTTCACAATTCTATTCTTCCTCCATTTGCTTTCACTTCTAATCCTTTTTTCATCTAAGTCTCTTCATCAAACGTATTCTTTTTTGAAAGATCTAAATTTTCTTCTTCTTCATCTTCCTCTAATTCCTCTTCGTTGTCAAGTTATTCTTAATTTTTTAAGGTGCTGTCTTCAAATTTTTCACTGTTCATCCACATAGATACCTTCTATTCTTGCTCATTTTTCATCCTCTTCCTCACATTTTCTCACTCTGCCATCTTCACAAAATTTCTTCCTCTTTCTCTGATTTACAACTTTCTCTTCTTTCACCTTTTCTAAATCTCTTTAGTTTTTATGTTATATCTTTTCTAATCACTCTCTATTTTTAATATATTTTTACTACGTTTTAAAGTCTTTTTCTCTTCCTCTTCCATCTACCTCTCCCATATTTTTTATTCTTCTATCTACCTCCATCTCCCATATTTCTTCACACATCCCAAAGTGGATCCTCTTCCTTTGGTCCTCTCGGCGGTGTCTACTTCTACTATGGGGTGAAATTCCAAGGCTCGGCACGGCAAGGAGACGGCGGCTATTCTTCATCCTATTGGCTCTTATTCTTCCTCTTTCTCTTTTATTTGCAAGTTGTAATTTTAATTTTTACATACATTGTACTTGTCAGCTTTCATAGCTATAAATTTCAGATTTTGTGCAATTGTGTTTTTCTCCCTCTCTTTCCAATTTCTATTCTTAACTCTCTCATATTCTTTAGTTAGTTTATTTCCATGCAATTTTTCTTTTCTTTAGTTTAAATCTCACTTAAAACTTCATATTTATCAAATATAGGAGTTCTCATCCATGCTATTTTGAAAACATTTCTTCTCCGTGGGATCGACCCGTATTCACCACTTTTCTTAAATTTTAATATTTTTAAGTGAGTGAGTTTGGTTAAATTTTAAATTATGGCACGGCTTTTTAACGACGGGGTTTGTGCACATTAGATGCCAGGCCTCAGCCTTGAAGTTGCTTAGCATATATTGGCTATCGACCCAAAAGTTGAACCAGTCAAATAGTCACCTCGCGGAATGAGGCCAGAACTGATAAGCCAGGTTTGCAAAGAGGTCGACAAGCTCATAGATGTCAGCTTCGTAGCATAAAACTAATACACCATATGGCTGGCCAACATTGTGCCCGTCAAGAAGAATAATGGCCAGATCAGAATGTGTGTGGACTTTCAGGACCTGAATAAGGCATTCTCGAAAGATGATTTCCCGATGCCCATCACTGAAGTTATGATAGACGCTACTATTGGCCACGAAGCGTTATCATTCATTGACGGGTCATCCGAATACAACCAGATATGGATAGCCGAGCATGACAGAATTAATACGGCTTTTCGATCACCCAAGGTGATATTCCACTATAGAGGATGTCTTTCGGCCTCAAAAATACCGGTGCCACTTATCAAAGGGCAATGACAAAGATATTTGATGAACTGCTCTATGACAAAGTCGAATGCTACATCGACGATTTAGTCGTCAAGACCAAGAAGAAAGAAAATCACCTGAGTGACCTGAGGATTATATTCGAAAGGCTCCATCGATATGAGTTGAAGATGAACCCGATGAAATTTGCCTTTGGCGTTTCCAGTGGGAAATTTCTAGGCTTCATTATCCGATATCGGGTAATTGAAATAGATCCCTCCAAGATAAAAGTCATTCAGGAGTTGCCTCCTCCGAAGAACTTAACGGAACTGCGGTCATTGCACGACCGATTAGCCTATATCCGCAGGTTCATCTCCAACCTATCCGGGTGATGTCAGCCATTCCATAAACTGATGATGAAAGATACGCCATTATGCTAGAATCAAGAATGCCAAAGAGCTTTTAACCAGCTGAAGAAGTATTTGAAGACCCCGCCGTTACTGAGGGCACCCGTCAAAGGGCGGCCATGGGTTCTCTACATAGCCGCCATCGAATATTCACTGGGGGTAATGCTAGCCCAGAATAATGACAAGGGGAAGGAGCAAGCCCTTTATTACCTCAGTCAAAGATTGGTCGGGGCGGAAAGAAAATATACCCCGATCGAGAAAGTTTGCCTTACATTGGTCTTTGCAGTCAAGAAGATGAGGGATTACATGCTCTTGCATGAAATACAGCTGATATCAAGGGCTGATCCGATCAAGCACCTTTTGTCCCAGCCAGCACTGAAAGGGTGACTGGGTAAATGGGCCATAAATTTGATGAAAATTGATATTACATATGTGCCACAAAAGGTCATTAAAGGCCAGGCAATAGTAGATTTCTTTGCAGCACACCCTATGCCTGAAGATTCCTCTCTAATCATTGAGCTTCCGGAAGATGAAATTCTAAAAGTGGATCAAGTTTGTCAGGCTGTGTGGCAACTGTATTTTGACGGGGCATCCAGAACTGAAACATCCCGATCATGGCAGACAAGGATAAGAGCCGGAGTAGGCATCGTACTCAAGTCTCCGGAGGCATAAGTGCTACATACATCATGCTCGATCAACAAATCATGCACAAACAATGAAGCAGAATATGAAGCCTTGATCATTGGTCTTCAGATTGCTCTCCATAAGGAGATTCGAATGTTGCAAGTGTTCGATGATTCAATGCTAATTGTCAAGCAGATACATGGGGGGTTCGATGTTCGAAAGCCCACGTTACTCCCTTATTGCGCCAATGCGAAGAATCTCATGGGGCGATTCTACTTCATCGAGATAGGCCATGTCGACCGAAGCCAAAATGCTCAAGTAGATGCACTGGCGAAGCTAGCAAGCTGGCTGGTAGTCCCGCCAAATGAATCCCTTAATATAACCGTGATAAACCGGTGCCAGGTTCCTAGTATGATAGAGGAGCCAGGTGAAGAAGAACATGAAGCTGCAACAGTAGAAGCAATCAGCTCTCCTGACTGGAGAGAGCCCCTAATGCAATGGTTTAGACACCAACAATCGCCCAAGCAAAGGGAAGAAAAGATCAAACTGATCATGATGAAAGACTCTTATGAAGTCAGGAACAGAACCTTGTTCTGGATTGTGGCAGATGTCAAAAGAAAGGTGCTCCTCCGATGCATGTCTATGGAGGAGGCCTGGACGGGCATAAAGGAAGTTCATACCAGATCAGCCGGCGCCCATCAAGTCAGGCCTAAAATATAAATTGAAATCAAGAAATTGGGATATTATTGACCAACTATGTTCGATGACTACTGTAAATATGTCAAGTCATGTCATAAATGTCAGGAACATGCCACGGTCTCGAGAAGACCCCCGATACAACTACACCCAACAGCGCCCAGCTGGCCGTTTGCCGAATGGGGAACCGAAGTTGTAGGCCCGTTGCTCGCGTCTTCATCAGGGTGCAGATACATCTTAGCAGCGACATATTATTTCTTCCGCTAGGCAGAGGCTGTGGCCATAAGAGAAGTGAGAGGAGAAATCGTGGCCAGATTTGTTTGTTGAAACATCATATTCCGATTCGGCGTACCCGATCAAATCATCTCCGATAACGAAAGTCACATCCAGTACTAGAAGCTCTACAAACTGGCCGTTAAATTGAAGATTGATTGGAGGACATCCACTCTATAAAACCCTCAAGCAAAGGGGTTAGCGGAAGCCTACAACAAAACACTATGCACACTTCTTGCCAAGACGGTCAGCTCTAGGAAGAAGGATTGGGAAGATAAGATGTATGAAGCATTGTGGGTGTACCGCATTGTGTTCAAGACCTCGATGGGTTACTCACCATTTTCACTAGTGTACGGATCAGAAGCAGTCGTCCCGATAGAGCTGAAGATACCCTCATAGCAGGTCACGATCTAGCAAGAATTGGTCAAAGATGGCCAAACGGATATAGAAAGAACACTAGAGGAGCTCTCATATTTGGAAGGATAGCGGCTCAAAGCCCAGCAGAACATATAGGTCTATCAGTCCCGTATGGCCCGCGCCTTCGATAAGCTCGTCAAAGAGTGAGAATTCAATAAAGGAGACCTAGTCATGGTCAAACGAAAAGAAGTCATGGTGGCCAATCCCAAAGGCAAATTGAATGAAAATTGAATAGGACCTTACGTGGTCCAAAATGTTTATGAAGGCGGTGCCTATGTCTTCATCGACCATCGGGGGGAAGTTCAATTTTTACCCCTCACCGGGAAACACCTGAAGCTGTACCATGCGCCGCTTCCTCAGCTCGGCAATCAACTGAAACTGATACCCCACAATGAACAGGGTTGTATCTCGGAGCTCTTGTAGTCACCATATAACCACTTAACACGGCACCTATGGCCTTCCGGGGTCTTAGCCGAGGGGTACGACCTAGACCTTCCGTCTAAGTCAGAGAAACTCGAACTCCTCGCGTCGGTGCAATCCCAGTACCGATGAACCACTTAACATGGCACCCATGGCCTTCCGGGGTCTTAGCCGAGGGGTATGACCTAGACCTTCCGTTGAAGTAGGAGAAACCCTAACTCCTTGAGTCGGTGCAATCCCAGTACCGATGAACCACTTAACACGGCACCCATGGCCATCCGGGGTCTTAGCCGAGGGGTATGACCTAGACCTTCCATCTAAGTCGGAGAAACCAGAACTCCTTGCGTCGGTGCGATCCCAGTACCGATGAACCACTTAACACGGCACCCATGGCCTTCCGGGGTCTTAGCCGAGGGGTACGACCTAGACCTCTCGTCTAAGTAGGAGAAACTCAAACTCCTTGCGTCGGTGCAATCCCAGTACCGATGAATCACTTAACTCGGCACCCATGGCCTTCCGAGGTCTTAACCAAGGGGTACGACCTAGATCTTTTGTCCAAGTCGGAGAAACCCAAATTCCTTGCGTCGGTGCGATCTCAGTGCTGATGAACCACTTAACTCAGCACCCATGGCCTTCTGGGGTTCTAGCCAAGGGGTACGACCTAGACCTTTCATCTAAGTAAGAGAAACCTGAATTCTTTGCGTCGGTGCGATCCCAGTACCGATGAACCACTTAACTCGGCACCCATGGCCTTTCGGGGTCTTTGCCGAGGGTACGACCTAGACCTTTCGTCTTAGTCAGAGAAACCTGAATTCCATGCTTCGGTGCGATCCCAGCATCGATGAACCACTTAACTCGGCACCCATGGCCTTCCGGGATCTTAGCCGAGAGGTACGACCTAGACCTTTCGTCTAAGTCGAAGAAACTTGAATTCCTTGAATCGGTGCGATCCTAGTACCGATGAACCACTTAACTCGGTGCCCATGGCCTACCGAGGTCTTAGCCAAGGGGTACGACCTAGACCTCCTGTCTAAAGTTGGAGAAACCCGAAATCCTTGCGTCGGTGCAATCTCGGTACCGATGAATCACTTAACTCGGTGCCCATGGCCTTCCGGGGTCTTAATCAAGGGGTACGACCTAGACCTTCCATCGAAGTTAGAGAAAGCCGAACTCCTTGCGTCGGTGCAGTCCCTGTATCGATGAATCACTTAACTCGGTGCCCATGGCCTTCCAGGGTCTTAGCCGAGGGGTACGACCTAGACCTTCCGTCTAAGTCAGATAAACCCTAACTCCTTGCATCGGTGTGATCCCAGCATCGATGAACCACTTAGCTCGGCACCCATGGCCTTCCGGGGTCTTAGTCGAGGGGTACAACCTAGACCTTCCGTCTACGTCAGAGAATGAACTCTTTGCGTTGATGCAATCCCAGTACCGATGAACCACTCAACTCGGTGCCCATGGCCTTTCGAGGTCTTAGCCGAGGGGCATGGCCTAGACCTTTCGTCTAACTCAAATAAACCTAATTCTTCACGTCAGCATAAACCCGAGGTTGACGATACCACCCCGATTGGTGCCTGGCTCCCCGTCAGGGCCAATTCATTACCCAACCACTATAACTGATATAACTCAATGGCTTAGGCCTTTCATCTAAGCTAGATAAACCCAATTCTTTGCATCGGCATAAACCCAATGGTGATGATACCACGCCGGTTGGCACCTGTCTCTCGGATAGGACCAACCCATCCGTCCCATCGTGATGATCAATACAACCCAATGGCTTAGACCTTCTGTCTAAGCCAGATAAACCAGATATCCTTGCATCGGTATAAACCCAGTGTCGACGATATCATCTTGATCGGTGCCTGACTCTCCATCGGGACCAATCGATATAGCTCACGGCCGAGACCATTCGTCTAAAGCTGAAGATGTTCTGCCCCGATATCAACCGCATGCCAGGCAAGAAGCCGCACTTGCAGGCCCCGCTCCTTTGTCCCTCGTTCGCGATGCCTGCGGGTGGGGGGCATTTGTTGGCGATAAAAAAAAGAGAGAAAACAAAAAGGGAAAGGGCGTAAAGGGGCAGATGCACAAATGGGAGAAAGGAGGGGGCAAAGGACAAAAGGAGAAGGAATTTCAAAAAAAAGAGAAATAGAAAGAAAAGAATAGCGCGACCATTCTGTCTGTGTCTCTCCCTCCATGTTTTTACTGTTCATCCCGCTTCTTCTTCTCCCGCGCGGGCATTGAATGCCCGTTGACATCCTTCGCATGTGCTTGCACGCCAGAGCCCATGCCATGCAGGAGCACGGTGCCACCTGCGGCCGGCCACGTCGCGCACGGACAAGTCTTATCTACTCCACCGTGCCCTCCTGCGAAGCAACGGAAGCGTCAGTGGCCATGCCATCAACAACAACAGCAGGAGCAGCGGTGGATATATATATATATATATATAAGAGATAAAGAAAACACATGGAAGTCTTCCTCCAAATGGGACCCCTGCATCCTTATAAGAAGCACCCCTGCAAAGCCAAAAGGTTGGGCTGGTGGATTCCTTTCCAGCCTACTACGTGAAGCATCCAAAGCTGTTAGAAGAGAAGAAGAGAGGGGAGAAGAGAGCCCAAAAAGGAAATGAGTAGAGTGAGTAAGGGAGTGGGAGAGCCATCCGTAGAGGGGTTCCTGTGTATCTCTTTCCCTTCTCCTTCTTTGTGATTTGTGAGGCTCTGTATAGCCTAGATGTAGATATTCGCATTTAGAAATGAAAGAAATGTGGGGTTTTTGGCCCTGATGTTTTTTTTATATGAGCTTCGGTCTTCCCCTCCAATGGCGTAATGTATTACTCATGTTTGCTCCCTTATGTTATTCTAGGAGACATGATGCTTTGTTTTTTCCATTAATTCCTAGTATCATATCTATATGGCGGTGTAGTTGTTAACTCGGTGGCCACCGGCCCAGGGCTCACTCACACCCTTGAGAGTGGCTCCGGGTTGCCACTCACTGAGCACTCGTACGGTTCTGATCTCTTTTCTGAAGTCATACTGATTTCTTTATCTCAAAACCCAACCTTGGGATTTGGCCAATTTCATGGCCATGATGCCAATGGGGTGAGGGATATGAATATTAACCCTAGATTGGATATTCTACAATATTTCTTTTCGATATTGCGATTTTAGAGTGGGAGATGCACATAATAGCCGTTAAGGAAGGGTTCCGAGTTTACATAACCCCATAAGTATGATTCGGAATCCATGCCCGTCCGGGCTGCTTTGGGCCGCTCCCTGATTTTCTTTAACTCTCCTCGGGTTCTCTTCCGAAGTCTTCCGTTCACTCTCGGATCCCCAGGGACTTGCTTCCTCATAGTATGGTCCCCGGGTGATCTCCCTTAAAAGGGTGAATACTAATGACCGCATAGTTCAATGCTAGCTTAAATCAACATTTCAAAAACAAGATCGTGGTAGCCCGTGTGCCATTGGAGTCCCTTGTAGGCTAGTCCTGGGGATTTTCGTGCCCAAATCGGATCATTGGATGTTGCCGCTTCCATGCGCATCCTTAGATGCTGTCGCTTCCGTGCGCATCCTTCTTATTTTTGGGGCCGTCTCGGAGTTCCTTCGTGGACGTGTACCTAATTTACACCCCCAATACTTTGGGTCTAGTGGAGGTGCTGTAGGATTTTCGTCAGGGAACTTGAACAAATTGCAAGACTAATAACCCAAAAGAAGTATTAATGAATGGCTTATATCCAAAACTTTCATGACAGATATGCAGCAACCATGAAGTGGATAACAAAAATGATGCAATGAGGATCATAACCTAAAGAACTGATGAAGACAAGGCTATAAAAGAAACAATAATATAGAGAAGATGATTTTTAGAGCAGAATCAAAATTCTAAAGATGCGTTGCGTACATATGTATGTGTATACCATGCGCGATCAGTTTGAAACTCTTTCAAATTGGGCTGGGAGCTTGCTGCTGCGACAGGCATGCAAAAAGAAGCATTATATGTTCATAACAGATCTGCATGATAAATTCACCAAGGTTGCATGAAGATGATCAAACATTGCATATGCACACTGAATTGCATTAGATCTTCACTAAAATTGCATGGACCTTAGCATATTTTCCCCTTTGCACATTTCAGAACTGAACATGTCACGTGCACTCTTATGCATACCTTGATTCATATGTGCATTAATTCATGAATTCAGATAGGACTTTATGCATACTTTAATTCCCGAGTGCGTGCTTGCCACGACTGTTTTGGTATATCAAATGGTGAATGGCGAAAGGCCGGACTACGTCTGGACGGAAACCCTCACTATGCGTGAGTAAATTACTCTTCCTCGTGCCGAGGGCCACCCTACATGAATAAGCGATGGAACCCATGCATGTTATGCATAAGAATTCACAAAACCATCTTCTTGCATTTTCACAAGGGCTTGGCCTCCTTGATAAAGAAAAAAAACCACACATTACTACATTTCATGACCGTTGTATGCCATTCCTACGGGTGGAATAACAGAATTTTGTTTGCTGGTATGGGGGCAAGTCGACTTGCCCAGCCCCATGTCGACTTGCCCATGAATCCAATAGCATAAAATTAACATTGGGCACGAAGGCAAGTCAACTTGGCCTAGCCCCAAGTCGACTTGCCCATGATCCCAGCAAAAAAAATCTACTGACTGGCTTGGAGCAAGTCGACTTGGTCCGGCCCCAAGTCGACTTGCCCAGCGTCTAGAACAATGCAATGCCGATAGCCTTTGATCTTCTGATCTCTCACAGCTAGCAAGCCTTTCCCGACCCTTTCCTCTCCTATACGCGTACATACACATATGCATACGTATGCTTCGTCCGTGTGCCAAGATGAAATAAGAATATAAGACAAATCAAACAAAGAAAAAAAAAGGGAAAAAACAATGAAAGGGGGGGCTAAACCCCTGCATCGATGCAGGCAAGCCCCTGCGTCGATGCAATTATGTCCCCCCCCCCCCTTTGATCTGCCATAAACCAAAAAAAGAAAATCAAAGAGAGAGAAAAAATAATAATAACAAAATAAAACAAATAACTGATCAACAAACTAATAGCAAATGACCAAATCAAACAATAAAATCAATACAAACGAAGACGAACGAAATAACAAAATGAGGAATAATGAATGATAAATAATAGATAACAATGTTTAAAAATAAGAAAAATAAAAAAAGGGAATGATATAAGAAATGCCACGAAAACATGAAAATAAAGAAAATGAACCCAAATGCCATCCTTAAGAAATTAATGGCCTTTCATCTGGAAGTCTTTGCCTCTTTAGACCCGGCGTGAAAGAGATATCAACGATGCCCTGCAAGCCGTGCTTGGCCCTCGGGGACCACCCCGATATGGCCACGATCCAACCTTTCCCATGCCAATAGCTCACTAAATCTGACATGTTTCCACTGGGATCTAATCCCAATCTCTTATCAAACTTACCGTGCACTCGGCAGACAATTACACGGGTCTTATCTCCGTCTTTGTAACGCTTTCAACACGGACTTCCGTCCGAACATGAAACGGTCAATATATGACAGGCATGATTTTAAATACCCCCTTTGCACCCTAATGTAGGGGATTTTAATACTCTTTAATACACCTTTCGTTCACTTCTTGATATTTGATTTTTAGGCCATGAGGCCCCTTATCTTGACGATTAATCAACGATTTTCCCCTATCCGATGGGATGTAATTAACGTCGTGACCTTTGTGGCACAGCGGGTTCTAGTCTCGACACGATATCCACTATCGTCTAATTAGTCAGAAGGCACGCACCATTGGCTCCGGACCACTCCAGTCTCGGAGCCTGAACATATTGTCACTATGTGACTGGCACGCCCTCACACTTGATAAACCGATAGAAGATAAAATGATATATATATATATATATATATATATATATAAACGATTAAAAGTGCATCCATAGTATTATATCTCTTGAACCATGCTAGCTTTAAGTGGTGAATAAATTGACATAAATATGCATGCTACGATAAATCCGATAACAAGCAAAGCTAAAGTTGGACAAGAGATAGAGCAAGAATCGAGAGATCAATTTCCAAGAATATATTTCTAAACAAAGGACAAGCGTGTAGAGTGGCATCACGAGTTTCAAGAACAATATATGGTACACATATACATGAGAACTTATAACATTGAACATTACTATAGATTGGCCATGCACAAGACATAATTACCCATTCCGGGCCATGTCAAGTATCGATAACAAGTGACGTATCATGTCAATAACATATCATATCAAATCAATGTTGGAACTGTCTAGATCAAATCTTGCTTATCATTGGTGCAATGCCACACTTGATCATTCATAGTACCAGTATATGTCTAGGCTTTGCCTCGCCCCTGGGACTAGATCCGGGCCCCTATCAAGTAACGTCCTAGCATTGAGTGCCAATTGGACCCATAGCCCCCTGTAAATTTCCAGACAAGTTCCAAGTCAATTAATGGCCATTAGAATTCGAAGACTAAGCTTTTGTAGGAACATTAAAAGATCAAGGAATATAGATTCCAAGGTTGGATACATGAATAGGAATAATATCGGGCAACTAACATCGAAAACCATGAGATGCAAGAATCTGGGAAAATTGTGTCCACTCAGGCCGCCGTGAATTACAAGAATTTTGCGTCTTATCCCAAGTCGCCAATTCCTGTGAATAGTACCGGCACGAGGAATTCACGTCACTATAGGTGACGTAAATTCAAAGATCCTGCGACACCTGTGCCAGTCACCAATTAAATAGCATCTAGACACAATGTCACATATTCAGGACTCTCATAGAACAGCCTATTTGGCGCTCCATGAAGGTTGGGGGTCATGTTTCTTCAAAGTGACGTTACTAAAAACAGGTGGAGAGGGGTAGATTCGCGGCCTAAAAGACAAGTAGCCAATACGGCCCAACAAGACCCGCATAGCCCAACCGGTGGCTGCCCCCTTATTGGGACCACTCACTAGGAGGCCCAACTCATTCGGGTTGACATAACCCATGTGGTTTCCTTGCTTGGGAGTCCTTATAACGGTACCCCCTATTGCTAGGGGAAAGCCCAAAAGGTGACTGAGCATAACTGTTCGATGGAAGTCCAGGGGATAAGAGAAGGGTAAAGAGCCCACACCTAAGTGGTAACGCCCCCTAAGCTCTCCCCCTTCCCTCTACAGAGAACGAACCACTATACAAGTCCAGGGAAACCCTCAGGAAAGGTAAGCCAATTCTAGCCACCTCACTGGTGAGGAGAAATTTCGTGCTCCACACCCCCTTGCCCCCTTCTCACTCTTAGAGCTCTTACCACTGCTCACTTAAGCATCAGAGGGTTTTCCCTGAGATCTCAACACTGGGCCCCTTGATTGCTTTATTTCCCATGTTCGCAAGAATCTTTCTCGAGGTGGTTTCCCCTCGCGATCATCCCTGATCCGACGATATGTGCCTTCACACAAGATCTCGCCTCTTCATCTGGCGCTATCTGTGGGAAACGAACTAAAAGTCAGTATGGTACGAAGGAGTAGCAGTAGGCGGGTAGCCGGCGATAGGTTGAAAGCACCGGCAGTAGCGACTGAAGGGTGTGTGCCATCTAATTCTATGACTAGCCCCCTTCCTCCCAATCAAGCCAACGTTCCACCCCCTCTGCAAACGGATGCCCCGCTCCCCGCAGTAATAAGTTGGATACCCTCGTCGACCTGATGTGGGCCCAGGTAGCCAGGGAAGAGCACTCACAGCATTCGCGGTCGAGCCCCCCCCCCCATCTGGAAGCTTCTCAACGAACAAGAGGAGGCCACTTTATTCTCCAGGAAGGTTGTATCATCCGCATCATGGTGGGTAAACCTTCACATCCCCCACCGAACAAGAAGCTTCCTCCAACCCTCGTAGAAGGGAAGGTGAAGCGCCCCCACCGGTACAGGTGGCCAGCCTCGGTACGTGCCGGCATGAAGGCGAGCACACCAGAAACATCTCGGGATATCCTCGTGCTCATCCGGAGCTCTCCCTACAACTCTGACAATTCGAGCGATGATTCACCGAGCCAGATCAGGTCCTCCGGGCCCTGAAACAGAACTCTACCACTAAAGAGGAAGAAGAGCGATCTCCGTTCTCGTCCAACATTTTGGAGGCTGGACTATCCCCACAGATGTCCCTTCCGGCCTTCAAGTCTTAGGATGGTTAGGGCGACCCAACCGACCACTATGACAATTTTGATGCCCTGATCACCCTGCACGGGGCGTCCGACGCCGTCAAGTGCCGAGCGTTCGTAACCACTTTGGTTCAAAGCACTCAAGCCTGGTTCTGAGCACTTGCCCCCTAAAGTGTCACTAGCTTCCGACAGTTTGGGTGATGTGGACACTAAAAAAAAAATTTTCTCACCCCATGTTTAGGTGTAGGGGAATAAAGAAGAGGAGAAAAGAGAAGAGAAGATGAGAAGAAGAAAATAAGAAAAGGAAGCCCCTCAAGTGCCCTTCAATGGCACACCCTCAAGTGCCCATCAACGACACACCCTCAAGTGACCTTCAACGGCACACTTATGCCCCCATTCCAACGGCACACTCGATGTACCCCTCCAGCGGCACACCCTTCGTGCCCTCTAACGGAAAAGCAGCCAAACGCCTCCAACGGCACGCCTTGAGAAACCTCCAGCGGCACACTCTCACGCCAGCTCCAAGCGGCACACTCCCACGCTGCTGAACACCCTTCAATGACACACCCTCAAGTGCCCTTCAACGGCACACTTGTGCCCCCCGTCCAACGGCACACTCGATGTGCCCCTCCAACGGTACACCCTTTGTGCCCTCCAACGACACAGTAGCCAAATGTCTCCAATGACACGCCTTGAGAAGCCTCCAGCAGCACACCTGCCAAGCCTTCCAGCGGCACACCCCCAGGTACCCCTTCAGCGGCTCACTATTTGTGCCCCCCCAACGGCACACTACTAGGTGCCTTTTTAGCGGCACACCCGTTGAGCTCTCCAACGGCACACCCTGTTGGACCCCTTTAGTGGCACACCATGCCAAGTCCTCCACCCGGTGCACCGCTACTTCCTCCGCACCCGGTGTAGCGTTCCATCTTTCAGACTGGTACCAACTGACATAAATATGTTGGTCACTACGTAGGACCCTTGGCGAGCAGCTCAGGCACCTCGGAGCCAATTAGAACCATGCCATACTGTCGCCCTCTGATTTAAGCACGTAGGCCACCTCCTAACGAGGATGCGACCGGGGTCAACCTCGGACAGAAGCTTCATCATGAAGCCCCGTCAACGCGTTGGAGGTATAAAAGCCCTCACCCAAGAGAGACAAAATATATATAGAGAGGGGGCTGAACTTAAAAGGGAGAATAAGAGAAGAGACGTAGGGAAGCCAGAGAAAAAAAAAGTAGAAGAAAAGTAGAAGAAGAAAGAAGATAGGAAAGGGAGAGGCTCCTACTTCCCCCCTGCTACTCCGTCTACCGCCGTCGGCGTGAAGAAGAGAGAGAGAACAGAAGAAGAGAAGAAGAGAAGAAGAAAGTGAGTGAGATGTTGGACACGGATGCACACTAAGATCTAGAGGGGGGTGAATAGATCTACCCCTTAAAAATACAAGTAAGAAAAGATACGGAATTAATGGTTCTGCTAGGAAGCAATCGGATAAAGCAGATCTCACTAAACAATCTTATGCATTCATCTAAGCGAGAAATAAGCAAACAGGATGCGCACACGAGCAACAGGAGCAAAATCAAACACACAGAGACACCAGGAGTTTTAGGTGGTTCGGCTTTCACCTACATCCACCCCACACTCAGACTAAGTGTGGATTATTGCTGATTCACAACTTCAATCCGGTGATCCACAGCTTCGAGGATTGTATCCCTACAAACTGCTGATCCACAACTTTAGGGATAAAATCCCAGACCGCTGAGCCTCACAGCTTGCTACCGCTGAGCTTTACAGCTTGGCTGACCGAGGACTCACCCTCGCATGCTGACACACAGCTTGACGGAGTTCAGAAAAATAAAAATGAAAGATGAAAAACAACAATGTAGCTCTCAATGAGCAGATTGAATCTGGATTTGATCCACGAGTCAATTACATAAACCAATCCTCTGAAACTCTCTCCGATCTAAAACTTTTGATCCTTTTCTCTCCTTCTAGCTTCTCCTCTCTCACTCTGGCTCTCTTCAGGTTGCTCTATCTTTTCTTAAGGGCTTCTCACTCTTTCTATCAATCTTCTGATTTTCTTTGTCTTTAGAAAGGGGCCAATATATATATATATATATGTGTGTGTGTGTGTGTGTGTGTGTGTGTGTGTGTGTGTGTGTGTGTGTGTGTGTGTGTGTGTGTGTGTGTGTGTGTGTGTGTGTGTGTGTGTGTGTGTGTGTGTGTTCTATCTTCAGGCCCCCACGAGCTTATGCATTGGGCGTGTGGAGAGCTAGCTCCCGCCTTTTTGGAGATGACACACGTCAGGAGAAGATGGGTGAGCATATCCGCGTGGCAGAATCCTCTGGATGTATCTGCCTTGGAACACATGCTCAATCATGAGCTTCCTTGGTACATGTGCTTTACTCTACAATTCTGATAAGGATTAGTTAAGAGAAAAGATGCACCGAGTTTAATTTGGCATGAAATAGGGTATGCACAGACATTCCAAGCAAACACATCATATATGCACAGACCCTTCTAAGCCAATGGCATGACCTATACCGGCGTATTAAATCAATGCAAGATGTGCACAGACCTTCTTGTACGTTCAACAATGAAACGTGCATAGACATTATATGCACGATGAACATAATGCACTGACTTATGCATGCATGGACACAGGTGCACAGACCTTTGTAAACATGTATGCACAGACTTTGATGTGCATATAGGAAGTATGCACAGACCTTGATGCACGTATGAGAAAGTATGCACAGACCTAATGTGGTATATGCAAAGTATGCACAGACGTGTTTGATGAGATGTGCATAGACCTCATCTGCCATAAATGAAGTGTGCACCGACCGTTTGCCTTTGAAACCAAACATTGCACCAACCGTGCTTGTGCAAAGAAGGCATTGCACTGACCTTGTTTAACAAAGAGACAAAAACAATGCACCAACCCCATATGCTTACAACAAACTTGCACCGATTTGCTACAGTAACATGCATTGACCTATATGCAAGCTACAGTGATATGCATGAATTTATCATGAACAATTCTACCTTTGCACAGACCTATATGAACTGACTATAGGAACTTGCATCGATTATGTTCTGCCTTACGAAAGATATGCACAGACCTTAACGTGTGCGATGCAAAACATGCATCGACGTTATGTATTGAGGTAAACATATGGACAGACCATTATGTGCAGAAAGCTGAAATGTGCACCGACATTGTGTACCAGACAACGTAGTATGCACAGACTCTATATGCAATAGGCATAAACAATACACGGACGGTATTAACTTGATCAATGAAGGATGCACAGAGTCTGTACTCGAGAGACAAACTATGCACATACATATTTTAAGTGAAATGCATGTACATTGACTTATGAAATGCTATCATTTCTGAGACTCAATATTTATCAAAATCAAAGGACTAAAAAATAAAAGGAATTATTGCCTATCATGTTTGCCAATCATCAAAACAAAGTAGGAGACAAATGCATAGAATTCTTATGTCCAGACACATATGACATCATACACATATGAGTCATAGTGTTTGTCATCATCAAAACACAATATCCAACATTCTCCCCCTTTTTGATGATGGCGACACATTTATATTTTGAAGAACGCATTTTAGATTCTGATGACAATAGTGTTTTTATTAAAAGTCAAAATACTGCACAATGCAAAAGATGCATGCAAAACAAATGCACATGCTCCCCCTTTATGCAGAACTCTTTCACTCACCATAGCAACATCAGAATCAACTAAAAAAATCACATCAGAATCAACAACCAAAATCACTCCCCCTTTGCCATTAGCAGAAAGGATAGGGAAGGAAAGTACTGAGATAAGTGCCACGGTGAAGAGGAAATCTGATGTGACAAACAATTTAGGCTTTTCATTAATCAAACAAGTAAAGCACATATTCTTCTAGTACAAGAATGTAGATAGTGCATTCCTGAACTTATGTGGTTTAAAAGGAATGAAGGTGAGAGACTTGCTACTTTACTCTGTGAGAACCAGTTTGAGGAGACTTTTAATAGTAATGAACCAGGAGTACATAGGACATGACAATTTTTATCTTACGGAATCTTGTTTATCTAAGATTGAAGGCATCATCAGGATTACTAGAAATTGTATTGAGATTAAACAAACTCTACAGTTCTGACTTAATCTTGTAGGGACAGTTTCATATATTTATTCTCTTTATTACTTTAGAACAGTCAAGTAGAATCATTCCTTGTTACATAAGAGTACACATTTATCAGATGCCGGTACCCCTAGTTACTCAGCAGGATCCACTATTCTATCTCAGGCATAGTTTTCACCTTTTTACGCAAGGGTAACCATTTATCAGACGCTAGTACCCCTAGTTACTCAGTAGAACTATCCTTTTAATTTTGTTTTGAACAAAGATAACTTGAAGCACTTCATGACATGAGTTTTTCTCCATTTAATTGATGAAGAGCCCAGTTTCTCAGTGCATTCAATCATTGCTTTTCCTTTAGAGTATTTAATTTATCATTTTGACGTAGCTGTCCATTTGATTTTCAGAAGGTGTTGTTTAAGAACAATACATGTTTTCAGGTTATCTCAACCAATTCAGCCTGAGTTTAGATAAGGTCAGATTCTGAAAGACTCAATTAAACATGACATGCATGAAATGGTTAACTATTAACGGGCATTCCACAGTCCTTCTTCATTGAGTTTAGTTTTTAGTCTCTGACGACCATTATGTTTAAACCACCAATTCATTCAGGGTTCATTACTCCTTATTACTAGAGAAGCTATCTATTTTTCAGCAGCTTGGATTAATGAACATGTCTATCAGTTTGTCATTTGATCAGACTAGGCACATGATTTCAAGAGATGTTCAGATACAGAAGCCAAGGATAAGATAGATCAAATAGACGGAGAGTGTATCTGACAGAATGAGTTTTCAATGAAGTTGACACTGGAGATCGACATAGAAAGTCGATATTATTTGGCACTGATCAGTTTGACTCATACATAATTATTTTAAGCTCCCCCTATTAAACTGTTTGAAATAAAACAAGATGCATGGGATGGAATTTTAGGAATGATAAGAAGTTACTCACACTCCCCCTCAATGTATGCAATGTCGACCAAGTTCAATGTTTAGAGGTAGATATGATCAATTTGTTCATGCTAAAAATTTGCAAAGACCAAGTTCTCTTCTTAGAAATTTAAATCTTTTATTACCAAGAGGTTTGGTGAAAATGTCAGCAATTTGTCTTTCATAATCTATGAATTCAAGCTCAATTTCCTTTTTACTGACTTCATCTCTAAGAAAGTGATGTTTGATTTCAATGTGTTTTATCCTAGAGTGGTGAACCGGATTTTTTGTTAAGGAAATGGCACTAGTGTTATCACAAAAGATTGTAATGCAACCGAGGTTGATAGGATAGTAAATTAACTGGTGTTTTATCCAGAGGACTTGGGCAGCACAGTTTCCTGTAGCCACATACTCTGCCTCGGCAGTAGATAAGGCTATAGTATGCTGTTTCTTGGATGCCCAAGACACTAGACACCCACCAATAAATTGACAATATCCGCTAGTACTCTTCCTATCTATCCTACACCCGACATAGTCTGTATCAGTGTAGGCTACAAGGTCTAGCTCACACTTAGCAGGATACCATAAGCCTAAGTCTAGGGTGCCAAACAGATACCTAAAAATCCATTTCATAGCTATTAAATGAGCTTCCTTAGGACATGCTTGAAATCTGGCACACAAACATACTGAAAATTGAATATCAGGACGAGATGTAGTAAGGTAGAGCATGGATCCGATCATACCTCTGTAAAGCTTGGGATCTACCATTTTACATGTCGGATCAGAATCAAGACTGGTAGATGTCCTCATTGGTGTAGTTATCGCTTTGAGATTTTACATCTTGAATTTCTTCAATAAGTCCTTGATGTATTTCTCCTGGGTTATGAAGGCTCCTTCTTTGGTCTGACAGATCTGCAGTCCAAGAAATAATTTCAGCTCTCCCATTGAGCTCATTTCAAACTCACTAGTCTTTAAGGCTGAGAATTCCTCACACATGGATGAGTTGGTTGACCCAAACACTATATCATCTATGTAAATTTGAATAATCAGAATTTCTTTTTCACATACCTTTGTGAATAGGGTCTAGTCAACCTTACCTCTGGAAAATCTCTTATCGGAGAGGAACTTACTCAGTCTATCATACCAAGCTCGGGGAGCTTGCTTTAACCCATAAAGAGCCTTGTCAAGTTTATAAACATGATCAGGAAATTCAAGACATTCAAATCTAGGGGGTTGTTTGACAAAAACATCTTCTTTCACCATTTAGAAAAGCAGATTTGACATCCATCTGCTGTAAAGTTATTCCCAGACTACATGCAGTGGCTAAAAGAATTCTAATAGCTTCAAGCCTTGCTACAGGAGCAAAAGACTCATCAAAGTCAATGCCAAACTCTTGGTTGTACCCCTGAGGAACTAGCCTAGCTTTATTTCTAACTATGTTACCTTGCTCATCAGGTTTATTCCAAAAAACCCATTCGGTGCCTATTATGTTGCCATGAGATGGCTTAGGAACTAAATGCCAGACCTTGTTCCTATCGAATTGACTTAGTTTATCATGCATGGCATTAATCCAGTGTTCATTCTGAAGGGCACTTTCTATGTTTTTGGGTTCTATTCGAGATATTAAAGCAAAGGAATTCAATTCATTTTCAATCCTTATGTTTGCTCTAGTTCTAGTCGGTTCATTCAGATTGCCAATTATGTTTTCAAGGGGATGGTCTCTAAGAAATTTAAGGTTAATCATCTCATTACCTTGATTTCCACTTACCTCCCCCTGAGTATTTGGTCCTTCAGCTTCAGCTTCTTCAGCAGAATCTTCATTTTGTCTTTAAAATCTCTCCATAAGTTTTTTCCTTGCATAGATCAATTTCAGTTTTGGTTGCAGACTCATCAAACACAACATGAGGAGATTCTTCAACCAGGTTCGAGTTGAGATTAAAAACCCTATAGGCTCTAGACTAGTCAGAATAACCTAGGAATATTCCAGGTTCACTCTTTGGTTCAAATTTATCAAGATCTCATTTTGAATTAATGTGGATAAAGCATTTGCAACCAGACCTTGAAATGAGCTAGGTAGGGTTTCTTACCTTTGAGAATTTCATAGGGAGTCATTTGAGTTTTCGATCTTACCAGGGCTCTATTAATTATATAGCATGAAGTGTTGACATCCTCTGCCCAAAACTTTCTAGGTAGGTTCCCTTCCACTAGCATGGTCCGAGCCATTTCAACTAAGGTTCAATTTCTCCTTTCCACCACTCCATTCTGCTCTGGAGTTCTTGGTGAGGAGAACTTGTGGGTAATTCCATTTTTCATGCTAAGATTATCAAAATGTGAGTTGATAAACTCACCACCATGATCAGATAAGATATTTAAAATAGCATGCTCATTTGTCTATTTTATTTTGAAAAAGAACTCCTGAAATTCCTCAAAGGCTTCATTTTTATGAGACAAGTAAAAGACCCATGTGTATCTAGAAAAGTCATCAACAAGTATACAACCATATCTTTTCCCTAGTAAGCTAATCAATCTAGTGGGTCTAAATAAATCCATATGAAGTAGCTCATAGGGTTTTGAAGATAGGTTTTCAGATCTAGATTTAAATGATTTTCTAGTCTGTTTACACTGGGTGCATGCCTCACAAATTTTATTATCATCTTTGAATGAACAGGGAGTCCTTTAACCATGCAATGCTTATACAATTTATGAAGCACACTATAACTAGCATGACCTAAGCTACGATGCCATAGGTAGGCTAGGTCATCTTTATTGACACTAAGATAAAGATTAGAGTGTGCTACATCATCTAAATCTACCATATAGATGTTATTGATTCTCTTACTAATAAATTTAACAGAATCAGAATTGGGTTCAAAGATGGTACATATAAGAGAATAAAAAATAACTTTATGCCCTTTGTCACATAATTGACTAATGCTAAGAAGGTTATAAACCAAACCTTTAACTAACAGAACTTCTTCAATAAAACAGGAGGAACACTTACCAACTTTTACTGAGCCAATTATTTTTTTCTTAGTATTACCTCCAAAAGTGATAAGACCAACATCTTTCTTTACCAATGTGCTGAATTTTGCATTATCTCCGGTCATGTGCCTGGAACAGCCACTATCTAGATACCACTTGTTGTGACTGGCTGCCAGGCATACCTGCAAGGAGATCAAGTAAAATGATTTGGAATCCAGAGTTTCTTGGGTCCCAGAAAAACATTAATTTCATGCAGACTAGAAATAAGATGTTTTGGTATCCACATTTGATTTGGCTTTTTCATAACAGTTGTAGATTTCTTTTTAATCTGTTTGTTCTGCTTTTTCTTCCCACTTTCATTATTCGAAGATTGTTTCTGAGATGTGGCCTTTTTCAGCTTTTTAAAATTGTTCTGAAAGTTTCTTTGCCAGAACTTAGTCTAATAGGCATTGGGAGTAGTGGGTGCACTATAGATCCTAGCCTGTCTAGGCATGATATTGATAGAGCCATAGGAGTTTGGGTTCCAGAAATTTGTGTGCCTAGTTGTTGACACCCGTTTTATGACCAATAAGTTGGGTCATCTCCTTGTTTATCCATATGATGCTTCAAGTTGTTCACTCTTCATCGAGTCTCCTTGATCAGTTTGAAGCCTGTTTCTTGGGTCTTCTCCTTGGTTGGAGTGTGGTTTATTGTGGCCTTTTATTCGATGAGCTTAGCAAGCTTTGCACCTTTTTTATCCTCATTGTTAATAACGGTCTCCCTGGGGGCATTACTTCCATATAACGCATGATCCCTGGCCGTTACTTATTGAAGAGTCCTAAAGTTTGAGGCCTTTGTTCTAAAGCTTATCCTCTTACTTATCCATTGAATCTAACGGTCTGTCGTGCAGCCGTTATTTATTCCAACGCGTCAAGCCTTGGCCGTTACTTTCCTTCGAGAGTCCAACTTATTTGATCTTCTTCCTATTGATCTTATCTCTTTTGAGATAAGGTTGAATGTAACGGACATTCCCTGGCGCGTTATGTTCATGTGGCGGTCTGTCGAGTAGCCGTTACATCTAACAGAGAGTCCTGGCAGTTCAGGCCTTTTCTCTGCTACTCCGTGGTCGAGAAAAGAGTTTGAATTAGTGATTTCTCTTCCAAATCTGATCTTCAGAACCTTCTGTTTGATTCTCTGGACTCTTGGTGATATTATCTTCAGGGATTTGCTAAGAGTTATCCTCTTATCTTGCTGGATTATCCTCTGCTCGACCGGAGAGTTTGAGGGTCTATAAATAGCATGCACCCTTAACTTCATGGCCCAAGGGAGGAAGATCTGGAGTTCGCGTCGAAGTGTTGCCGCATTCTGGAGTCACATCTGACCAAGGACAATTGTCTTTCACGTTCATCTGCTTCACGGTGAAGGGAGTATTCGTTCCATTGGTTTTCAAAGTTCATCATTACATATTGTGTTCTTCCTCATCTCCCTTTCATCAAAAAGCATTGTCCCTCTTCTTTTTCCACGTTTTGCATCTGGTTTTTCATCATCTAAACATCCTCCTATCTTTTTAAAACGCCCAGAGGGGTTAAAAAACCAAAACTTCCCCGGTACTTTCCTTTCCTTTTGCATGCTATTGAGTTTATTCAAGAATTGATGCTATATTGTTTAAAGGGCTAATTTAGGTCTGTTCTCTTGTGTTTTCACGTTCTTTGGCAGGTTTACAGGTTCACCACACGAGGCCCAAGTCTTCTAGCCGACTGGAAGAGTTGGAGTTAAAAGAATTCACAAGCTATTACTGCAGGTTATTTGGCGGTCTTGTGCAGGCGCGTCAGATTTATATAGTGGTTCATCGAGCGACCGTCACTTCCTAGTGACGCGTGGACTTTCGGCCGTTACATTCCATTGATCTGCAGATTTCCCTGATTTTCACTCTCCCGTGGGCGGGTGCTTCATCCACCTATTTTCAAGGTATTTTCAGGTCTTTGGCTTGTTTCTACTTTGGTGGCGATCACGTTCTTTCTTGGTATTGGGCATTAGCTTTCTCTTTCTCTCTCATATCTCTTATCCTCTTCTCTTGCTCCACCCTTGCGGTGTGTTTTTTTTATTTGCTTTTGCTCCACATCCCGGCGTGTGTTTTTCTTTATTTCCTTAGTTTAGTTTGATGATTGAGATAGCATGCCCATGTTAGAGCTTGTTCTGGTTGTCTAGGTTCATGGTTCACATGTCCTTGGGTTGATTGAGATATTTGATTTTTGCCTATCATCTTTATTGCACATAAAACAAAAAGAAGAAGAGAAGCAAAACAAATCAACACTAGTCTGCCTATAGGAGTTCCATGGATGAAACCAATATGTCTGAATGGAATAGTTGTGGAAGTGCTGCATAGGCTTCATGTAACCTTGGCCTTTCCAAGTTGGCTGGTGATAGGAGTTGTAGAGTGTAAAATGATTAGGAGCATTCTGATAGTGGCCTTTACCAAAGGCGCCTCTATCAGGACCTTTCTGAGGGGGTTTTGTTGTCGTGGCCTTGGGATTTCCTTGGGCCTTAGCATTGGCAGACTGACTCCTACCCTGGCTTTTGGTCTGATGTGTGGGACTGTATGAGCATGATTCCCCGGACACTTCCACCTTCCCTTTGCCCTTGTCCTTGGCATTGGGCTTAGTTTTCTCAATGTTTTTAGTTTTATTCTTATCCTGATTTTCTCCGGAAGTCATATTTATTAGGGGTTGAAATGTCCCCTTTTCTGCCACAAATAAGGTGGTTCTTACATCGAACCTTACCCTATTAGTTGGGTTGAAACCCAACCCTTCCTTTCTGAAATTGCCTTTAGTTTCTAAGATATCATTCAGATTTTCTGTGCCTTGTACCATGCCTTCAAGGGAGTTTTGTTTTTCTTTGTATTCTTTTTTTAATTTTTCTATTGACTTTCTCAACTCATTGTTTACACCATTGACAACTTCATATTTCTTAGTAGCAATTTTTGTTTCTTTCTGAAATTCATGAATTTTCATTTTAAGTTCATCAATGGTTTTTAGCAAGTTCTCATTTTCATTCTTCAAATCATTTATCATGCTTATGCTATCTTCAGCTTCATTCAGGGAGTTTTTCAGTTCTGAATTTTCAGTTTGCAGACATGCAAGTTTATCAGACAAGGAAGTATCATTGACTAATGAATTCATTTTCCTTTTTAAATGTTTGTTCTCCCTACGCATATCTTCATATTTTTCTAAAGTTTCAGCATAGGCATCTTCCCATTCACTCTGTGTAAAATTATCGAAAGGGAAAGTTACCTCATCATCGTTGTTAGCCATCAGGCTGATTCTTTCTTCTTCTTCATTGTCAGAGGAGCAGCTCTGACTTTCTTCTTCTTCATAGCTCAAGGTGCTGACCATAGCTTTTCCCTTTTTATTTTTAAACCTAGGTTGTTTGTCCTTGAGCTCAGGACAGTCTACTTTGATATACCCTGCCTTCCTACAATTATAGCAAACAATGACATCAGATTTCTTCACAGATTCAAATTTATGTTTGGGCTATCTTTTTCCAGAGAAATATTTTCTTCTCAGCCCTTTCCCTTCTTTCCTCAGGAATTTCTTGAAGTTCTTGGTAAACATAGCAAACTCATCCTTATCATCCTCAGAACTAGTACAGCTAAATTCACTTGATGACCATTTGCCAGAATTTGCTTTAAGAGCTAGGGGTTTCCTTCTCTTCTCAGATTCATCAATTTTCTTTAGGTTCAACTCATATGTCATGAGGGAACCAATGAGCTCATCCACAATGGTCTTAGCTAGGTCCCTAGACTCTTCAACTACAGTGGCATTCATGTGCCATATGGGTATCGGGGACCTCAAAATCTTTCTTACCAGCTCATGGTCACTGTAAACCTTTCCTAGACTCCTCAAACAGTTCGTAATCACATTCAACCGAGCATACATTTCAGATATGGACTCCTCATGCTTCATTTTGAAAGCCTCATACTCAGAGACTAACATGTTCACCTTCGTCACTCTAACCAGAGATGTCCCTTCATAGATGATCTCCAATTTGTACCACATCTCCTTAGCGGTGATGTAGGAGGAAACTCTAGAGAATTCTGTGGGATGGAGAGCACACTGTATAGCATTTATGGCTCCCCAATTCAGAGTGAACTTTCAGATGTTCTCCTTAGTCCAGAATTCCTCATCTGGAGGTAAATCAAATGGACCATTACTCACGACCTTCCAGATCTCATAATCCTTAGCACGGAGAAACACTTGCATCCTATTCTTCTAGTAGGCGTAATCGCTACCATTAAAGAATGGTGGCTTGCTGGTTCAGTGGCCCTCAGCAATAACACCTCTAGCATCCATGACTATTCTCTCCGGGATGTGAGGCCCTAAGGGAGAGTTAGGCTCTCATACCACTTCTTGGACACGGATGGACACTAAGATCTAGAGGGGGGTGAATAGATCTACACCTTAAAAACACAATTAAGAAAAGACAGCGGAATTAATGGTTCTGCTAGGAAGCAATCGGATAAAGCAGATCTCACTAAACAATCTTATGCATTCATCTAAGCAAGAAATAAGCAAATAGGATGCGCACACGAGCAATAGGAGCAAAATCAAACACACAGAGACACCAGGAGTTTTAGGTGGTTCGGCTTTCACCTACATCCACCCCACACTTAGACTGAGTGTGGATTATTGCTGATTCACAACTTCAATCCGCTGATCCACAGCTTCGGGGATTGAATCCCTACAAACCGTTGATCCACAACTTTGGGGATAAAATACAAGACCGATGAGCCTCACAGCTTGCTACCGCTGAGCTTTACATCTTGGCTGACCGAGGACTCACCCTCGCACGCTGACACACAGCTTGACAGAGTTCAGAAAAATAAAAATGAAAGATGAAAAATAGCAATGTAGCTCTCAATGAGCAGATTGACTCTGGATTTGATCCACGAGTCAATTACATAAACCAATCCTATGAAACTCTCTCTGATCTAAAACTTTTGATCCTTTTCTCTCCTTCTAGCTTCTCCTCTCTCACTCTGGCTCTCTTCAGGTTTCTCTATCTTTTCTCAAGGGCTTCTCGCTCTTTTTATCAATCTTCCGATTCTATTTGTCTTCAGAAAGGGTCTCATATATATATATATATATATATATATATATATATATATATATATATATATATGTATCTATGTATGTCTTCTGTCTTTAGGCCCCCACGAGCTCATGCATTGGGCGTGTAAAGAGCTTGCTCCCACCTTTTTGGAGACGACAAGCGTAAGGAGAATATGGGTTAGCATATCCGCGTGACAGAATCCTCTGGACGTATCTGCCTTGGAACACATGCTCAATCATGAGCTTCCTTGGTACATGTGCTTTACCCTGCAATTCAGACAAGGATTAGTTAAGGGAAAAGATGCACCGAGTTTGATTTGGCATGAAATGGGGTATGCATAGACATTCCAAGCAAACACATCATATATGCACAGACCCTTCTAAGCCAATGGCATGACCTATACCGGTGTATTAAATCAAAGCAAGATGTGCACATACCTTCTTGTACATTCAACAAGAAAACATGCACAGACAATATATGCACGATGAACATAATGCACTGACTTATGCATGCATGGACACAGGTGCACAGACCTTTGTAAACATGTATGCACAGACTTTGATGTGCATATAGGAAGTATGCATAGACCTTGATGCACATATGAGAAAGTATGCACAGACCTAATGTGGTATACGCAAAGTATGCACAAACGTGTTTGATGAGATGTGCACAGACCTCATCTGCCATAAATGAAGTGTGCACCGATCATTTGCCTTTGAAACCAAATGTTGCACCGACCGTGCTTTTGCAGAGAAGGCATTGCACTAACCTTGTTTAACAATGAGACAAAAACAATGCACCGACCCCATATGCTTACAACAAACTTGCACCAACTTGCTACAGTAACGTGCATTGACCTATATGCAGGCTACAGTCATGAATAATTCCGCCTTTGCACAGACCTATATGAACTGACGATAGGAACTTGCATCGACTATGTTCTGCCTAACGAAAGATATGCACAGACCTTAACGTGTGCGATGCAAAACATGCACCGACGTTATGTATTGAGGTAAACATATGCACAAACCATTATGTGCAGAAAGCTAGAATGTGCACCGACGTTATGTACCAGACAACGTAGTATGCACAGACTCTATATGCAATAGGCATAAACAATACACAGACGGTATTAACTTGATCAACGAAGGATGCACAAAGTCTGTACTCGAGAGACAAACTATGCACAGACATATTTTAAGTGAAATGCATGTACATTGACTTATAAAATGCTATCATTTCTGAGACTTAATATTTATCAAAATCAAAGGACTAAAATGTAAAAGGAATTATTGCCTATCATGTTGTCAATCATGTTTGCCAATCATCAAAACAAAGTAGGAGAAAATTGCGTAGAATTCTTATGTCCAGACACATATGACATCATACACATATGAGTCATAGTGTTTGTCATCATCAAAACACAATATCCAACATGAGAGTGAGGGAGAAGAGGTGTAGATCGAGGGGAAGGAGCCAGTGCTCCGTTCTCCTCTCCCATTGTATTTCTTTTCCCCACTGCATCTTCGCTTTAGTTTTTTTAATTTTTATTCTCTCCCTCTGCATTGTACAAGCCTCTGGGCTTCCCTCCCTTTGTTTTTTTCTTTGCAATGAATAAGAGGGTGCAAGTTTCTTGGCTTGAATATATGTTCTCCCTATGTCCCGTAGCTCTCCCCTGGCTCCTTGGCTTGGGGCCCATTCAACTTAATGGATGGCGTCCCTGAATTAATCCTGCAGGGAAGACCTCTCTCGTTTGGCTGTCAAGGCACCTCCTCCACTCCAACTAGCTCCTAGACCGGCACACCCTTCAGCCTTGCCCGTGTCGGCACACCCCAATGGGCCTTGCCCGGCACACACCAACGGACCTTCCTTGACTTAGCCTGGCACACCTATCTGTGCCTTGCCCGGCACACCCTAACGGGTCTAACCCGGCACACCTGCCTATGCCCAGCCTGGTACACTGTAGCCAACACCCGTTAGCCCTTCAGCCTAGCACATTTGCCAGCCTTCCTTGCCCGGCACACCCTGGGCTTGTCACTACCGATACACCCCCAACTTGGCTCGCCCGGCACGCCCACGGCTTGCCCTGCCGGCACACCCTCTAACCTTCCTTACCCGATACGCCCTTGGTTTGTTCCTATCGGCACACTTAGCCTGTTTTATCCAGTGCTTTCCCACTCGATGGTTTTCCAAGTTTTCCAGGAGTTTTCAAAGGGTGTTGTTGCATGTGCACACACCTTCACTTGTCGGGTCATGCCACTCGTTGTGGGCGTGTACCCCTTACACCCCCCCAGCACTTGGGTCCGGGGGAGATGCTGCCGAATTTTTACGAGAATTAACATAATAACAATAATAATAAAAGAAAGGCAACAATGCAAAAAAGGGACAACAAATAAATAGAATAAACACCAATGAAACGACCTCGCCGAAATAACAAAGAGCCACAGAGATCCTGTGTCACGCCCCGAGCGCGAAAGATACCCGGCTCGTGGCCAGCTTATATAGAACCATTCAATCAGAGCAGTATACATATTTTTTTGACAAAGGACAGAGTGAGCAAAAGACTAAATAATGACTAAGTTTTTAATTTCTATGATGATACCAATGTCCAAGATGACAATTCTTACAATTAACCAATTGATGATAATCATACATTATTCAAACCCAATTACTAGTCTTCAAGCCTTAACAAATTTCCAATTGACCATATCGACATAACGGACATAACTACAAGTACAAGATAATGACTCTAGAAACTCAAAGATGCGACTAGCTGATAGTAGACGAACGGTGACTCTAGCACTCTTCACTCGGTCTCATTCCCATTCATGTGGATGTCGCTATCCGAATTACCTGAAAAATATTAGGAAGCAACTGGATGAGCGAATTGCTCGGTAGGAATTACATCTCAAGTTTGAGCAATGTAGTACCCCAGAATTTATATAAGTAATTTTTCGATTTATTAATAATTTTTTGGAATTTATTTGGGCTAAACGAATTTATAAATGGATTAACGGGTTAATAAGTCATTATAAGGCCCAAATATGTTAATAAGATAACCTAGCCTATCTAATTATTATCCAAAAGATTTAAAGATCAGGCCCATTTAGTTTGGCCCATATTCTAGAAGGTTATTAAGCCTATCCTCAGATTTTTTAAAGATAAACACTACTTAATAAGATAATTTAATGGATAATGGATAAAATAGTTTTATTAAATTTAAAATTCTGAATACGATGACTGTAACGGTCTATCGTAAGACCGCCACAGCCGTGTAACGTGGCAAGGGATGACCGTCACAGCCTGCGAGTTCCGTAAGTGAAAGAACTTGCAAAAAGATTGGAACTTGATGTTCCTATCCATAAGAGACCTAATTGGAACAATGTATAAAGACCGTAAGGACTCTTAGAGATCAAGTTTGGCAGATTAAGGACTCTAGAATCGATCTAATCTTCAAACCCTAGCCAAAACCCTATAAATAGGACCTAGTTCTGAACTGTGCGACCCTTACTTTTGGCTCGCAAGGAATCAAGGTAAGGAGGTGTAATCTTGGGTAAGTTCTTTAGAAGTATTTGTTTACAATACTTTAGACTAACTCCTCTCCAAATTTCACATCTTTAGGTCAAGAGGTCGTGGAGTTAGAGCCCAAGGAAGTTGCTAAAAAATCACAGGAAGAAGGGAACTAGGGTTCGGTGTTCAGACCATAATTGGAAGTTTGAAGCCTAGACAAGAGGTAGGTTATCTCATGAATGGCAAAAACAACCTACTAGGACTATAAGACATCTGGTTTGATTGAATTTCATGCATAGTAGAGCATCAATTTCATGTTTTACTAGTTCCATGCATTACATGCATCTCTTAACCCTAAATTAAGAACTTGAAACATGTATTTCATCTATTCATGGTCACCTATGCATGTAGATAGCCTATCCTTCTTTATCATGCCTAGAAACTCATGGTGTTTTGATTATAGACATGATGAGAGTTAATCTCTTATGTTTCATATTGCTTTCTATTAGTAGACACTCTGATGCGTCACAGTAGGACCGTCACATTCATGTAACGGCCTCACTATGAGCCGTCACAGTCTCTGTGGTATATGAGTTACTCTGTTAACTCTGACGCACCAATACAGATGCGTTACATAAGGGTAACGGCTGTTCTCTGACCGTCACAATCACTGTGACGCCCCACTTCTAGACCGTCAGAGTCTATGATCTATCAACCCTAGATAGAATATGATTTGTTAATATTTCTTATTATTAAGCCTAGTTACCTAAGTGTTAACCTGGTTATATGACTTTGAGATTATTTAAGCATTCATGATAGGTATTGCATGATTTGGTATCCCACTTTTACTTTGAGTTATGTTATTTTCATGAAGCCAAACTCTATAGTTTTGTAATTAGAAACATGATTTTGAAAGATGAATTAGTAAAGTTTTTATCTTGGTTTCACATCGATATATGTCTACATCTATATATTCTTTCTCTATCAATAGAGTCGTTTCTATAAGTACATGGCACATACTCCGGTGTGTTGTCCATTAGTTCACACTTTGCACTATAGGAACACAATCTTGGACATGAGGACCTCTCTATTAGATATTCATTCCAATGGACTAGGAACTCTTGTTTCAAGGCCTCTGTAATTCTCCGCGAGCCTGGGATTCCCACTAGGACGCCGAGTTGGTTGTATCATTAAAGCCCATTAACTAGAATACACTATCGTTGTTTCTGGATCTAGTAATGTAACGGCCTTACATTGGACCCTCAAAAGCACGTAACGGCCATAGCATGACTGTCACATTTCCCTAAATCTATTTTATTGTTCTGGACTCGGATCACTGTAACGGCCCACAACTAGCGTGTTACAGAATGTAACAGCCCAGTAGATGACCGTCACACAGCTTGCATATATTAACCCAAGGTTTGACCCAAGGGTTGATTTCTAAAGTTCTAGATGGATTAAGGATAGTCTAGAACTTAGCATAATGATTGAAAAGACTTAATGAAATGAATGAAAGGTAAAAGAATGTACCGTTATGCTGTCGATTTATTTCCATAAGCATAACATTGTTTAAGTCTATTTCTTGATCTCATATATTCAAATTGAAGCATCCATTCATTGATTTTCATTATTTGGAATTGTTATATTCTTGACCATACTTTACTGTTACATGCGTGGAAGTAGCTTAATTTATACCTGAAGATGCGATCGAGCACTGATTGTGTTCAAGGGCTCTATGCTAGTCCCCTCGACTGATTACTGGAAACATACTATTTTATAAACCATGGGGTATGATGCTACTGGCGTCGCATTGCGCTGGGAGTACTATTTCTATAAATAAGTGAAGATCCACGACACGACATGACATTCTTGCTTGATATTCCACATAAATTCACGAAGCACTTGCTCATAAGCATAAGATGCTAAAGTGATGAATATGTGGCTTGCTAGTACATTCTCGATATATTCTTGTTCATGAAAGGCCAATATCATGTTCTTGTCCTATTCTTACTAGTTCATTCTTGTTCTCATTCCATCTTATATGATTGTCTTGTTACTTTAATTTAATCGCGTGATCATCGCATTGCATGATTTTACCTTATTTATTTAGAGCAAAAATGTTAATCACTTTAATAGTGCCTTCATGTTGATGCAAAGATACCTACTAGGCAAGTGTGCTCATTATATATTTCCAATCTTTTTCAGGAAATGAAAGTGAGTCGGGTTCGGATTCGGATTATTCAAGTAGCGGATCCGAGAGCAATTAAAGATGAGCGAAGACTTAGGAAGTCTATAATGTCTAGATTGAGTAAATGTAATTTTCCTATTTCTTGAGTATAGTAGAATGAAAGATGGTGGAAAGTGATTGTATTTCGAATATTGATTATTTATGAAATAAAGTGGGAGTATGATTAAATTCTGTGAAATTACATTTATGTGTGTGATTGTATGTCGCTCTGGTCATTCTTGCTTGCAAGAGGCTTACCATGCCGGCTGTTCGCGCACCCCGAGTTAGTCTTCCGCTGTAATAAAGGCTCGGGGCGTGACAGTTAAGTTGGTATCAGAGCCTAAGTCTCAGGACTTAGGGAAAAGAATCATGTCATAGGATAAGTCCAAGGGTTAAGGAGCCCCACCTATGAACCAAGAAGGAATTTTCATGCCCATGTGAGAATTGAGTAGAGCCGGGATGAGATAGTTATTAGCTTTAAGATTGATTTTCTTTCAGTCTCATGAGAAATAACAAGCTGTTTGATGCGGGACGGATGACTCGACCGGGCTAGGACGTACGACGGACACAAGTGCGGCCAGCACTAGCACGTTAAGGCAAGCCAGGCGGCTAGCCACTGTGGTATTCTCCGGGTAGAGACGCCTCTCAACAGCGCTCTCTCTTTAGCCCAACGATCGTCCCTTGCGAGGGAAACGTGGGGATCGCGGCGATTAAGAAACCACCGTCGCCTAGGGTACCGATTCGCGTTCGGTGCTCAATCGGAGCTACGGAACGGGCACTCTCAACTCACTAGCACGGTGATTTAGATACAAGCTAACGGCCCTAATCTCACAAACGCAGTAATATACAATGTATACTAAATTAGCAATGTGAGAATGGAATGAGCGCGTACCTCCACGTCTAGGCGTGGGGAAGAATTCCCGGCCGTTTTCGAACAACCCCGATATACAAATGATTTAATTTTACAATTTCAGATCTGGAAACCCACTCCACACAGGGAGGTAAAGGGTTACAAAATGGCGTTTGGGGGTTGCTGGGTCCCGGGTTGACAGGCAGCAAGCAACGGAGCCGAGGAAGGCGAGCTGGAGCCGAACGAGCGCGCCGAGGGCGAGTCGACTTGGTTCTGCCCACGCCAGGCACCCTGTGCAGCGATCTTCCGACGACTGTAACTCCTAGCCACAACGTCTGATTGGAGTGCCGTTTGTTGGAGAATGACGGTGACTGGACGTAGTTTCTTCACTCCAGAGGGCGCATTCAGATCCTTTCAGATCTGGGTGCAGCAATGATTTCTTTCAGCGTCTGATTTGGTGTTCACAGAACTGCATAGACAGACAAATAAATGGTGGAAAAAGGGTTGCCGATGTCGAAATGGAACTCCGTCTGTGGGAGGTTGTTGGTGACGTCCATAGGAACAAATCCTCTGAAGACCTCTCTCTCAGATATTGGCTGGATGAGGCGGGACAGATGTGGGAAGTCGCCTCTGGATCTGGACTGAGTCTGTTCAGAAGAGAAGCCTAGCCCTTCGCATCATACCATGGCCTAGCCCGGTCCCAATTATTTTCATGGATTTTGAGGCAGGATCGGGCAGAGTTGTCTAAGTAAGTTCTTGCTTCTGTGCTCCTGCGTGTGAATGGGTTGTGTTCGCCCTAGATTTGGCTTGAGATGTGAAGGTTCTGCGGCGAGTTCGGGACTCGAAGATAAGCGTTGGCAATTGTCGATTATGGCTCATGTTGCGGCTCAAGGTGTGGCGTGTTGCAGTTCGAGGAATTGCATGTTGCATCGTGAGATGCTGTGGATGCGGTCCGACAAGACACTTGGCGAGTGTTGTCGGAGGAGCTGACTTGACGTGAGGCAATGGTTTTTCTGGTGCTGGAAGGTGCTGTTACCAGCGTGTGCAAGGTTCGAGGTCAAGTCGAGCGTGGAGACCTTCCGTTGGTCAGAGGTATATTGACTTTTTCCCTTGGTTGGAGAAGATTATGTTTGGCTAAGGTTCGTCGTCTTGCATCATGTGTCCGGATCGGTTGGCCTTCGTGTGCCATGAAGTCCGTGCGAGACACGTCCTATGTTTTGGCAAGGTGGTTGCCTGTGAGAAGTCATGTCCATTTCCCCTGGTGTGTAAGGGTGTTGGCACTGTTCCGGAAGGACTGGTGCCAACTGAGTAGTGTTCGTGAGAATTTGTGGTTGGTGTTGTGGTTCCCGATGTGCTGAGGATCGGAGCCTGTAGAGTTGCAGAGGATTGTCGGGATGGCAGATCCCGAGTCGTTGTGGTTGGCTGAACATGTGGATCAGAGTGCGCAGCGGAAGCCCGGTGGGCCCATGACCCACAGGTCCAGGAACGTAGCGTCGGTTGCTACGGGTGAATTTAGAGGATGTGTTGAGCATCGGAGGATTGGTTCCTAAGTATGAGATTATCTCGGGTTGCGTGAGACGTGTTGTTGTCATGCCGTTGCCTGAGATATTGGGGTTCATAGCACTGTTAGGATGGAGAGTTGGGGAAACATGTTGGCAAGTGCGCCGCATGAGTACCCTATTTGTGTGTTGGAAGCTGTGTCCGCGGATGAGGTTATGTTTTTGGAGAAGTGATCTCTGAGAGATTATGGGTCCCGGTTGGTGGCGGCGAGTGGCGGGTCAGGTTGACTGAGTGGTCGACCATGGTAAGATGTGTATTATCTAGGGACCCGTGTGCATTGGCCGTGGCGTCGACGACCAGCTTGCTGTGGTGGCAGGTGGCATTTGTCGATTCTAGACAAGTGTGCCGTGAATTGTTCGGGTTGTGTCCCGTGGCTCTATGGTAAGAGCAGAATCGGGATTGGCAGGCGTCCAGTTGGAGTAATTAAGATGAGATAAGATTTGATGAGACAGGGCGTTGGACGATGCCTGTGTATGGTGGTGGTCTCTGAAGAGACGTTGACATTGGTTTGTGGTCCTTGGTCTGGTGACTAGCATGGGAGGATTCCCCTGTAAGTCTGACTCGAGTGATGTGAGGATCGAGGATTGTGGAATCCTGTTGCGTGGTTTCATCGTGCTCCCCTGAGAGGGTAGAGTTGGCGTGAGGCTCAAGATCGGACGTGGTGTTGGTCTAGGCGAAAGTCAACTGATGGCCTGTCATGAGTTGGATCGTGCCTGCTGGGCCGATGGAGGTTTCCCGTTGACGAGTGTTTGGTGACCAGTGTGTGATCTTTTCACAGACAAAAGATGTTGTTGGTGGGTGTGAGCCAGGCGTGAGATAGTTCATGGCGAGGGTCGTGTTCAAGTGAGGCCGTTAGTGGCCATTTTCCCGTGATGTGCTTTTCCTGGATTGGATCTAGGAATTGTGGAAGTTTATCTTCTAGCATGGTTGGGTTCCGTGCAGCTGAGGTGTTGCCAGACTTGTGCTTTTGTGCTATGCCTACACTGATGATGATGTGTGCGGAGCGAGGTGTTGCTTGTGATTTTGGTATGGCCGTATCCCTCAGGATTGGTACTTTCGTGAGAATCGAGGTTTTCTATGCTGGGGCTCTGACGGTGTTGTCAGTTGATTTTGGCGTTCTCCCCTTGTGGCTTGGTGTTAGGACTGAATTTCGAGGATAAAATTTCTTTAAGGGGGGAGGGCTATAATGCCCCGGGTTTTTCGGATATTTATCGAGTCAGGATCCGTGGGTTTCGAATCGCTTTCGTGGGTCCTAGAGTGTGTTTTGTGCTTTACGTGTGTTTTTCCCTTATGTGCCTTCGGAACTCTATGCAGGGTGAACCGTTGCATTCTCCGACTCCGGGACAGTACTGGCACGTTGTGCTCTTCCCGAGGATCGCGGAGGTAATTTTTTTCATATTTTTCTGAATTTCTGGAACTTTTGGATTTTTCTATTAATAATCCCCCCTACCCCTTCTCTTTCTCTCCTTCTCTCTTTCTCACTCTCTCTCTTCTCTTTCTCTCCCCCTCTCCTCTGGGTGGCCGACGGGGGCGATGGTGGGCGAGGTGGGGACAGCGTGAGGGCGAGGAGCGGGACGATGGGGCGAGGATCGAGGCGGTGGAGGCGCGGTGAGCTCCGATGCGTGTTTGGGTGCCCGGCGAGGGTTTTGTGGCATTTTCTTCATGGATCGGTGTCCACGGCGCGTGAAATTTTCAGTGGACGTAGGGGGACGGATCCTTAACCCTTGTACTTCCATTCCCGTGATTTTGGTAGGCTGTGGTGAGTCGAGCGGGCTTATTTGATCGTTTTGGGGAAAATAGCATGTTTTGGGGTATGAGCTTGATGTAGTGTTTTGATCGCATTTTTGGGGTCTAAAAGGGTCCTCTCGGTACTAGAGAGGTTGGGGAATGATTTCCCCATATTTTCCCCTTCACATGGGTTTGAACGGGGTGTGGAATGGAGTTTTCCGTTGTTCCCGTCGTTTCTCATGTTTTCAGAATAGAGGCGGTCATACCAGGAACCACCTTACCCATGAGGCGGTATGCTGAGGATCGCTATCTAGCTACTATTTTCTCGGCAGCTTTTGTGGTCTGGAGGAGACTGCCTGGCCCTGTTGAGGACTCGCGACTGACCACTACCTGTGGGTAGCGGCCGGGTGCAGGCCGCTACTTTGGGCGAGTCAACGCGCCCTTGGGGCGCGGGTTTTGTAGCTGTTGGGTAGCCCCATGGTTTTGCAGTCAGGGCATGACCATTTTTATGGTATTGCGACCCAGGGATGGCGGCCTTTTTGCCGTTGCAGTCCAGGAATGGCCGCCTTAGTCCAGGTGCCCCTGGGAGGCTGCGGTCTAGGGTGGACCGCCATTCGGTGGCTTGCGTTCCATGGTGGACCGCTTCTTGATTTGACGGTCCAGGGAAGACTATTTCCCTACCTGGTGTCCCTCACGGGTAGCGGTCCAAAGTGGACCGCTAAGATGGGTTTGCGGTCTAGGGTGGACCGCCAAGCGATCTGACGGTCTAGGGAGGACCGCCACCCTATTTTCTGTGCTAGTTGTTCTCCGATTGCATTGTGTTGACCCCCAGTCGACCCGATTATTACCCAGTGGTAGACCTTCGATCTCGTGGATGTCCCGAACACCCCGGGGGTTCTGTGTCCGTGTTTTTGGGGTGTCTGGAGGTACCGTGCTATCTCGATTAGTGTGCCCATAGGTTTGAGGGTCCGGGTAACCCCATGTGTTCCGGGCTTTCGTGTTCTCGCTAGATCGAGTCACCATGTATCGGTATGTGTGCGGAGGGCTGTCCCCGCACGACGTGTGTTTCTCTGGGAAGCAGTTTCTGAGTTGGTCATGTGTATGGCCTTGGACGGTGAGTCCAGCCACCCAGCCTCAGGCTGGAGGTCTCTTAAGTTCCATTTTCAAGGGAATGGTCTCGGCAGTTGGGAACTGCCTCGTCAGTCATTGTGCCTAGGTTTCTAACCCTAGGGTTAGGGCAGATTGATGGCGTGGAGCTGTCCTTGTGCGACGGTCTTGACCCCGAGTCTTGTGACTCAAAGACCGTTGGATTTCGTAGGTCTAGTGGGCTATCCAGAGTCTGGTGGCGTCATGCCACCTGTTACTCCGTGTTACTCGTGATGGGTGCGTGAGTGGCTTTCCATGTTCACGTTTAGTGACCTCCCACTGGTCGTAGCCTTCTTACGGCACGCGTGTGCTGACCCACCCGGGAGTGGTGGAGCGGCTTACCCAGAGAGACGATTTTTAAGCTGGTTACCATAGGGCCCCCACGCGTAGCCTGAGTCCAGGCTTCGGGGGAAGAACCAGCTAGAGGATCTGACTTAGGGAGCATGGTCTGTGTGTGCACACGTTGTTGGGGGCGGCAAACCCGCGCTGATAAGCGCGACCCCAGTTAGTCCTTGTTTTGAGTTCTTGGTTACTGTGCTGTTTCTCGGTCTCCGCCTAGGGCGTCGTAGAGAGAGACCTGAGGCTGTGGACTAAGTTGTCAATGGACGCATCCAGCCTTGCTTCTAGTGGGCAGTGCTCCCATCATGTGACGTGAGTTTTCTCATGAGTCAAGTTCCGCTTCACGTCTGCGAGAGGTGATTTTGCGTGGAGTCCTGGGTGTTTTCCCAATGCCAAGGTCTGGGGGTTCCGGTGAGCGTCACCGAGGGCTTTCCCTTACACAGCGTTGAGTTCTCAACGGCGTGGTCATTTTCCCCGTAGCATGGCTAGGGTGGTTCGTAGTCTGGTGGTCCCTAGACTGTGAGATCGGGGCGCGTGCTTTCCGGTACAGTAGGAGTAGCTGTAGGGCTGAGGTTTTACCAGCCACCATGTTTACTGCTCCTACTGTTACTATTATTCTTGCCGTTGCTACTTTCCGCACCGTCGTTTGGGCATCTACGGGATCCCTACTGAGCTAGTGATAGGAGGCTCACCCTTGCATTTTAGGTGTGGCGGTTCTTCCGCGGGGTTTGAGGGCATTGCGTGCAGGTTCTTAGTTGCCAGCTCGTCGGGCCGAGTGTTCACTCGGTGTTGGGTACGTTGTCGACCTTGGAATGTACTTTATGTTAGACTGGACTCTGTTGTAGTTGTTTATTTATTTTGTTAATTGTTGAATTGTCATGTTTTATTTCCTATTTCTATGTACACCACACCTATCCTTTTAGCCCTTCTGAGTCTTCGGGCTCGTGGGCGGCGGGCCGAGGTTCGAGATGCGTCGGTTCCTTTCCAGTACTCGGATCTCGGGTCGTTACAGGAAGAGTGTACGAGTGATGAGGATGAAGACGATGATGAAGATAAGATTGAGTTAGACATATCATTAGCATCTAAAGATGAAATGGATAATGTTTGAAATTTTTTTAAGAAATTTTTCATTTTTTCATATTTTATAATAATTTTTGGAAATATTATATAGTTGTGAAATAATATGCATTAATTTTATTATTCTCAATAAAGAGATGGTTCGACGAGGTCGAGCGAGCTGTGAGAGTGGGAGGAGAGGGTGTTGCATCCCTACGGTTTTGATGATGTCTCACACTATAAATCAATTTGTTTTAACTATAAATCAACTTGTTTTTATACGGTGCATTTCTTTGTTTCTAAGCATGAAGGAGGTCTATGCTTATAGCATGATTCAGGTCCCGGCATTACATGTTATTTGTCCTTTTTCTTAATGCAAATTAAGTCGGTGCAAGTTTTGTCTTGTTGATGCGGGACGAGACCACGGACACGACAAGCTCGTGACTGTCCCTTAAGGAGGGAAGCGTCGGACGTGCGCGGTTGAGAAATCGGCAATGAGTTAGGGTGATCGGCTCTCTCGTGTGCCCGGATCGGGTCACGGGACGGTCTCGCACTCTCTCGCAGCAGCGGTAATGAATAGATAAAGTGAGCTAGATATCCCTACACATGCTCTCTAGCAGCGACATAAACAAATATATATGAAGTAAGCAAAATGCCAAGTAAGGGAGCGAATGCGATACCTCCACGCGCTCGGCGTGGGGAAGACGGACCCGGCCGAAGTCGTACTCCCGGGACAGTTAATACATAAAGATTACAGCAATGAGTTACTGCCCACTCCACGCAGGGAGGTAAAGGGCGACACAATGGGGTCCGGGAGGACCGAATTCGGGTTGACGGGTGGCTTCTCGCATCTCTTCGGCAGCACCCGAACTTGTGACGGTGGGGCCCACGTGCTGTCCGGAGGGGCCGTGTGGGACCCGATGGCACCGCTGTAGTAGGGACACTTAGGGAAGCGCTCCCCAGGCTGGCGGCACGCTGGTTCGCCGACCGGAGGCCGAGCGGCTCCGTTCGGCACCGGTCGGAATGACCGGCCACGGATCTGTCGGTTCTATTTTCTGGCACGCGCTCCGGCGAGAACAGACGCTGCGATCAGCCACGACGTCGGAATGCGATGAAACTAGCACCGTTGGAAAGATTCTTCAAAGGGCTTCAACCCAAGTGGATTATAGAAAAATAATCAAGCCTGTACTTCTGATTGGCGAATTTTGATGGTTGTTGTTGTACAGTATCTGAACTCTCATATCTGCAGGGCTGTCCTCTGATAACTGTCGTTGACCGCAGAGTGGATGTCCGATTCAGCTCTTGAAATCTTCATCAAAGGTGTAGAAAATTGAGCTAGGAAGACGGAAAAACTAGTTTGGACAAGTTTGGATGTGGCTACGAATTTCTATGATGTTTGAACTATCATTGGGTCGGATCTGGAATCTGGCTGACAACACTGTAGCTGAGGAAGAACATGAATTTTTAAAAATAGATAGAAGGCTGATCAAACATTGAGAAAATTCGTGGATGTAGGGGATTATGGACAGAACTCACAGTGAAATTGGGAGGATTTGGAAAAATCAAAAAGGTGGTCGGAGATGGGAGACTCAGAGCTATTGTCACTGAAGATAGAGACAAAACAGATCTGGGAATGACAAATGAACGAAAATGGAAAAATACTAAACGAGGGATTTTAGACCTGAATATTTTTGTGGATGATGGGGTGGAAGATGGGAACACACCATAAAAATGGCAGGCCATGAAGAGGCCGTGGCTGATAGCAGGAATTTCGGGAAGAGGCTGTGATAACGCGAAAGTTCGTCGTTTAAAACACGCGTATCAATCTTAAAAATTCCAACTCGCACTAGATAAAAGAGAGACATAATATGGTGGCGAGAAGGGTCGAATCCACAGGGAAGAAGAGATTTTTAGAGTTAAAAATTTGGATTTGCTTAAAGAAAATAGTGAAATGATGAACAAACCAAACACTTAATTGAAAACACCATGACTATGCGCTTATGCTATAGAAAATAATTGTATGAAGTGGAAAGAAGATATAGAAGAAAGAGATAGAGAGGGAAGAAGAGCAAGAACTAGATCAAGAGAGCAACTCCTTTCATTAACTTAAAAGAAAGAGTACATGAGATGTGAAACACGTTTATACTAATGACACAATGAGATTACAATGAAGTGAAATATCACAAAAATAATAACACAAGAAAAGACTGGAGTTTGGAGATGGTAGCAGCAATGGTGATGATAGCGCCGTCCTCTCTTGGCCTTGGATCACGAACAACCTTGTTGAAGATGTCGTCTACGCCGGGAGGAAGTCACCTTCGTCGTTGAAATAATCTTTGGAGGGTGAATAACTTTGAACCCAAGAGGAATTAGGGGATGCCCAAGAAGAAGAAGTTGAAGAGGTAGAAGAGAGAAAAACTTTAATGAAGAACTCAGAGAGAAAAGAAGAAAAGAAGGGCTTCAAAATGGAGACATAACCGAAGCTAGCACCTCGGATGAACAGTAAAATTACAGGACAGCAAGTTAAAAAATGAGAGATAGCTTGAAAACCAGAAGGAATTAGAAGATGAGCAAGAAGAAGAAATTGTAGAACACGTAAAAACCAAGAACTTTCATGAAGACAGCAAGAGTAGAAAATGACTAGAAGAGGGAGAAATAAGGGGAAGAACAGAGAGAAAACTGTTTCACAGATGAACAGGACAGCACAGTGCAGAATACAAAATAGCTTGAAAACCAGAAGGAATTAGAAGTTGAGCAAGAAGAAGAAATTGTAGAGGACTTAAAAATGAAGAACTTTTATGAAGAACACAAAAGGAGAAAACGAACTTACATGGGAGAAATCGGAGGCCTAAGGTTAGGAGAGAAAGAGGGAGAGTGAAAGATTGCTCAAAGAAAAGACTCCCCTTCTCCTCCTTACCATGGGCTATTTATAGGGAAAGTTTGGTAGATAGAGGGTGGAGATTATATCAAAAGGAGATGGATGGCTAAGATTCAAATGGAATATGATGTATGGGGAAGAGTAAAAGTAGGTGGGCACCCCCTTTCTTGGACTTTAGGCACCCCATTTCCCAAGGCTCATCATGTCTCTCCTTTAATTCAAATTTTGGATGTCATTTTCCTCCTTTCCAAACTTAAAGTTTGGATTCCTCCTTTTCAAACTTTGAATTCAAAATTTTGAACATTTCTTTCCCTCCAATCAAAATAATTTGAATTCTTTATTTGACTTGGTCAAAATGGTGATGACCCTTTTGCCCCCAACTTCTTTTGTAATTACCTTCGGTGTCCTACACACACATAATTACACTTTAGTCCATACAAATTACCACAATGTGCACATAAATCTCAAATGCTCATGATTATGCAATGGAGAATTAATGATCATGGCCCTCAACTTTAATTTATTATTAAATAAGATAATTGAATTAATCAATTTACGTGAAAGCTCCAATTTAAATGTGGAGTTGAGGTTAACTATGAAATATGCATAATTACCTAATTATATGCACATAAAATGGTGTTTATGCGATGTATTATCATAAGAAATGGAGACTTATCACACCTCCCAACTTGAACATTGTTAGTCCCTTAGCAATGTAAACAATTATAAAATTAGGACTAGCAAATACTCATGTGTCACAGATCATGGTAAGAACATTATGCATAATGATTTAGACTTTGGAGTATTACAAGTTCAAGTAGAATGCATTTGGTATAAATTTCATCAGTCCATGTGTTTAGACCTTTCCTCAGGATACACTCAAAATTAAATATCTCTTTGTGTATGAGTGATATAACTTGACTAGTGACTTCCAAACAATCTAGATGAATGAGTCTTCTACCTTTCACTTAAAGATGATTTTCAATTCTGCCCACCTCTTGAATTGAGCTTCTCGAATTACAGGTAGCTTCACTCTGCCAGTTTATACTTCTTCTTTTTTTTTCTTTTTTTTTTTTGACACACGGTGCTGCACATCCCTTCGCCGTTTGACGCGAACCTCAACTCTTGCCTTAGGAGAAGCAGGCCCGGTTACTAAGTTCAGGGGTATTTTCCATGTGTTTTTTTTTTTGGCAGGTAGCTTTTTCCTCACGATTATGTTCAACGAATGGGCATAATATTCATCACCACCTAAGTGTCAAGTAAAATTCCCATCATCCTAATGTTTATCATCCACCGATCTTATTATTATGCAATTGTGTGCAAGTTCAATAGAATTTTCAGGTGTATTCTGAGGAAAAGGCTAAAGACATAACCAATTAATTCATCCCTTTAATGTGTAACTTTCACATGTAAGACTCTAAGTCATATCATTCTAAGAAACGTTTCTCATCATAAAATATGAACATGAAACACTTGTTAGAGGTGTGATGAAAGGTTGTAATTATTTTGAGGAAATTCAAGCTCATGTTACCCCCCAACTTAGGTGACATTGTCCCTAATGGCATGAGTAAGATATAGAAATGAAATAAAGCCATAAAAAGTAGAGAGAAGGATAGATACGACCTGAGAGAGAGATGTCGTCATCAAAGAAATATTGCTCCATGCTCCATGCTCCTTAGACAAAATAAGAAAATCATTAAAAAAAAAATTTTTTTTTTGAAAAGAGACAGGATAATTGGGTTGCCTCCCAAGAAGCGCTAAGTTTAACGTCTTCAGCCAGACACAATATAGCTCACAATGGGTCACTCAGCCTGAGAGAGTCCTCCTGCAGCATTGGAAGATTTTCAATGTAAGGTTTCAAACGTTGACCATTGACAGTGAAAGTTTGACCAGTTTTAGGATCAAGAATTGTTACTGCACCATGGTCAAATATTTTAATTACTACATATGGTCCATCCCATCGAGATTTCAATTTGCCGGGAAATAATCGCAGCCTAGAGTTAAAAAGCCAGACCTTTTGGTTGATTTGAAAAGTTTTGCGTGAAATGTGCTTATCATGGAATGCTTTTGTCTGGGCTTTATAAATCCTAGAGTTCTCATAGGCTTCATTGCGAAGTTCTTCTAACTCATTCAGTTGAAGGGCTCTATGGGAACTAGCATGTGCTAAATCAAGATTGAATTGTTTGATTGCCCAATAGGCCCTATGTTCCAATTCGACTGGCAAATGACATGGCTTTCCAAAAATAAGCTTATAAGGGGACATGCCAATGGGAGTTTTGTAGGCGGTCCGATAGGCCCACAAAGCATCATCTAATCTTTCTGACCAATCTTTCCTATCGGGCCGGATAGACTTTTACAAAATGTTCTTGATCTCCCTATTAGAAACCTCCACCTGGCCACTAGTCTGGGGATGATAGGGGGTAGCAATCTTATGTGTTATCCCATACTTCCGAAGCAAAACCCGGAATTGAGAATGGATGAAATGTGAACCCCCATCACTAATGATAGCCCTCGGACATCCAAATCGAGAGAAAATATTCTTGCGAACAAATTTCATGACAATTTTGTGATCATTAGTCCTTGTGGCTATAGTTTCTATCCACTTAGACACGTAATCCACTGCCACCAAAATGTACTCATGACCAAAAGATGGTGGAAACGGTCCCATGAAGTCAATTCCCCATACATCAAAAATTTCCACAACCAGGATAGGGTTTAAAGGCATCATGTCCCTGCGTGACATGTTTCCCATAGCCTGACAGCGCTCACAAGATTTGCAAAATTCGAATGCATCTTTAAATATTGTGGGCCAGTAGAACCCACTCTGCAAAACTTTGGCTGCCGTTTTATTACTTGAAAAATTCCCCCCACAAGCTAAGGTGTGGCAAAATGTCAAAATACTTTGTTGCTCACCTTCAGGGGCACACCTCCGAATGATTTGGTCTGGTCCTAAATGGAATAGCTTAGGGTCTTCCCAAAAGAAGTATTTGAGCTTAGCAAAGAAGCGGTCTTTTTCTTGTTTAGACCAACCTTCAGGAATTTTTTTCACGGCTAAGTAATTGACAATGTGTGCATACCATGGGGGTGGAATGTGAGATACACTAAGGAGGTGCTCATCTGGAAATGAGTCTTGTAAGGGTGTGGTGTCTGATGTGATAATTCGGGACAAGTGATCTGTAACAACATTTTCACTTCCTTTTTTATCCCGAATTTTCAAATCAAATTCTTGTAATAAAAGGATCCATCTAATCAACCTTGGTTTGGCATCTTTTTTAGACAGCAGGTGTCTGAGAGCTGAGTGGTCAGAGAACACAATGACTTTGGCCCCTAGCAGATAGGACCGAAACTTTTCAAGGGCAAAGACAACAGCAAGTAACTCCTTTTCTGTTGTGGTGTACCTAAGTTGGGCATCAGCGAGTGTGCGACTCGCATAGTAAATCACCACAGGCTTTTTGTCTACCCTTTGCCCTAAAACAGCACCTAAAGCATAATCCGAGGCATCACACATAATTTCAAAAGGTAATGACCAATTAAGAGTTTGTAAGATTGGGGCATTGGTCAATACCATTTTCAATGATTCGAAAGCCTCAAGACATGATTGGTCAATATGGAATGGGACTTCCTTAGCCAGCAGATTAGTGAGAGGTCTAGCGACTTTGGAGAAGTCTTGGATGAACCAGCGATAGAAGCCGGCATGACCCAGGAATGATCGGATTTGTTTTACTGAGGTGGGTGGTGGCAGTTTGGCAATGAGATCAACTTTGGCTTTATCTACTTCAATTCCTCTTGCCGACACTATGTGCCCTAGAACAATACCTTCTTTAACCATGAAATGGCTCTTTTCCCAACTGAGGACAAGATTAGTGTCAATGCATCTCTTCATTACTTTGGCTAAGTGATCAAGGCAGGAATCAAATGTATCCCCAAAAATGGAGAAATCATCCATGAAAACTTCTAAAACGTTACCCACCATGTCAGAAAAGTTGCTAACATGCATCTTTGAAATGTGGCAGGCGCATTACATAATCCAAAGGGCATTCTCCGAAAAGTAAATGTTCCGTAGGGACATGTAAATGTGGTTTTTTCTTGATCTTCTGGGTAGATAGTCACCTGATTGTACCCAGAATACCCATCTAGAAAACAGAAGTATTTTTGCCCTGCTAATTTTTCCAAAATTTGATCAATGAATGGGAGGGGAAAATGGTCCTTCTTTGTCATAGAGTTGAGCTTCCTATAATCAATGCAGACCCTCCATCCCGTGGTCAACCTAGTAGGTATCAACTCATCTTGATCATTGGTGATCACAGTTAGTCCTGATTTCTTGGGGACTATTTGTGTTGCACTGACCCACTGACTATCAGAAATTGGGTAGATGATTCCGGCATCTAACCACTTGACCACCTCATTTTTGACCACCTCCTTCATGTGTGGATTTAATCTCCTCTGCATGTCTCTGCTAGGTTTTGCATTCTCCTCCATATAAATATGGTGCTGACAAATGGATGGACTAATCCCTTTAAGATCAGCGACAGACCAACCTATAGCCCCCTTATGAGATTTAAGGACCTCAACTAGTTTCTCCTCATGCTTAGGTTCAAGGTCACTTGCTATGATGACGGGCAAGGTTTGGTCTGGGCCTAGGAATGCATACTTAAGGGAGGCCGGCAATAGTTTTAGTTCAACCTGAGGAGGGGATTGCAAAGAGGGAAGAGCTGGTTCAGATTTAAGCTGAGGTAAAGGTTCAACTGGGGGCCATGTCCTAAGTTGAGTTGACAAGATGTCAACTTCTTCTCTTATTCTGGTCCTACTGTCCCCTTCAATCTCCAATAACTCTTCAATGGTGTCAACAACATAGCAATCTTCTTTTTGATCATAAAATTTAGATGCCTTGAAAATGTTGATGCTGACTTTCTGATCCCCAAAAGATATGTCCATAACTCCTGAAGCACAATCTATATTAGCCCTAGCCGTGGCTAAAAATGGTCTACCCAAAATGATAGGAGTATGTTTGATTTCTTGGGGAGAAACCATGTCCAAAATAAGAAAGTTGGCAGGGAAGTAGCACTCATTCACTTTAATAATGACATCCTCAATAAGGCCCTTTGGAGTCTTGATTGATCTATCGGCGAGCTGGAGAATAATGGGTGTAGGCTTGAGCTCACCGATGTCAAACTGCTCATAGATGGAAGTGGGAAGTAAATTCACACTGGCTCCTAAATCAAGGAGAGCCTTATCAAAGGTCACACCCCCAATGTTGCAAGAGATAAGGGGTGCTCCAGGGTCCTTTAACTTCCTTGGAAGTTGGTTGAGACTACGGCACTAACGTTCTCAGGAAGCCGAACCTTTTCCGGGGTCACTCGTGGATCCCGCCTAGGAGTGCACATTTCTTTTAAGAATCTAGCATAGGCCGGGACATGTTTGATGGCATCGAGGAGAGGGATGTTGATATGTACTAGTTTGAAGAGCTCCATCATCTCCTCATTATGGGCTGGTTGTTTCTTTTTGGGCTTTAAGGCATTAGGAAATGGCACTGTAGGTTGGTAAGTGCTAGGCCCTTCCTCTATTTTCCTCTTTCCCTTGACATCCTCTTCCTGGATGGGCTCCTCCTCACTATCAGAAGATATGTCAGGGGCTTGGACTGATGAACTAGGAGTGGACCCTTGAGGATCTTTGAGGACTTTACCACTTCTTAAGGTCGAAATTGCTTTTGCATTTTCGAGTTGTGGGCCTTTTATGGTATTTGACCTGATGGGTGCTGGAGGAGAGGAGGAATTGGCTGGTTAATGGGGAAGTTTGGTTGTGGGAAGCCCGGAGGATTATTTCGTGGGTTGGCAATGGGCTGACTTGGCAATTGGCCCACTTCCCTTCTCATGGTGGCTTCAGCCAATTGGCCCAATTGAGTCTCCAACTTAGAGATGGTTTGCTGGTGGACTTGGAGGGTTTGTTGGAAAGATTGACTTTGGGCTTGAATAGTTTGTTAGAAGGATTGATTTTGGGCTAGAATTAGTTGTTGTAACTGATGGAATCTATCATCAGTTTGGGAGTCCTGGTGGTGTTGCAGAGGAGGTTGATAGGTTTGTTGAGAATTGGAAGACTACCCGTAATTGAGCTGAGGAGGTTGGTATGGGGCCTGACCCTGGTTGAATCGGGGAAGTGGTTGTTGGGCTTGCGGTCCTCGACCATAAGCATTTCCTTGAAATGGTGGTTGAGCTTGGAATTGGTGTTGGATCGGTGGTTTGTAAGCTTGAGATGCGGAGGAGATTGTCGGTTGATTAGGAGCTTGTTGATTTCTCCAATTGAAATTGGGGTGATTCCTCCAGCCCGCATTATAGGTGTTAGAAAATGGGTCATAGTTGGGTTTAGAGAACCCCTGGGCTACTTGGACTTGCTCCTGTATAAAAGATGGCAATTGGGCTGCTGTTGGGCAATCAGACACATGATGGTCCGAGCTAGCACATAAAGCACACGTCTCATGATGTGTTGGGTCCGGGTATGGGTTGGACGTAGTTGAGATGGTGGTTTCTTGTTTGTTTTGGGCCAGGAGCTGGTCTAACTTATGGGCCAGCATATCAACATGTTCTAGCTTTTGGGCCATGATGTCGACCTTGTCCAATTTTTGATGGATAAAATTCACATCCACTCTAGTATCAGGTTCTACCCGATACATCCCGGCCCGTTTAGAAGGCCCAATGGTTCTCTCATATGAGGATAAGGAAGCATGGTTGATTGAATTATCACTCAACATTTCAAATAAGGCATATGCCTCATCTTCACTCTTACTCATAAAGGATCCACCACATGATGCATCCACAATCTGCCTAACTTGATCATCTAAGCCCTCATAGAAAGCTTGCACTATTTGCCATTTGGAAAGCCCATGATGTGGGCATTTTCTGAGGAGTTCCTTTAATCTCTCCCATGATTCATGTATTTGTTCATTTGGGAGTTGCGCGAATCATGTGATTGCACGTCTCATGGTGTTGGTTCTACCGATGGGGTAAAACTTCTTAAGGAACTCATGCTGCATATCTGCTCATGTGCCAATAGGTTTCCTAAGGTCCCTAGCCAGTATTTGGCTTTGTCCTTAAGTGAGAAAGAGAATAAGGTCAAGCGGAGAGCATCATCTGTGAAATTTTGAATTTTCACAGTGGAACAAATTTCTAGAAATTCATCCAGATGTTTATAGGGATCTTCATTGGTCTTCCCATAAAAGGATGGGAGCATCTGGATGGTGCTAGATTTGATCTCATAGTGCAAAGCAGGGACATTAGGCAGTTGGATACAAGTGGATGGCTGATAATTCGAAGGAATGAAATATTCCTTCATCTGTTTGGGCACCCCTAATTGGTGTTGTTCAGCCATAGGTTGGGTTTGATTTTGAGCCGGATTAAAAATGAATCGCTCAATCTCACTAATGGGCTCAACTAAGTCACGGTGTTGAGATCTTCTCCCTTGCATAAACCAAGGTTAAAGATGAGAGATGGGAGAAAATTTTTTTATGATGATTTTTATTTATTTATTTATTTTTGTTACTCAAATTAAGACGAAGAGAGAGAAGATGATATTTTGTTTTTGTTTTTGTTTTTATTTTTTTTTATGCTAACATAAACAAGTTGTCACACAAATTACTTAATGCCCTAGATGTGACCTAGACCTACAAATTGGGTTTCACAAAATGGCTAAAGTGAAACTTAAGTTCACCATCAATATTTCCACCGGCCAGGTAAGGGGTGGGGTAGTGGGAGGTTCCCCCTACTTTCGTAGGGACCTAATTATGCCAAACCACTAGCCCGCTTAAGGCGTTTGTCGTCCGACCGTCTTGCCTTAGGCACCGATTTTCATAAGAGGGTAAGCCCAAATAACACAAGAACCACAGTGTGAACCTAGGGCCAATGTCTACTGAATTTTATTTTAGGTCTAGGTGATGCAAAGATGCAAGAGAATTATGATTTGTGGGCTAAGGAAGGGTGATGAAATCTCCACCTTATCTTGCTTATGGGTGTTACCCTTAAGATATTTTGAAATGATATGCAACAAAGTAAGTTCAAACAAGGGGTTCTATGTAAGCATGAAAATGCATGAGCATGCTTTTGGAAAAGTTAGAGTACTCACCTTGCCTCCCGCAATCTTCAACAATGTAATTAACAACAATTAGACATTAAAGAAAAAGAGCTTCTCTCCTAAATGATGCATGACTTAGAACATGAAGGTGTGATTTCTACTCTTGTAATGAAGATTTTTATTGAAGTTCAAGTGATGCCTTTTTTTATATTTTTATTTAGTGAACCTATCTAACCACAAGATATAAAACGTAGAGAAATGAAATTAAAATGAAGGAGGAAAAGTTTGGATACTTACTTGAAAAGCGTTCCCCCGTTCTGTTTTTTTTTTCAAAATGAATGACAAAAAGACTAAGGAAAAGGTGGAGACTTACCTCTAATTTTTTTTTTGAATTTTCAAGTTGCTTCTTTTTTTTTCTTTTTTCCTGTAAAAATAAGAAAAGAGAACTTTATTAGTACACTATATACATAAGGAAAACAAAGTTCTTAAGTCAAAAATCACCATTCCTCCCCGGCAACGGCGCCAAAAATTGATAACGCGAAAGTTCGTCGTTTAAAACACACGTATCAATCTTAAAAATTCCAACTCGCACTAGATAAAAGAGAGACGTAATATGGTGGCGAGAAGGGTCGAATCCACAGGGAAGAAGAGATTTTTAGAGTTAAAAACCTTAGAGTCCTTTGAAAAACACTTGTGATTTGGATTTGCTTAAAGAAAATAGTGAAATGATGAACAAACCAAACACTTAATTGAAAACACCATGACTATGCGCTTATGCTATAGAAAATAATTGTATGAAGTGGAAAGAAGATATAGAAGAAAGAGATAGAGAGGGAAGAAGAGCAAGAACTAGATCAAGAGAGCAACTCCTTTCATTAACTTAAAAGAAAGAGTACATGAGATGTGAAACACGTTTGTACTAATGACACAATGAGATTACAATGAAGTGAAATATCACAAAAATAATAACACAAGAAAAGCCTGGAGTTTGGAGATGGTAGCAGTAATGGTGATGATAGCGCCGTCCTCTCTTGGCCTTGGATCACGAACAACCTTGTGGAAGATGTCGTCTACGCCAGGAGGAAGTCGCCTTCGTCGTTGAAATAATCTTTGGAGGGTGAATAACTTTGAACCCAAAGGAATTAGGGGATGCCCAAGAAGAAGAAGTTGAAGAGGTGGAAGAGAGGAAAAACTTTAATGAAGAACTCAGAGAGAAAAGAAGAAAAGAAGGGCTTCAAAATGGAGACATAACCGAAGCTAGCACCTTGGATGAACAGTAAAATTACAGGACAGCAAGTTAAAAAATGAGAGATAGCTTGAAAACCAGAAGGAATTAGAAGATGAGCAAGAAGAAGAAATTATAGAACACGTAAAAACCAAGAACTTTCATGAAGACAGCAAGAGTAGAAAATGACTAGAAGAGGGAGAAATAAGGGGAAGAACAGAGAGAAAACTGTTTCACAGATGAACAGGATAGTACAGTGAAGAATACAAAATAACTTGAAAACCAGAAGGAGTTAGAAGTTGAGCAAGAAGAAGAAATTGTGGAGGACTTAAAAATGAAGAACTTTTATGAAGAACACAAAAGGAGAAAACGAACTTACATGGGAGAAATCGGAGGCCTAAGGTTAGGAGAGAAAGAGGGAGAGTGAAAGATTGCTCAAAGAAAAGACTCCCCTTCTCCTCCTTACCATGGGCTATTTATAGGGAAAGTTTGGTAGATAGAGGGTGGAGATTATATCAAAAGGAGATGGATGGCTAAGATTCAAATGGAATATGATGCATGGGGAAGAGTAAAAGTAGGTGGGCACCCCCTTTCTTGGACTTTAGGCACCCCATTTCCCAAGGCTCATCATGTCTCTCCTTTAATTCAAATTTTGGATGTCCTTTTCCTCCTTTCCAAACTTAAAGTTTGGATTCCTCCTTTTCAAACTTTGAATTCAAAATTTTGAACTTTCCTTTCCCTCCAATCAAAATAATTTGAATTCTTTATTTGACTTGGTCAAAATGGTGATGACCCTTTTGCCCCCAACTTCTTTTGTAATTACCTTCGGTGTCCTACACACACATAATTACACTTTAGTCCATACAAATTACCACAATGTGCACATAAATCTCAAATGCTCATGATTATGTAATGGAGAATTAATGATCATGGCCCTCAACTTTAATTTATTATTAAATAAGATAATTGAATTAATCAATTTACGTGAAAGCTCCAATTTAAATGTGGAGTTGAGGTTAACTATGAAATATGCATAATTACCTAATTATATGCACATAAAATGGTGTTTATGCGATGTATTATCATAAGAAATGGAGACTTATCAGGCTGCTGTCTGCCAAGGACAGAACTTCGACGGCGGCTCGATGGCGGCACGAACGGCGGCGGCGGCGGCACAGATGATCACCGGAGATAGAGGGGAGGGGATAGAAGATAGAAATCACTCTAGAATTGTAGGTTGGAGGAGAGAAACCAGAGGGAGAGAGGAGGGGCTCAAGAACACTCTTGATTTTCTAACAATTTTCTCTTCATTAATGCTAACAAATGGAAAATACAACCTTTTATATGCCTTACATCAAACCTAATCTACACCATTAGATCTAGGGGAGGGGATTGGATGGCTGGGATTAAGTGTGATAAACACATAAAAAATATTAAAATATGCCTAGTGGAATGGGGCGCCCCCTTGACCATATGTAAGGGTTGAATGGGTAGGTGAAGGTAGGTGACCTACCTTGGACCAATGTAACCACTTGTCTACCCATGTGGCATTTTGACATTCAGCCCTTCTAGATGGCCACCTAGGATGGTTGACTAGCCCCACATGAGTGACATGGACCAATGGGAAAGGGCTGAGGGCCCCCTTGCTTGGTCCTACTGGAATTTTACATATAAACCCACTAAGACCTACAATTGCGTACCCATATAACATAAGGGTATACATACAAATATGAAAGACATAAATTC